>BSBK01007389.1:237500-417500 GCA_027943335.1 Chamaecyparis obtusa
TAAATAATTTTAAAATTATTTTATGATTATAATTTTATTAAAAAGATATATATAACATAAATATAAATAATCTTATAATTTGTAATTTATTTTTAAACATATATTAAATCATAGGCAACGAACAAACTGAAACTATTTGAAAATTGAATCCAAATATTTTTTAATTAAAATTAAATTTTAATAATTTCCATAAAATTAATTTTAATATTTATTTTTATGTATAAATAATTAGTGAATAGCTTACTTAGTGTGAACATTATTGATTGAAATTTAAAATATAATCAATGTATGTATTGCATCTACTTTGGTACAAGTGCGCTATATTTACATCTTACACTTCATGAACTTTGAGTTCAAATAGAGTACTCTATAATTAGATGGAGAGATGTATTGATTGACATGTGATGTTTGTAATGGTTGAATAATAAGATATGAATGTTTCTAATTTTGATAATATTTTAATATAAATTTTGATGATAATTTTATTTTCTTATAAACTTGATAAGTTTAATTTTATAATATTTTTAATAAGATCATTTAAAAATGAATTTAGAAACTTTCAACAAATAAAATGTATAAGATCTTGTATCTTTTTCCGGGCATTGGGCTTCATACACTCAATCATCTTCCTTTCATCTTCCTTCTTCACGGTTCCTATGGAGGTGGATCAACTTCCTATTGAGGTGGAGAGTTCGTTCGTGATCCTGGCAGTTGATTCTCCTATTGAGGTGGACAACGTTAGGGCTTTTTGCTTTGTTCCTATTGAGGTGGAACACTTTGCTTTAGAGGTGCATTGGGAGACTGCTACTTGTGTTGTGCTCGACTGTCAAGGCTTGGTGGGGCTCAAGGTGCTGTCAATGTGCAGCCAAAGGTGCTGTCAATGTGCTGTCAATGTGTTGTCAATGTGCTGTCATGGTCCTTCTTTAACATCAGGGATGTTAAGAACTTCTAGTACTATTGTGTTTTGTACTTGGCTACTTTTGGCCTTGAGTATCTCTTTCTCTACTCAACTTTTGGTTGACTATGTGTTGACTATGGCTTTCTACTAGTTCCTTGACTTTCCTCCTTAACTGCACTTTGGCTGTAGTTGTTGTTGCAGTTTCCTTTGTTCCTGTTAATGTGTTGTTAACATGTTCATTGTGACTCTGCTTTGTTGTACCATGGGCCAGCACCCTCTTGCTACTTCTTTAATAAAAATAAAATAAAATGTAACATTTATTATTGATTATTGATTATTTAAATAACAATTAACTATTAGGCAAGTATATGCCACTACATGGCACTTGTTTAAATCTTATAATTATAAAATACAATCACAACAATTTAAAGATTGTATTAGAAATGAGGTAGAGTTTTAGATGGATTTTAAAATTTTGTAAATGTTTTTTCCAAAGATATTTTTATATTATATTTTAGGCTAGTCTGAATCAATTATAAGAAAATATATTATACGAAAAATATATTATAATTCTATTCTTTATTTTATATTATAAAACATGTTATTTAATTTAATCTAACATATTTTAGATTATGATATTATGTTAAATTAACCTATATAAAGTTGAAAGAGTTAATTAGCATTTTTTTAAAATAGTTTTAAGATTCTTAATTTATATATTTTTTATAATTATTATATTTAATGTTTATGTAAAAAAATTAATTTTAAAAAATAACATTAATTTTCTTTTTGGAAACTCAAGTTCAACATTTAATATGGAATCTTAAGTTGTGAATTTTGATCTTCCATATATAATTTCTAATGTGGTTGTTTGGGAAAAGATAGTCTTAATCACATTGTTATGCTGGAAGGTATTAGTCACATTATTTACACATCTAATATTATTATATTAAATAAATTCTATTTTTTATAATTATAAATTAATTTATGAATTATTATATAATATTAAGAAATCTAAAAACAAGACTATAAATACAAACCATCCTTCACTCTCACAAAATTCAAAAAATTAATATTATGTATAAACACTTCTTAAATTTTTAGTACACTTATTGTTGTTAACTTTTTAAGTTTAATTTTGACTTGTAAATATTATATTTTATATTTGAGAGCTATGTAGGTAGAGTTGGGAAAGAGAAAGAGATTAAATAGAAAGAGATATAAAGGAGAGGGGCATAGAGAAATAAATAGCTATGATCCACTGCATTTTGGGGACGGGGATGGGATGACATGGGAGGCATTTCGGGGACATGGAGAAATAGAGATAAAGCTAGGAGGAGAGATGTAGGGAGAGGAAAAAATGAGAGAAAGATGGGGATATAAAGAGATAGAGAGAGAGGGAGAGAGAGAAGAATATAGATATATGTAGAGAGAGATACTACACAAATGTATACCAAATAATAAAATCTTCCTTGCTTGATCTCCTACATCTCTTCACGTACCCATTGCACACTGAGGTGCGATTACTAGTTATAAAAAATTGTTTTGAATACCTTTTTCCATGGGAAACGCTATCGGTCCTCGGGACAGTCAATAGTTTGGTCATCCCCGACCATCCTGGGGATAGAAAACTTGGTTGACCGTTCCTATATTTTAGGGACAGTTTCCAATTGTTTTACCCTTCAGGGACGGCTTGGAAACTTTTCTGACCATCCCCTGTCCCTAAAATCGTTTCTATTCCGAAACATGGACCTTAGAGGTGGAAACGCAACTCCAAGTAACACAACTGTTTTGGAAATCATTATTTACAAGAGTTTCACATTATTTACCATCACTGTACACACCTCGAAGATAATCGTAAACTAAAAACAACATAGTTGTGCTCTGTCATCTCAAAACAATGCTAGCAAGTAACTTAAATGTCTTCACATCATAACAATTCTGGCAAAAATGGCATTGACTTCATATTACCTTCATCCTGGAGATGCCTAACATGTGGGTCCGTCATTAATTCATGAAAACCCTCAGTCTACATCCAACATGCCATTGCTCATCTTCCTATTGCAAAATGTGGGTTCGTGTTCTTCCTGGGTTTTTCCTATGTGGTTCGGTTCTGGACCCATAAGAACTGGCGCACCCAGGAAGTATGAGGACTGTACTCAAGCAAATATACCAAATACATGAATGCATATGAAATAAAATATGCATTATTTTAAAATTCTCATCCAATTTCTTTGTATGAATATATCAAATTAATTTATGTTTTAAATCTTTAAATCTTTAAAAAATAATAAAAAAGAAAAAGAAAAATCGATCATATGTTGAATGTTTAGACTCTATTTATATAAAAATGTCAACAAAATTTAGTTTTTTACATAGACCTTTAAAAGAAATTAAATATAATTTCACAAGAATTTTTTGTAGTTGGAAGTTTAGAACTCAAATTGTATAATTTGATAAAACTAATGTACCGTTTGCAACAAGCACCAAAAGGTTGTCAAAAAATTATTGAGCATCCCCTTAAACATGCAGTTCGAGTGCTTTGAATTTAAAGTTAACAAATTAGTTGTAGACCTAATTTTTAATATGTGAATAACCTACTCATAATAGAAAATATTGAAAGTTACATTGCAAAAGTAAAAAAAGAGAATGATGAAAGGCTTTAAAATCATAAATTTGGGTCATCTTCATCTTTTGAGCATTGAAGTGATTCAAAAATTCAAGTATAGATTCAACACAGAATAAAAGTACATAGACAAAATTTGAACAAATTTGATATCAACACTAAACAAAATATAAAGTTGGCAATAGATAATACAAGTTTGAAGATACAAATAGTATAAAACTTGTTGGAAGTTTGATAAATGACATAACTACAACTAGATCATACATTTCTTTTTGTCATTGTTGTTCTTTCTAGATTATACAATGATTGAGAGGAAGTTGTTGGGTAGAAGAAAATAGGGTTTTTCAATATCTAACGGAAGTAGTAGATTCTAAACTACTTGGGTATTTAGATTCAGACTGTGTAGTATCTAAAGAATGGATATCTACTTCGGGTTTCACAATTATTTTAAGATCAACTATGATCACTTGAAAGTGAAAGATACATTTGAAATTGACTCTTTTCATTTGAAACAAAATATATGGCTAAATATATATAATCCTAATACTAGATTATTTTATTTCATAATAACATTCTTATTACAAATATTAGTCTTTTTTTAGAAACTAAAAAATAGTTTAGAAATAAATTGAATAATTACCTTGGATATGAATGAATAGTCATGTTCTCTTGATAAATTTATACTTCACAACATGTTTTACAATCAATATAATTTTGGGGCTTTTATTTCCATTTTGATTCTGCATTGTTGCAATCTAATTTCCTAACATGACAAGAGAAGATGTTGCTTGTAGAAAATAAATAAAAATAACCATGGATAAGGGTTTACAAATTCTCAATATGTTAACCTATTTGTTGTAATATTTGTCTAAATTTAACATTGGACTTTATTTGCTCTGTAAATTGTTTTGACCCTTGTGCAAAATTAGATGTAAATACAAATGTAGTTATAGCCTTTTGGTGGGGTAAATTTTGTATGATTGAGATGATGTCCAATAGCTATGTCAATTTCTTGTACATTGTAGTTTTCTCACTACACTATACAACTTTCACTACCTACAATAAAATTTTGATATTTCAACTGGGCGGTTCCATAAGTGCATTTAAAGGGTTCATTCGAGCAATGTGAATAACAAAACTTTGTTGATTGTCATCAAATCATATGAAAGATTCAAAAGATTAGAATAGATTCCTTAAAAATCTGCAAAATACTTGGTTGATAAAGTTGTGGTATATTTGTGTGAGTACCACTAAGGAGATAGAATAGTGGAGTCAAGAGTCTTTCTTAGATTTGTGTCTTCTACTATGTTACTTGTTGTATGTGTGAGCTACCTTGTTTATGCTATTAGAATTAGGGATACAAGTTAGTGTTGAAGTTATAAAAAAATACTTTTTGACCATTAGGAATGCTACCATAAGCACAATTGTAATGACCTCAACTAAATATTTATTAACACAATTGTAATGACCTCAATCAAATATTTATTAATAATTTTAAACCTGGAAACAAATTTACAATATATTACAATTAACACCTAATTCTATAAAAACTAACAAGGTAGTCTTGAATAGAAGAGGCCAACTGAAATGAAACCTTATTAGTACAATTGTAACGACCTCAGTCAAACATTTATTAATATTTTAGATCTGAAAATAAATACAAACAAGTGCCATGTACTGGCGAGTACTTGCCTTTAGTTTTATAATTGATTTAAATTTTAATTTATATATAAAGTAATATTTTAATTATAGATAACTATAAAATTATTATAATTTATTTTTATAATTATACTTGTAATATATTTTTTTTATTTTTTATAAACAATTATAAAATATAAATTGTAATTGACTTGAATTATAAATTATTTTTATTTATACTTAATTTTAGTGTAAATTATGTAAGCCGAATAATTATTTTTTTAGTAAGAGATATTTTTGATAATAAGTACACAATTGAAATCATAATAGTAATATTATTATACTAGCACTTGCACCTAGGAAAGGTATAATGGTCACGCCGATAGTTAATATGCAATGAGGGTCTTCTTCTTCGTCTTCTTCACCTTCTTCTTCCCATCCTCCTCCTTGTTCCTCATCCTCCACTCCTTCATTTTCCTTCTCCTTCTCCTCCTCTTCTTCCCCTACATTTTCTTCTTCTTCTTCAAGTATTCCTCCTCTTCATCATCATCTTCTTCTTCTTCCTCCTCCTCCTATTCTTCCCCCTCCTCATCCTACACTTCTTCCTCTTCCTCTTCCTCTTCCTCTTCCTCTTCCTCTTCCTCTTCCTCTTCTTCCTCCTCCTCCTCTTCTTCTCCTCCTAATCCTCCTCCTCCTCCTTGTCCTCCTTGTCCTTGTCCTCCTTGTCCTTGTCCTCCTTGTCCTTCTTCCTCTTCTCCTTCTTCATCTTCTTATCCTTGTCCTTGTCCTTCTTCCCTCTCCTCCTCCTCCTCCTCCTACTCCTCTTCTTCCTTTTCTACTACCTCTTCTTCCTCATCTTCTCCTCCTACACCTCCTCCTTCCTATCCTTCTCTTTCTCCTCCTTCTCCCTCTTCTCCTTCTTCCTCATTTTCTTCCTCATCTTTTTCTTCCTCCTCTCCTCTATCTTCATCTCCTCTTCCTCCTTCAAGTTTGTTTTTCTTAAATAAAAATAATATCAAATTTAAAAAGTTACATTATAATATATAAATTTTGTCATTGTAATAACATCCATATTTTGTCCAGTGAAGAAGAGATAAACAATGAGAAAGAGGAAGCAAATGAAAAAGATCAAGAAGAGGATATGAATGATTGGCTGGCAGAGGGGAATGAGGATAAAGAGGAGAATAGCCATGAAGATGGAGAAGAAAAGGAGGAAGTGGAAGAGGAAGAGACCCAGGAAATTTCATCTAAAGAAGAAATGAAAGATTCCCCTGATTATAATCGGGGGTGCCGAGAAAGAGGATGAAAGTACTCAGATGTCATCCATGGAGGCTGATATTACTTCTCAGGATGCCCCTGTGGAAGAAAAAATGATCAATGTTATAACTGATACTGGGGATGGTAAAATCAGAGAGGAGGATGGTAATGATGAAGAAGGGTTTTCTATGGGAATTACGGCTGGACAAGAGGATGAAGGTAAGGAGACTGGTAAAACCCCTTCTTCAATTGATACTGATGAGGACATCTGGAAAAATAAGAAGGAAGGTATGGATAAGACGACCATGCTGGAGAACAACAACAACAAAGAGGAACCTGTTATCCTCTTGAGGGAAGCTTATTTGCAGGAGGAGAAGAATAATGTTGAGAATCATGATAAGAACATAGATTGGAAAAAGGAAATGCAAGAAATGAAAATCCAGATCCAAGAAATGGAAAAAACTATGAAAAACATGGCTACTAAGTTGGGAAAGATAGAAAGTAAGGTTCTTGATAAGGTAAAAAAAACAAAAATAAAAATGAGGATGCCACTGCTGAGATGAGCAAGATAGTTAAAGACAAGATGAAAGAATTAGAAGCCAAAATTAGCAACCATGACAGTATGATAAAAGGTGTATGAGCCACAGCAACGAGGGTCTGAAGGTGACCATTATGAATTTGAATATGTTGCATAACTAATTGGAAAGGAACATGCTGGAAAGAACCACAATCACCATCGATGAGGATGTTGGCAATACTGGGCCGAGGACGAGAACTAGAGAGCGCATCCAGAGGAAGGTCCCCGAAAAATTGAAAGAACTGAAGGAGCTGCAAGAAACTATCCAGAAGATGGAAGACCTCCAAAAGAAGGCTAAGGAAATGATAACAAATAATTAGCTAGTTCTTGCTGGTAGTTGTTTTGTAGCTTGCTTTTTCCTATAGTTTCTACTTTTGAACTGTTCGGTTGTTGGTCCTTGCTTTTGTTTTCTAGCAGGTGTTTCATTTTGTTTACTTTAATGCTCTATCTTTACGCTGTTTTGTACTCTAGTTTCGGGTCCATGTAAAACCTTCTTTTACCTTAATAAAAAACATCCATATTTTGTCAATGTAATAACATCCATAATAAATATTTGTATATAACAAGTTATTTTTTATTCTATTTTTCTTATAATAAAGAGACCTTAATAATAAAATTAAAATCAAATTGAACTAATAATATCAAAATATAAATATATTTTTTCAATATAAAATAATATTAAAAATAAAAATTATATAAATTCATATTAGTAATTTATATTATTGAATGAATATATAAAAGTAAACAACTATTTACAATTTATATTGTAACTTAAAATTAATTAATAACTTAGTTTTACAAATATATATGAACATATATATAATTTTTGTTACATTTATTTTTATTACCATTAAATATAAAGTGAATCATGCATCATATAATGCAATATAAATTATTCCTAGATAATGAAAAAACTTACTATTGCATGAGCCTATAATTTCTCCTCCAAGAAACTATTTTATAATTCATAAAATAGTGCAAAGAACCAGACATTATTTCAATACCGCAAACATTGTATAAGGTTAAAATCATTTTCAAGATTTAGTAAATAAAGAAATGGTTGGATCTTTTATTCAAATAGGTAAAAGATGCGGCTAACAGGATAGGCACAGAGTGAGCTTATTAAAGCTAAATTGTCAATATAATGCACTACTTTTCATAATACACGTGAAATGCACAAATCAGACTGGAAGATTGAAAAACATATATAGTTTAATTCAAAAGATTTCATTCTGAAACATTGATTAAAAAAATATACTCAATTTAATCTAAAAATTTATTTTAAAAATGTCAATTGAAAAGCTTATATAGTTTAATCTAAATATACAATTTAATCCAAAAGATTTCATTCAAGAAAATTGAAAAATATCTAGTTGAATCGAAAATCTTACATTTTTAAAAAGATACATAGTTTCAATCAAAAACATGGATTCTAAAGTTTAAGAATTTTGACAGTTGTGAGGAAATCATGGGCAAACAGAGCCCATGTGAATAGTTCACATGTTAAGCTTGCGTTCTAAAGTTGAATAGCTTAAATGGTTGTGATCGATTGAAAAAGATATGCAGTCTAAAATTGAATAACTTGCATAGTTGCGATTGATTGAAAAACATATACACATAAAGTCAATATTTGGTTCTCTTTGGTATTCATTGGAAAAACATACACAATTTACTCCAAAACCTACAATCTAAACTAAAAGATCTTACATTTGTGAGATAATTGAAATAGATATGCTTAGATTATCATAGCCCATTTGAATAGTTCACTTGTTGTTGGGATCGGAAGGCCAACAGACATTTGTCTATTTGTGCCTTGTCTTTTCAGCTGCCTAGATTGAGCTTATAAATAAGACTCTTGTAGTCATTTGTAAAACATTCTTTTTTGAGGTTAATATAATTTCTTTGCTCTCTGTGGACGTAGCCACTATTGTGGTGAACCATGATAAACAGTGTGTTCATTGTCTCTTTGTAATTTGCTTTTGTTATTCTGTAATTTCTAGTTTTATTTCGAATTCTTTAAATCTACAATTGGTATCAGAGTGAGGTTAATTGCTGGTTGAGTTTTTTTGGTTTCAAAATTATGGAAGAAGTAAGAGTGTAGAAATCTTCTGGGAAGAACTACGGGATATGGAAGATTCAGATGAAGTCTCTGTTAGTGAACAAAGAGCTTTCACTGGCACTTGAAGGAAAAGAAAAGAAACCCACAGCCATGTCGAATGAAGATTGGGGAAAGCTTGATGAGAAAGCCATGGTGACAATCTTTCTTGCATTAGGTGATAATGTGCTGTATAATGTTTCAGACAAAACTACAGCCAATGACGTATGGGATAAATTGGCTTCAACATATACACAAACATCTGCTATGAACAAAGTCTTCATCATGAAGAAGTTGTATAAACTTAAGATGAGGGAAGGTGAAACCATGACAAATCACCTCAATGAATTTAACACCTTGATCAGCCAAGCAAATTCAGTTGGCATGACACAAGATGATGAGAATAAGGCTATTCTATTACTATGTTCTCTTCCTAATAGCTGGGATGAACTTGTGATAGCCATAAGCACTTCAGCATCAACTACCAAGAAGCTGGTTTTTGATGAAGTTTCAGCCACCCTGCTCTCCGAAGATTTGAGGAGAAAGAATGATGAATCCTCTTCTGATAATGCTCTCACAATGGTGAGCACCGAAAATAGAGGAAGAAGCCAATATAGAGCCAGATTTAACAACAATTGGAGGTCCCAATCTACAAGAAGATCACAGTCAAGAGGGAGACAAAATGGTTGTTGGTTTTGTGGGAAGGCTGGGCATGATAAAAAGGATTGTAGAAAATATAAGAAGGCACGAGAACAAGTATTGGACAGCCAAGAAAACACAGTTTGTGAAAAGGATCCTGGCATCCTAATTTTGTCAACAAGTGATACAAAAGCTGATTCGTGGGTAATTGATTCGGGAGCTTTCTTTCATGCTTCCTCTCTCATGGATGCATTTACAAATTATCAAGATGGTGAATTCGGAGAGGTATTTTTGGGTGATAACAAAACTTGTAAAATTGTTGGGAAAGGAGATGTTGTCTTGCATCTTGAAGGAGGAGCAAAATTACTTCTCAAAGATGTTAGACATGTTCCTCAATTAAAGAGGAATCTGATTTCTGTCAGTCAATTATACACCCAAGGATTCAAAACTGAACTTATAGATACATGGAAAATAGTCAAAGGTTCATTGGCTATTGCTAAACCCATTGATAAGGTGGGAGCTGCTTTGACACTTGTGGACAGCAGTGCTGGACTTTGGCATCAAAGGCTAGGCCATATGAGCAAGAAAGGCCTTGAGGTAATGCTGAATCGTGAACAACTACTGGGTCTAAAATTTGCAAATTTAGAATTTTGTGAGCATTGTCTTCATGGGAAACAAAAGCGGGTCAATTTTTTGAAGGATGGACATGACAAAAGGTCGACATCATTGGAGCTAGTGCATTCGGATGTCTTCGGACCTACGGAGGTAGCCTCTTATGGAGGCACACAATATTTTGTCACCTTCCTTAATGATAGCACCCGAAAGGTATGGGTTTATATGCTTGCTAGAAAATCAGAAGTATTTTCAAAATTTAAAGTTTTTAAAGCTCTTGTGGAAAATCAGAGTGGTCATAAAATTAAATGTTTGAAAATGGATAATGGAGGTGAATTTTGTTCATTGGAGTTTGATAAATTTTGTGCAGATCATGGTATAAGACGAATTAAGGTTGTTCCTTATTTGCCTCAAGAAAATGGGGCAGCAGAACGGTTAAATAGAACCATTCTTGAGAAAGCACGTTGTATGCTTTCTAATGCCGGTTTGGGCAAAGAATTTTGGGTGGAAGCCTGTAATACAGAAGTCTATTTAATCAATAGAACTCCTTCATCTCATCTTGAGTTTGGCATTCTGGAAGAGGAATGGCTGGAAAAACGGATCTCATACTCACACATCAAAGTTTTTGGGTGTGAAGCTCATGTTCATGTCCCAAAAGAAAAGAGGACAAAGCTGGATTTCAAATCACAAAAGGGCATATTTGTTGGCTATGGTGAAGATCAGTTTGGCTACAGAATTTGGGATCCGGTTGAAGAGCGAATCATTCGTAGTCATTATGTCATTTTTAATGAGCAAAAATTCCCAGCTCCTACAGACATTGATAAGTCTGGAAATGATTACATTTCTTTCAAAATACCTTCAAATGCTATTGATTCTACTCAACAGGGAAGAAGTTCCCTTCAGACGACTCCAACTTCTATTATAAATCCTCCTTTTCAATCCTCATCAAGGGAGGATGATTACTCAAATAATCTGTTCAATGAAGAGCAGAGAAACTTGACTGATGATAGTCAAAGTGTTTTTGAAAACAGGGGAGAGCCCACGCTCTTCCCCTCCCCTCCTCATAACAGTTTTCACCACTGTTCGATTTAATTGTAACATAAGTATTTTGAAAAGAAATGACTATAGGAGCACGTTGTGTTCTAGTTACCTCCACTTAATCCAAAAATAGGAGGATTTCTAGGAAATTTTGAATATGCAGGAAGAATATGAAAAGTTAATAATTATACTTTGAAGGAGATGAAAACCATGATTTTATTTTGTTTGCAAGATTCACAAAAGTGTTTTTATTTGTTAGATTTATGGAATACTATATGTGCTTTGGTAAAAAATTTGGAAGTTCAAAAATAACAATATTTTTAGAGAAATAAGTGGCGAAAAATAATGCATTGTTGATATCTTTTAGAATCTGAGAATTTCGTGTATAAGACTCAAACTAATTTAATAGAAAAATTATTTTTACAAATTATAAAGTTAAAAAAATTGCATCTAGAATTTAGAAAACATAAAATTTATAACAAAATAAAAAATACAAAATACAGTAATTGATTTAAAGTGTTTTATTTAATCACTAGTTAAGATGAACAATTCAAAAATTGATACAATAGTACTTAGCCTACCACAAATACTAATAAGACCTAAATCTATCAAAACCAGTGATCTAGGCTGGCATACAAGAGGCCAATTGAAATGATACCTTAGAGAATGTTAATGAAACTGATTTTTTCTGGTATGAGCGTGATATAAGCAGATCTGAAACTGATCAATAACAAAAGCAACACAAAATAACTACCACTCCCACAATTCATCCAAATCACATAAAATACCACAAACATCATTGTTTGACATCCAAATGAAAAATACAGAATATATAATCTGTTACAAACATTATAACGGCAGCACACTGCTCTAACACACCCCACAATCATAGTCATTAAACCACACCAAACACTTAATAGAATACCTGCACACGGAAATAAGGAAACTAACATGACTGTCTTTACAAAAATCCTCTGTCTCTTCCTCTAAGGTACTGTCTGTGCTTCCAGTCTTAGGAGAAAAACTTTTCATACCCCTGTCACAGTCTTTTGGTTCCTCTGCCACATCTTCATAATTCTCTAATTCATAATTCTTGTTCAATGATTGCTCTGACACACCCACAAATAACTGAAAACAATAGCAAACACACAATCATGGTCATTAAACCACACCAAACACTTTATAGAATACCTGCACACTGAAATAAGGAAACTAACATGACTGTATTTACAAAAATCCTCTGTCTCTTCCTCCAAGGTACTGTCTGTGCTTCCAGTGTTCTTGTTTACTAGCTGCAACTTAGGAGAAAAACTTCTCATACCCCTGTCACAGTCTTTTGGTGCCTTTTTGCCCCCCTGGAGTCTTCATGAGGTTCCTCTGCCACATCTTCATAATTCTATAACACACATCCACTAAACCTGAACCGCCTGCTCTTTCCTTCTTCAATTCTTGTTCAATTGATTTCTTACAGGGTTAGAAGACTTTCCTCTCTCTACTTCACTCTGGTTTTGCAAATTAGATCTTGTGTCCAAGCTCAAAGATCGACTTAACTTGGACATAAGAACTTTACTCTTTTCCAAAAGAACTTTCTTCTCTCTATCTGAGACATTAAATATGAAATCCATCAACAGTCGTGTTGAAGTTTTGCATAATGCTTGTTTAACAGCCTCAACGACTTTCTTCAGTAGAAATGAGAAAAATTGATTTCATTTTACCAGGAAAAGTGAATTTGCTAAACTCCCTTGCGTATTTGCAAACACTTTTCATCCTTATTGTATAAGGATGACTCTTATCATTCAGGCCATGTTCACAAATTAAAACTGTCCAATCATGAGCATCTTGAGCACAGACACGGTAATTGGTTCTAATGACAGCAGAACTTTTCGTTAATCCCAGCGGAAAGGCCACTAAACCCAAGAAACCATCTTTAGCTTTTACGTATCGGGCATCATAAACAACAGCAAGTGCAAATCCATCAGATCCAGGCGGAAGATGGGAGTAACAAGTAAATTCAACACCTTCTAAATGAAGATATTCATAGCCTTTTGACCTCATTATTTGCTTATCATGACTATTGATCACAGGGAATTCCTTTGTGACTTGACCACTTTGAAGACGCAATTCTTTTTCCACTGTTTTCTTCTTCGCAAACAGCTCACGTAAACTGTAACTAGTCCCCAGTTTAGAATCACCTTTACAGTAATCTTTTGACGTTAGATCCTTAGTTATAGCTTCTATCCATTGGCGTCTATCAATTTCGTCACCGATCAAAATTGTTCTCAAATTCTCATCAGACCCTACTGATGTTCTTAAAGCGTCAATAGAGAAATTAGAATCAATTTCAACCATTCTTTCAAAAACAGAACCAAGCAATTCATTGCAGCTTGTTTCTTGTGCCATTTATACTATTAATGCTAATTGTCCCTAGATTCTCAATACACAGCTTGAAGACAATCAAGAATTAATAGCAGCATCTTCGTGCTCTGTCATCTTAAAACCTACAAGCAAGTAGCTTAAATGTTTCATAGCATAACATACCTGGCAAGAATGGCATATGACTTCATAATTCCAGAAAACCCTCCTTCAAAGCCAACCGCCAACAACCCAATGTTTTTCACGCGATGAGAATGGAAAACATTCGAGGTTTTAAAACAAAAAAACCCCTAAATTTTCCCTTTTGAGGAAAAGGTGCCCAGGACTTCTGCTGGCAGATATTTACTGAGAACCGTTGGATCGTTTTATCTTTTAATCCTTCTCTCCATTACTGACAGCTAAATACACTTTATGCAGAGTAATTACGCCAATTGAAATATCGACAGGATCGTTTTAATCTTTTTTTCCTTCTCTCCATTACTGACAGCAAAACACACTTTATGCAGCGTTGCCTTCCATCAGAAGTTAATGCGGTATTTTAAATGGTAAAATATATTTCTAGTTCATACCACTTGCTGTACCTGGTACAACAGATGATATCCTTTTTTCCGTGCAGTAAAAATAATAATAAATAAACTGTGTCATAAATGGGAGATATTTTCTCTAGTCAATAATTGTGTGATATTGCTATTAGAATTGAACTGTGTAGTTTTCCATTAATGAATTGAATCAAAAACTATCTACTTGAATCCTAATGATAAAAATCACAACTAAATAGGCCTCTTTCATTATAGATTTTATTTCAATCACAAATTATAATTATATTTTATTTAGCTTTCCTATATAATGTAAAATGTAATGTAAATATATTTCTATATAAGATATCAAAGTTTTAATTACACTACCAATCACATCTTAACCTAATCAAAAGAAAAATGGTTTGAAAGATACCTCTTTTTCTAGGTTTTGGTCATAGCTAAGCACATGTTTTTAGTAGTTTGTGAAGTCTTCGACAAATGAGAGTGACTGCACAATGGTTTTAATTCAATCACACCATGCAAAGTTAGTGAATTAATGTGAAATAACACAAGAAAACATTCTTGAAAATATATGAGGACACAAATTAGCTAATGCATAGGGCAAATATGCATAAACACAAGACGAATATGCTCAATCAGGGCAAATCCACATATCCACAGAATAGTTCTGCTGCAACAGAGAAAATCTACTAATTGATAGAACAAATCCACCCAAACACGGGAAAAATATAGCAATCTATTAGGCAATACGGTTAGCAATTGTGGTTGAAGCAAACAAGGGGTTTGGGGGGAAGAATGCCATTTAAGACATAAGTTGACTTGGCTGTCTAATCTTTATAATTGGGTGTGTGCACATGATTAGAGAAGGGGATACTTTTAATGGAGGAGGATTAGAAGACAAGTGGGAAAAGTAGGAGGATGTGATGAGAAGGAGAGAGAAGGAGTGGAAGAATAAAAAATTATTTTAATTCTAAGTGAGAAGAAATTGGATTAGATTAAGTAAATGAGGGGATTTACATAATTTAATGTGATGATCAAAGTGCAAGTGGGTTTTTTTTAGGAACATCCAAGTGGATGAAGGATAAAAGAGATTTTTCAATTAAGTTTAATGAAAAAATGGAGGAAAGGGGAGAGGATGAATTTAATTAATTAAATAAGGGTATTTATTTAATTGATTATATGAAGGGCTAAAAGGTAGTGTTGGATAGGTAAATTAATTAAGTCAATTATCTAAGGTAATATAGTAAAAAGTGGAGGAATAAGAATATTTTTTTATATTAAAAATAGAGAGAGCAACAACAAAGGATTACACCACGAACCAAAAGTCGGGGGAGGCAAGCCTCAACCCAAGCAAAAAGATCAGTACATAGTAACATCCAGCATATACAATAAGAATAATTAATTAAATAATAATAAATTATTTAATTTGTAGAAATGACTAGAATAGATGGATAATAGAAATAAATTGACCATATGTAAGTGGTCAATTTTAGGTGTCTACAATTATAATCAATGATATATATATATGTATATATATATATATATATAAGTATGTATATATATATGTATATATATATATATATATGTATATATATATATATATATATATATGTATATATATATGTATACATATATATATATATATATGTATGTATATATATATGTATATATATATTATATGTATATATATATATATATGTATATGTATATGTATATGTCTATGTATATGTATATGTATATTAGTATGTATGTATATGTTATATGTATATGTATATGTATATATATATATATGTATATGTATATATGTAGATATATATATATATATATATATATATACGTATATATACATATATACGTATATATACATATATACGTATATATACATATATACGTATATATACATATATATGTATATACATATGTTATATATCATATAGATATGTATATATACATATATATATGTATATATACATATATATATGTATATATATGTATCTATCTATATATGTATCTATGTATCTATATATATATATATATATATATTTATATATACATATATACATATATACATAAATATGTATATATATATACATATATACATAAATATGTATATATATATACATATATATGTATATATACATATATATGTATATATACATATATATGTATATATACATATATGTATATACATATGTATATATACATATCTATATATATATGTATATATACATATGTATATAATACATATATATATATATACATATATATACATATATATATATATATATGTATATATACATATATCTATGTATATATATGTATCTATATATATATGTATCTATGTATCTATATATATACATATATATATTTATATATACATATATACATATATACATAAATATGTATATATATATATATATATATATATATATATATATATATGTATATATATATATATAGATATATATATATATATATATATATATATTATACATAAATATGTATATATATATATATACATAAATATGTATATATATATATATATACATAAATATGTATATATATATATATATATATATATATATACATAAATATGTATATATATATATATATATATATATATACATAAATATATATATATATATATTATAGTATATATATATATATATATATATATATATATATACATATGTATATATATACATATATGTATGTATGTATACATATATGTATGTATGTATACATATATGTATATACATATTAGAATTTCTCATCACTCACAGTTTGAAACCCCCAATGGAGAACTTTATGGCAGATATAAACATATAGAAAGTTGTTCCTATGGCCATGGATCCTGTGTTACCTGTTGCAGAGATCTTGGACCACCCTTATATACAGTCTTTTGCAGAAGATAAGGTCCTCATGTGGATGAAATGAGTGTTGTTTACTTGTTTATTTTTGGAAACTGTTTAGAGAGTGTCATTATATGATGCATTCCTAGTATTGACTGTTGATCACGTGACTTATTTGTAAGCTCTTTTTGAATAATATTTAGGGCAGGTCCCCATGCAGCTGCTAAGACTTATTTTAGTTAGCAGCTACTAAACTTATTTTAGTTAGTTTTCAAGAGTAAATTGTGGAGCTCATGGCCCCATGGTTATGAAATTTTATTGCTTATTTTTTTGAGCAGCTATGTTAAAAACTCTTTTAAAACAAAATCATTAATAAAAAATTATTTAGAGAAAATATAGGAGACAAATGAAAGGAGGGAAAGCAATTTGTGGAGCCATGTGTTATTTCCAAATAAGCAGGTGGTGCTAATTTCAGCCCCCCCTTTTTTTCCACTACTTATTTTCATTTTTTAAGCAGTTGCTACTCCACCAAAATAGGAGAAGATTGTATTTTTATCCTTTTCCTGTCATATAAAATATGCATGGGAACACTTTGGCTGCTTAATTTAAGCAGAAATTAGAGTTAAGCAATGGCATGGGGACATGGGGTTAATATATAAAAAAATTATATATTATGTTTTATTATTATATATTATTTTATAAATTATTAGAAAAAATAAAATTATATATATATTATAATTATACTTATTATTGTATATAATTATATTATTATCGTATATCATATTTTATAAGTAACAATATTAAACACAGATATGTATTATTATTATAATTTAAAATTAATATATGAGATATGAGATATTAAGATATAAATAAAATCTATATATAATCATATAGTCAGTTAAATATAATTTTTTTAATATAATTTTTATTTTTAAATTTTTTTATATTAATTATAGATTAGCCAAAAAAGGGAAGAAACAGTACGATGAGTTCACAAGAAGACACCAACTCCGGAGGCAAGACACTAACTCCGGAGGCAAGCTCAATTTTTATTTTTAAATTTTAATAATTATTATATTATAATATATAATAAATATTATATCTAAATAATAAATTTGATGCTTATAATTTTTAAAATTTTAATTTTAATATATCTAAATATTATTATATAATTATTTATTATATTTTAAATATAAGAGAATAAAATTACATTTTTACTCTTTCATTATCTCTCCATCTCCTTGCCATATCCCTCTCTTCCTCTATCCCAATCTTTATCTTCTTGCCATCGCCCTCCCCCCTCCCCCTCCTTCTGCCCCCCCTCTCTCTCTCTCTCTAACATAGCATGACTCAATAATTGAGCTTGGCTATACTTTGAATCATGCCAGGATCCCTATAAGTGGATGCATAGTTTCTTTAAAGCTATCACTTCTCTATCGATACTTTTGTTGTACAAACATCATCATTTTCTAAAAGGCCTCCTAATTGATTTCATGTACTACAAACATGTATGCAAAAATAGACTAAAATGCTACCTAATTAACCTTTCAAACCTCTTCGACGTACCTATCATACACCAAAAGTACACTTGTTAGTTCATATCTATGGAAATAAACTAACCATGTAATGAACATTTAGACTCTATTTGTATAAAAGTGTTAACAAAAGCTATTTTATCATGTATATTGATATTAAGAATACAATTTATATGACTTAGCAAGATTGTTTTATAGTTGAGGTTAAGAACCCAAAATTTTTAATGTGATAAAAACTAATGTACTATTTGCAACAAGCCCCAAAAGCTTGACATAAAAAAATCAGTGAGCACCTCTTGATAATGCACTTTGAGTCTTTTGCATTTATAGTTGACAAACTAGTTGTAGATGTATCATATAACCTTTGTATGTTAAGATGATTTATTTATAATGGAACATATTGGAAGGTACATTGCAAAAGTCAAACTAGAATTGATGAAAGTCTTTAAAATGATAGATTTGGGTCATCTTATCATTCAATTTATTGAAGTGATTTAAAAAAATAGGTCATTTTTCATCACCCAATCAAAGTATATTGATGATTTTTTTTTTCTTTTTGTATTGAAGAAGATTTGAACTCAGCACCATCTAGAATGATGGACTGTAAACAACTCACCACACCCATGGAACCAAAAATTAAGTGGACAATAGATGGTACAAGTTTGAAGATGAAAATAAGTATAAAAAATTAATTGAAGATTGATCTAGTAACGACAACTGAATAGTACATTTTCTTTTGCCATCAGTGTTCTTTCTAGATTCATACAATAATTGAGGTAAAATCATTGGATAGCAACAAAAAGAGTTCTTCAATATTTGAAGGGAAATAGTAGATTTCAAATTGCTGGTTTATTTAGATTCAGACTATAGTGCATTTATATATGAGAAATCTAATTTAGGTTTCATGGTGATTTTAGGATCAATAATGATCACTTGGAAGTCAACAAAATGATTGAAATCGAAACCTTTTTAGTTTAATGGAGACATATGGCTGAATATATATAATCCTAATTCTAGATTGTTTCATTTAATGTGAGGGGCAAGTAGCTGCATTCCCCACTTTAAGAATTCATCCTATAGTCCATCAATGTCTTGTGCTTTACTACTTGCTAAGCTCTTTATACCTTGTTTGACATCTTCCGTTGAGAAGAGTTTGATTAAAGTGTTAATCGAGAGAGGACTACTTTTATCCTATATCCAGTCATAAAGGAGCTTTGCATAGTCTAACCATTGAACATCTATGATATTTTTTTCTATTTATTTTTTTCCTTTGCCAAATTTCTCTTCAAAATACTTTGGGATTTTGTTTACCCAAAGAGATTAATACTTTTCTTCTTAAGATGATATAGCTTTCCTTTTTGGATTTGATCACCTTTTTATAGATTAAATTTTTCTTTCTTTGTCTAATTTATTTTCTTTGATTTTTCTTTTTACAGCCTTGCAATCTTCATCATATCACGAGTTAGATGGCAACGTGTTGTTAACCCCCTTCTTGAGCCTAGACCTTTTGCATAGATTACGAGCTTTGTGAATCAATGAATTCAGCAGGCTACTACAGATGTAGTCTTAGTTTTCCCTAGCTTCCTTGCATTAGATTTCATATTTTCCTGTTTGATAATGTTGATCCAAAGCAGTGACAAATAACTCTTGATTTTATTGATTCATGATGATCTTTCCTTGTGGATGCTATTTCTTAAGAAAGAGATCATTCTCTCTTTTTAGAGGATTGTTATTGTGGACTCCAATTTCAACAAAGAGTGGCATTTGATTAGATTTCAACTCAAAAGGGCAAGTCCCAATATTAAAATTCTGAACTCTAGAAATAGAATCTTAAGGGCACAAAGTATAATCCAATACACTTTCCCCATTGTATATTTTACCGGTAATACCTCCTGACCGTGGCCAACTTTTCATTCTATTACATTTAACCAATCCATACAAGATACAAACACCTAGAAGCTCTACTCCTAAAATTACACACATTCCCCTGCCTGTCTTGAGAAACCCTTTTCCAAATCTGTATTTTCCTCCATCCATAAAGGATTGTTGTCTCCTCTCTTGCTGTCCAACTTAATAGCTTGATTTTTTGTTGTCCTCACTTTAAAATCACCCACTAAAACTATCTCTCCTAAAGTACTAAAGATAGATATGCCTTTATTTTAATGTTACACATGGATCTTCATAATCAAGATTCTTCATTTTGTAGAACTTTGAATTTCTTGGGCCGAAGTAACTTGCGGCCAACCAAATTGTGACCTTAGTATCTACTATTTCCAACCATATAAATTGTTTATTTGGATCCTCTTTTTCAAATTTTATAATACCTCCCCACAATACTTTGATTAAGACTTCAATACCTCCATGACCTTTACCTGTTTCAGACCATTTATTCTAGACTGATATTTTATTGTAACCTTCAAAATCTGAAACTTTGCAACCATCATGCTCATGTATTTTTGTTAGAATGATGATGTATGTTGGCAATTTGGCTAAGTAAGATATCATGATGTTCTCATTATGACAACATATATTCAATATTAAGTCAGCATGTGTATGCAAATTAACTGTACTAACTACTCTAAATGATAAATTACCTATTCTAAGATTAATAAATCTAACTAATAAGAAAACTGCAATGAAGAATACAATCAAAATGAAGCTAAAATAACATTTTACCTTCACCTACCATGTAGCTTGTCTCCATTTCCCTCCTAACCTTGATTTCTTGAAGATGTTGAGCTCTCAGATTTCCAAATGAAGCCTTTTCCCAAGATGCTACCAAAGTGTGGAGATTTGATGATGAATGCAAGGAAGCTTAAAGCTTGATTATGCAACTAATGGATGGAATGCAAGATGGATTTGATGATAATATGGATGCTTGATTGCTCTTAGAATGCTTGGATGCTTGGATGCTTGAATGCTTGAATGTCAATTACCAATTAGCTCACAAAGGGGAAATTAGGCTCCTTTTATAGATTTTTGGAGGATCTAGGCCTAGGTGGCACAATCCTACGACTAAGAATGAAAGGTGGAAGATCCTAGGGCTAGGATTGACTTGGTTGAAGGAGTTGAGAGAAAGGGGGATGTAGTTGGAATGTGAGAGGAAGAATAGGGATGATGTTCCTCTCACATTGACATGGAGGAGAACAAGGTGGAAGGGAAAGACACATGTCAAGTGTCTCACAAAGACCAAAGAGAGAAAGAGGGAGAGACCTTTTCCTCATGAGGACTCTTTGTACAAGTGTCCCATGAGTCACCTTTGACCCTTAGAGGTGGCTTGAGAATCCCCTTAGGAATAGGGCATGTCTCTTGACTTGGTTTAAGAGAGGACATGTGGTCATGAGACCAATTCCTATGAGGCCACATAGCCCTTAAGAATAAGACATGTGGGTGAGGATAATTATCAATAAATAATTAATAATAATTATTTATTTTAGCCAAAGTGATGTGTCAGGTGACTAGGTAGTTGAGGTGGACTAGGGGACTTAGTCATATTTAGGTGATTATGTATTTAATTAAATCACTTTAATAAGACTAATTAGAAGACTTAGGATGGAGGAATAGACTATAGTGAATTTACTAAATAAATTGAATAATCTATTTAATAAATAGAGGAAATAATTATTAATTAAATAATAAATATTTAATTAATTTATCAAGTCAATATCAATTAAATAATAAATATTTAATTAATTAATGAAGCCATTTTTAAGTGTATACATTTTGCCCCTCTTTGAAATAATGTGCGTGTCACATTATTTCAAAGAAAATTTCAACTGTTTTGCCCCTGCCCTAGACAATGTGTGAGATGACCTATGCATGCCCCCTAGAGAGATTGATTGACAAAATTGATGATGTGAATTTTAGGGTTTTTTTTTTAAAGGTGGATAATCAATCTCACGAAAGAAATAGGAGAAAAGATTGGTGAAAACGGGGTGAAATGGAAGAAAAATAGGAGATAGGGTCCACACACCAAGCACATCAGGTCCACAAGCTATAAATAGGGCAAAGGGGTCCACAATAGGCTCGTTGTGCACACTTGTCAGTTGGAGATCAGAGTGCAAGAGAGAGAAGAGCAGAGCTTGCCAGGATGTCATTCCGACTATCAAATCACCGCTTCGAGAGGGCCAGACGCTTCGAGCGACCACCCGATTTGGGTGAGTTGGTAGGTGATTCGATCCTCTTTGTCAATTTGTGATTTCCAGCATGATAGAATATAATTTAGTATGTGTAGGTTAGGTCGAATCGTAGGTTATTTTAGAGAAAAAAAAAATTGTTCTTGGCCGGAATATGAATGCACAGTTGCGGCGCATATATGCGCAACAACTTGCAATGTTTGTGTAGAAAATTCAAACTTTCTGTGCATATATGTAGGGAAGCTGCGCATTCATGCTTGAATAAAATTTAGTCTATGGAAATGTAAATTAAAAGTGTGCATCGGTTCTTTTTGCGCATTTGTTCAAAAGTGTTGTGCATATGTTAAAGAAATATGCACATACATGTTTTTCTACGCAAATGTGAAAATATACTGCGCATGCATTTTTTTGTGCTGCGCATTTATGTAACTGATAGAATTTGGTCAAATTAGCAAGTCAATTAGGTCAAACTAGATGTCGATAAGCTGATTTGATCTGTCGACGATTAAATTTGATCGATTTGGTCAAGATAGGCAACATTGTAGCATGGTTGCTAGTTAACCAGTCTTGAGGTTAGATAATTGATAAAATCATCTGTTGAAACATGTGATAAAACATGTTTGTAGTTGATATAATAAGATAGATAGATGTTTTAGATCAGTTTATCAAAATCTGATAGCTTGATTTTGTTAATTTGGATAGGAGGATATGACTGATATTCTGATGTCACAGGAGAGATATCCCGTCACACAAAATCTGAGACCGACATTGTCAGAGACTGACAGACTCCTGATAGGTGCAACTGGTCTATATTATGTTATTTACATGCTCGAGATTTAGGTGAACCTTAGTATGATGATAGCACTGGCAGAGCAATGGCACTCAGAGACAAGTACCTTCCATCTTCTGACAGGGGAGATGACAGTCACACTGGAGGATGTATATTGCATCCTCCGGCTTCTTATCATAGGGGAGTTAGTGCATTATGATTGGCATGAAAAAGTGATGGAGTGCAGAGCCATCTTCGGAATGATGACATTGAGGATGGAGAGATTAGCTAGGAGGACATGGTGGACTTGTATGAGCCTCTACCAGTGGTACTAGCTGGAGCGATTGGGGGTTTCATTTGCCTTGATCGTAGATCACATAGATTCGCAGTTGGATGGGGCCACACTCTACAACGAATGTTGGATGGGACCCATTTTGCTTGGGGTGTTTGTTTATTAGTGCACTTATATCATGATCTTCATTAGGTGGTGTACCATAGGGGTGCATCACTATCAGCAGGCATCACACTACTCCATGTTTAGGCATGGGAGCATATCACAGTGACATGGCCAGTAGCTATTAGATTTTGTGGCCCAGGACAACCGTATATCCATTTATATTCCTCAGTTTTGTCTCAGGAAAAACTAGGACACTTGGAGTTCTGGCGATACACCTTTGATACTTTAGATACTGTGACATGGAGACCATATCTAGGCTGTAAGCCCTAGGATGATGAGTGGAAGCTAGGATTTTGTTTTGAGTCATGATGGCTTATAGGGTGGATGCCCTTCATTTTGGAGAGACAGTTGGTTAGCCAGGTTCTATGCCAATTCAGAAGGATCCAGGGCATGCCCCAGGGAGTTATAGAGTTCACTAGGACTTATCAAGAGAGATGAGACTGGGGGCCTATGGCTTCTTTTGATATAGCTTGACAGGAGTTTTTGGACTTTCCGTTCCAAGCATGGATGATGAGACAGGGTGTTGTGGACCTAGGTATGACTATAGACCTAAAGCAGTTCTTGGGAGATTTTCCTGTTCCTCAATTGAATGATCCATCAGCTAGGCCACCAGAGAGGGATCCAATAGATAGATGCCATGGGAGATGCCGTGGGCAAGATAGGTGGGGACGAGGGAGAGGAGACATTGGTGATGGTGGAGGAGGTGATGGAGATGGAGGAGATGGAGGGAGAGGGGATAGGGCTGGTCCATGGATGAGAGGAGGCGGTGTGAGGCAGAGGGGATTAATGCCACCCCTAGCTAGACAGGGACGGAGATAGCCTCTGGAACAGCCAGCATAGCCAGCTACAGGAGCTCCACTACAAGTACCAGTGGCTTAGGTATAGATACCAGCTACCCCAGTACAGGGACCAGCTGTACAGGAACACAATGAGGCAAATGTTCTATTAGCTCAGGGTGGAGTAGTACAGAGTGGACAGATCCATGATGATGGATTGGATGGATAGGATGTACCTATGGTAGATGTGGATGCTCAGGAGGAGCCAATAGAGATGGACATAGGGGGACATGATCCCTATTTATAGAGAGATGTTGTGGAGGAGGAGGATCCTGATATTGACTCATTGCTAGTCTGACTAGCAATGACACAGGTGCAGGCAGACTATGTTCCTAGTTTGGAGAGGCGGATTGAGAGGCTAGAGAGCCAGATGGGACTTTTCAGACATGAGCGGGATGCATCGATTCAGAGACTTGGGGAGTCGAAGATGTTATTAGATGAGCTGCAGTGCACAGAGGATTTGGGTCCCCATGGAGATAGTTTGAGAGCCATGATACATGCTGGGAAGGAGATATCCTACTGGCGAGAGGCTTATAGACAGGTGGTCCCAAGGTATCAGTGGATTGGGAGCTACAGAGAGAGCTCAGTGGCTATTAGGACAGTGGTTTATGATAGAGATGCACCAGCTGGTAGTGGAGGTGTTTCATCATGCCCTGCGAGAGCACTGACAGGTTCAGGAGATTAGGGTGGATCTTCAGGATCAGGTGGTTCAGCATCACGAGGCCTTATTGCATCTCGCAAACAAAGACAGACAAAGTCTGGAGGCAGTGGATCATAGATTTTGAGAGATCATTGTATATGCTGTAGTATCATGTTATCATTGTATCATTATATTTTTGACTTGATGGACACTGACTTTGGACACATTGTTATATTTCTTTATATCATTGGACATTTGGACAGTTTTATTGTATTTGATGGACTTTATATGATTGACTCTCTATATGATGGACTATATATATATACAGTGATGCAGTTTTATCATGATTTTCTTTGATGATTTATATACATGTGCATACTGACATATGCAAGATGTGATGGTTTACTTTAATATGCATAGAATGTATGTCTTAGAATGCAAAATGCTTTATATTCTATTTGATATTATGAATGCTTAATGATCGAACACATGATGGTGATATAAATGCATGTCGTAAATGAGTTGACACTATACAATGCTATGTGATTACTAATGAAGTGATGCAAAGAACATTGTAGATAATGGATAATGAATGGACATGCAATGATGATGTAAATGAATGATAATTTGAAATACATGTAATGGATAATAAATGAATGATGTAAAATGCGTATAATGGATAATAAATGCTGATGTAAAATGCATATAATGGATTATAAATGAATGATAATAAATGCATAATGATGTTCTTGAAATGACTAAAATGTAAAAACTTACATCATAATGAAAAGATAATGAAATGTTATGGAATGTGCGCACATGAAATATGCATATAATATAGATGGATAATGTACAAATGAACATACCTAATGAAAATAATGTTAGGACCTAAATGAATGGAGTAAATGTTTGTAAGATGTGAGGTGAAAAATCAATGTTTTTGTTCTCCAAATGTGCTCAACTTAAATAACAATGTATCTGACACAAGAAGAATGGACTAGGAGAATAGATAACCTAAAAAGATAACCTACAAATCCCTATAAAAGGAGCACTGATATGCAAGTCGTGAACTGTTTAAATGAAATGCAAAATGAAATATGAAATGAGCATATCTCCACAACTTCATGTAACATCTTAGAACTTCATAATAATTGGAATTTGATTTTCATCATTGAGCTCGTTATGTTGCAAGAAAATGCAAGCATCATGGTATAATTAAACCAGGATGACCTAAGCACTTCTTGCATGGAATTTAATGTAGCAAACTTGACAAGCATCTAGGTATAATTGAACCGAGATGACCTGAGTTTCATTTGCATAATAGACAAGGAATATCCCCCCCCTCCATCAAGGAACAAATATTTGGAGTCGAGGTATGTGCTGTCGTATCACTATTAATAGCATTTGTAGAGCAACATGATTTGTATGTTGTCAATACTATTAAATTGATGAAGGCACTTATGCACAGATGCCCCAATTATTTGTTCCTTCGATTTCATCAAAAAATATCCCACAAATAATAATCAAAGAAAATACCATGCCCCATCCTGGCTATCCTAATCAATGACATATGGGAGTTTCAAACTCATGTCAAAGATATCCCAGAATAGCATAGGAAACATGATGACAAATGAAATCCAGATATGAATGCATAATCTTCAACAAATCATTCTAACATGCCTGCCATGAATATACATTTCTTTTGCCAAAAGATAGTGTAAGATACAGTGATCAGTTCAATTGATGATCTATAGTCAAGAATGATTGATAGGTGGCCATGTTTTGAAGGATAGATTATAGATTTTGATTCATCATGAAGATATCATTGTGAAAGAATGATTGATTGTGTTTGCTTGTTTGGTGAAAATACTCCATTTTGTCCTCTAAGAGTCGTGACTATCATAGATCCACTTCCTGAACTAGGTCGAGGACATGCCCCCAGCTAGGTGATGGACTGACTTATTATGGATGAAGAAAGATGCAACAAGACTAGGACGAAGACCATGAGAAAAGACCAAGCTATGATGGGGTTTTATTATGGGTAGATACAATGGATGGTGTATGAACTGGCCATTTTATTATGATATATACATGGCAGGAATGGGGACTGACTAGCCGTTTTATTGTGGATATATACAATGAACGAATACACTAGAAGAATCCTAATAGATAAAGGAGCTAACTTGATACACATGGCGCCTGTTTCTAGGTTTTCACCACATGCTTTTATTGCAATTTTCATTTGATGTTTTTTTTGTTTTTTTTTTTTAACATTTTTTTATTTACAGAATATATACATAGCCCTTGCATTGGGATTTCAAGGATAGAACTTCTTGAGATGTATGCTATTAAGAGGTTCATCCAAAGGATCTCCCTTAGGTGTGGACAATTGATAAGCCCCAGAACCATAAAATCCTATTACTACAAAAGGACCTAACCAATTGGGTTTGAACTTGCCCTTCTTCTCATGATGCAATTGATTCTTTGGATTTTCTCGAAGAACTAGGTCACCCAACTAAAAGTCTCTGATCTTTACCTTGTTGTTATACTGACGAGACATATGCTGCTGATAGACTTTCAAATGATCATAAGCTCTCTGATGACGTTCATCCAACAGTTCTAATTCAATCAACTATGCAACTCTATACTCTTCATCAGGAATTAAATCTTTGAGAGTGACACAAAGTGAAGGAAACTCAACCTCGAGGGGGAGGACTACTTCGGATCCATAGATAAGGGAATATGGGGTGGCTCCAGTAGGAGTATGGTAAGCCCATAAGGTTGGATTCAGTTGGATATGCCAGTCATGGCCAACGTCATTGACAGTCTTTTGCAAGATTTTAACAATAGTTTTATTTGATGCCTCAACTTGGCCGTTTCCTTGGGGATAGTATATGGTAGAATAGTTATGGGTGATATGGAATTTTGTGCACAGTTCATCCATGTCCTAATTTTGAAATTTTTTCCCATGATCCGTAATGAGATACATAGGTATACCATATCTACAAATGATATAATTTAGGATAAACATAGACACTTGTTTCCCTATGGTGGTGATCAATGGAACAGCCTCAATCCATTTAGTAAAATACTCGGTTGTAGTGATAATCCATTTGTGGCCATTGGAAGATGGAGGGTTGATAGCACCCATGAGGTTGAGTCCCCACCGACTGAATGGCAAGGTAGTTGTAAAAGGATGTAACTCTTGTGCTGGAGCATGAATAAGGTTTCCATGTATCTGACATTTCTTGCATGCCCTAGCAAAATGAAAGGAATCTGTTTCCATGGTAGGCCAATAATAACCCATACACATGAGTTTCTTAGCCAAAGAGGGACCACTCGAATGTGTCCCACAAATACCCTCATGTACATCTCACAAGGCAGTTTGACCTTCATCATGCTCAAGACATCGGAGGAGAGTATCGTTGAGACCTCACCGATAAAGGGTGTTAGATATTAGGACATAGCGGGAGGCTTGGTAGAGAAAAGTTCATTTTTTATTGTAGGATAGGTCAGGGGGTAGGATGTCATTTTTCAGATAAGAATAGATTTTTCCATAGATTGGGGAGTCGTGTCCAATTAGATGACATATAATACTCGTATTAGGATCATCATATGTAGGACAAGTCAGAGATTCCACCAAGAACTCAAAATGGACCTTGGTATCTTCTGTATCAAACAAAGAAGAAATCATTTCCATTACATTAGTAGCCTTGTTATCATGCCAAGGAATCTGTTCAAAAGTGATGACTGAGAAATATTGTTTGAAGTCATCAACCATACGTTTATATGGTAATAACTTATCATCTTTAATCTGACAATCATCATTAACCTGGTTTATAATCAACTGAGAATCCCCATAGACATTTAATTCAGTTACTTTCCATTGTAAAGCCATCTTTAACCCAATCAGAAAAGCTTCATATGCTGCTACATTATTGGTGCAAGGAAAGAGCATCTTGTAAGATTTTGGAATTGTGTATCCTTGCGATGTGACAAAGAGAATACTAGCTCCTGAACCTTGTTGAGTATACGATCCATCAAAGTATAGTTGTCACGTTTGTGTAGATAAAGCCAAGATGTGCACATCAAGAAACTCTATGTGTATAGGTTGGTCATCCGTTAATGGAGCATTTTCTAGTTGATCTACTATCACTTGACCTTTGATAGCCTTCCTGTCTACATATTCAATATCGAATTCAATAAGTAGCATGACCCACTTAGCCAATCTGCCCGTCAATGTTGTCTTGCTTAATAGATACTTTAAAGGATTAATCTTTGTAATGAGCTTGATTGAATGTGACAACATGTAATGTCGCCACTTCTGTGAAGAAAAAACAATGGCCAGACATGCTCATTCTATAGGAGAATAGTTTAGCTCATATCCCAATAGGGTGCAATTGATATAATAGATGGCTTTTTCTTTTCCTTCATGATCTTACTGAGCTAGAAGAGCACCTAGTGAGACTGTCATAGCTGAAATGTAGAGCAAGAGTGGCTTGCCTGGAATTGGTGACATCAAATTTGGAGGATTCGCTAGATATTGCTTGATTTTATTGAAAGATTCTTCACACTTATCATCCCATTGGAATAAGATATTTTTATGTAACAAATGTTGAAAGGGATGACTTTGATCTGCTAGTTGAGAAACAAATCTTCGGATGGATTGGAGACTTCCTTGTAAAGATCTTAACTAACTGATGTTAGTGGGGGAAGCCATCTCCATTAGTGCTTTAACTTTTTCTGGATCTGCTTCGATTCCTTTGGCTGAGACAATGTACCCTAACAGTTTACCAGATGTAACTCTGAATGCACATTTCTTTGGATTGAGTCGAATCTGATACTTTTACATCTGGGTGAATATTCTATCCATCACTCTCAAATGACCAGCTCTTTCTTTGGATTTTGCTAAAATGTCATCAACATAATCTTCCATAATGGTATGCATCATGTCATGAAAGATTGTGGTTATTTCTCTTTGGTAAGTTGCTCCAACATTTTTGAGGCCAAATGGCATCACATTCCAGCAGTATGTACCCCATGGACAAGTAAAAGCAGTCTTTTCCTGGTCTTTCGGTGCAATCTTGATTTGGTTATAGCCAGAAAATCCATCCATTAATGATAACATCTCATGCCTAGCTGTCAGATCAACAATGATGTCAATATTTGGCAAAGGAAAGTCATCTTTTGGACAAGCTTTATTAAGATCTCAAAAATCAATACAAATCCTGATAGACTTGTCTAGTTTTGAGACGGGAACAATATTTGAAATCCACTCAACATAATCAATAGCACGAATGAATCCAACATCTAGGAGCTTCTTCAATTCTGCTTTAACCATTAGTGCAATGTGAGGGTGCATCTTGCGAAGCTTCTGCTTAACTGGTTTTACACCTGGTCTGATAGATAAATGATGCATAATGAGATTGGGGTCTAGGCCAGGCATATCAGCATAGGACCAAGAAAAGTTGATTTGTCTTGCTTTCAAAATTTTTGCAAAAGCTTCTTTCTCTGAGTCTATCAAGGATGCTGCTACTTTGAGGATGCGTGGAGATTCTTCTGTTCCAATGTTGAGAGGTACTATTGGTTCTATAAGAATGGAAGATTGCTCATGATACATATAATTGGGAAGAGTGTCAATCCTTCCATCATCAGGTGCCTCAGAGAGGTTTTTGTTAACAATGAATAGCTATGATTAGATAATTTTATATTAATATTCTATATTAATATATATATACTTGATAATATTACATATTTATGTATATCTAATATTATCAATATACTTATATATATATATATTTAATAATATAACTAAGCCTTATATATATATCGATCTGCACTATTGATGTGATATGATATTATCATATCAATAATACATATTGTTAATATGTATTATTGATACGATAATACATACCAATTAATATCGACTGCTATACCAAGTACCGACTATGATATATATCGGATGCCATATTGACTGTTATGCATATCGGCCACCATACCGACTGTTATATATATATATCGGATATCGTATGCAATATGTTATATGATTGTTAATTCATATAACATACTGCACGGTATACATATCTTACAATATGTATATCATGCAGTATGTTACCCGTGGCTTATATAATACAAAAACATACGATACTGCACTTTACATATATCGTAGTTACAATATATGTAAAGTGCAGTCTTTAATATTTGATTATCGGTAAAGGTAATTTGTTATGAAAGGGCATCGGTATTGAAGGGACGTGACTCATTTATGAGTCACGTCTCCTTCTATGTGCAAAGACATATATATATTGATAAATATTTTTGTATTTGAGATGAATTATATACAGCAGGTCTGAATAAGGATTATCATATACAAAAAATCAAGAAAAATAATAATATAAAACTAAAGTTTATTGTAATTTCACATGGTATCAGAGCTAAGGTTCTGAAATTTAAAGAAATTTAATAAACTTAAGATATTATAAAATGGCAAACATGATCAGATTTGAGGACAGACTTGCAGGGGCTGATAACTTCCAATCATGGAAGATAAGAATCATAATGCTGCTAAAAGAGAATAAAGTTGAAACTTTTATTAAACCAGACAAGGTTAAGCCAGAAGCGGAACCCGATCTATCAAATTGGAATGAAGGGAACGACAAAGCCATGAAGATAATTATCGATGGGGTCAGAGATCATATTGTACCAATCCTATCCAAATATGATAAGGCATATGAGATGTACAAGGCATTGGAGAAAACATATGAAATAAATAATGCTAGCAAGAAACTAGCTTTGAAAAGAGAAATGAACCAGATTAGTATGAATAAGAATGAGAAAATAAATGCATACTTTCTAAGGGTATCAGCATTAAGAGATCAACTTTCACTACTAGGCCATGAAATTGATGGAAAGGAACTAGCCTTAATTGCTCTAGATGGACTACCTGAATCTTGGGAAACCTTTGTTGCTGGTATAAGTGCTAGATCCAAGTTTCCAAAATTTGATCGATTAAGAACAGATTGTCTTCAAGAAGAATCAAGGTTAGATAAAAGAGGATTAAAGAAAAAGATCAATGATGAAGAAAATCATGCACTAAATGTAAATACTCACAAGAAGAAGAAATTCAAACATTTTAGAAAGAAGAAATTCAATACGGAGTATCCCAAAAGAGACCTATCTCATGTTAAATGCTTTAGGTGTGACAAACCCGGACATGTTGTAACAAATTGTCCTTACAAGAATCATCAAGCCTCTTTTACCAAATCCAAGAAGAAGCCCAATGAAGAAATCAAGAAGGAGCAATTTGTACTCTACTCTGCACTGTCAAATCAAGTTCCAAACAAGAACATTTGGGTTATTGATAGCAGTTCCTCACGTCACATTACAGGGTTCAAAGAACTACTAGAAACCATGTCAGAAGAATCGGATGAAGAGGTAACCATTGGAGATGACTCCTCTTATCCAGTAAGAGGCATTGGGACATGCACAATCAAACTAAAGACCGGTATCTCAATTCAACTCACAGGAGTCCTATTTGTCCCAGGAATCAAGAGAAACCTTTTATCCATATCGGCACTTGAAGATAATGGGTATAGAGTAACTTTCATGGATGGCAAAGTAAAAGCATGGCCTAAAGGTTTAACCTTCAAACAAGCTAATACCATAGGAAGAAGACAAGGGTGCTTATATGAATTAAATACTGATATAAATCAAGTCTTAGTAAATGACATTTCAAATTTAAATGAAGTATGGCATAGAAGATTAGGACATTTAAATTATAAAACTTTATCTTCTATGGAAAATTTGGTTAATGGATTACCAAAACTTAAACAATATCATTCTGGTGCATGTAAAGGGTGTGCACTAGGCAAAAACACAAAAGGAACATTTCAAATTAGTGTAAGCAGAACTAATGAGGTTTTAGAATTGATACATTCAGATTTATGTGGACCCATGTCTGTTTCTTCAATAGGAGGCTACAAATACTATATAATCTTTGTTGATGACTTCTCACGAAAGACCTGGATTTACTTCCTTAAGTACAAAGAATCTGAGGGAGTACTAAGTAAGTTTAAAGACTTCAAATCTATTACTGAAAATCTATCTGGAAAGAAAATTAAAATTTTGAGAATAGACAATGGAAAAGAATACACATCTGAAATATTCAAACAATTTTGTAAAGAGGCTGGGATTAAGAGGGAGTACACCGTACCTTATAATCCACAACAAAATGGGGTAGCTGAAAGAAAGAATAGAACTATTATTGAGGCCACCAAAGCAATGCTTCTTGATCAAAACCTTGATACCTCTCTTTGGGCAGAAGCATCAAATACAGCCGTATACATACAAAATAGATGTCCACACTCACACATTGAAAATAAAACTCCTGAAGAAGCATTCACAGGGACAAAGCCTGATATGAGTAATCTTCGAATATTTGGATCTCCAGTCTACATTCATGTTCCTAAGGAAAAGAGAACAAAGTTAGAACCGTCTGGGGAGAAAGGTATCTTTGTAGGATATAGTGAAACCTCAAAAGCATATCGTATTTATATACCTGGGCAGAACCTTGTTGAATTAAGTAGAGATGTAATATTTGAGGAAGATACAACTTGCTCTAAAAGTATAAATTCACAAGAGCAAGAGACTTTTGTTCCATCAAAAGAAAACACTTCACAGGAAACTCAAAAGGAGGACTCTGAGGAAGAAGAAAATGATGAAAATCTATCCACACTAGAAAATCCTAAGAAGAGACCACTTTGGGCCACTAAACTCATAGAAGAAGGAAAGACTCTTGGTGCTCCTCCAGGAACAGTCAGAGAAAGAAAAAGGCCTTCCATATTATCCAGCTATGCAGCACTCATGAGTGAACTCTCTAACTTAGAACCTACAAATGTATCTGATGCAATTCAACAACAAGTATGGAAGGATGCAATGATAGAAGAATATCAATCTATCATAAAGAATGATGTGTGGGATATTGTACCAAGACCAAAATCAAAATCTGTGGTATCATCTAAATGGTTATTCAAAATCAAACATGCAGCTGATGGTAGCATTGAAAAGTACAAAGCAAGATTTGTAGCAAGAGGCTTCTCTCAAAAGGAAGGGATTGACTATGAAGAAACATTTGCTCCTATTGCACGTTACACATCTATTAGAACAGTTCTAGCCATTGCAGCTGCCAAAGGTTGGAAAGTTCATCAAATGGATGTTAAAACAGCCTTCTTAAATGGAAGTATTGAAGAAGAGGTATACTTAGAACAACCTGAAGGATTTGAGATTCATGATCCTAAAACACATGTATGTAAGTTGAAGAAAGCATTATATGGACTTAAACAAGCCCCCAGAGCTTAGTATGCTAGAATAGACAGCTATCTAACAAAGTTAGGATTTTCCAAAATGATGCTGATCCAAATCTATACTTCAAGGTAAACAAAGGTGATATGTTGATAATCATATTATATGTTGATGATTTACTGATTACAGGGGAAGACTATTTGATTCAACAATGTAAGAAAGACTTAGCCAAAGAATTTGATATGAAGGACTTAGGTCTTCTACACTACTTTCTTGGTCTAGAAGTTTGGCAGAAATCAGACTGTATTATTTTGAATCAAGGCAAATATACCCTTGATATCTTGAAGAGATTTGGCATGTTGAATTGTAGACCCATGTCTTCACCCATGGAAATAAATTTTCATAAACTAAAGGAAGCAACATCAGAATCTCCTTCTGCAGATATCTCTTTATACAGACAATTAATAGGATCTCTAATGTTCTTAGGGAATACCAGACCTGACATTTGTTTCTCAGTAAACACATTAAGTCAGTTCATGTGTGATCCCAAAGAAATTCACTTTACTGCTGCTACACATGTATTGAGATATCTCCAAGGTACATTAAACTATGGACTCAAGTATGATAGGACAGAATTAAACCTTCATGGGTTCACTGATTCAGATTGGGCTGGAAGTGTGATTGATCGTAAAAGTACCTCAGGATGTTGTTTTAGCTTGGGATCAGCTATGGTGTCTTGGATCAGTAGAAAACAATCTTCAGTAGCTCAAAGCTCTACAGAGGCAGAGTACATTGCAGCTTCAATGGCAGCTAAAGAAGCAGTATGGCTTAGGAAACTACTCAGTGGACTATTTGGTAAAACTCTACCACCAACTACTATCTTCTGTGACAATCAAAGCTGTATCAAGTTATCAGTAAATCCTGTATTTCATGATAGATCAAAGCACATTGAGATTCCTTATCACTATGTTCGTGATATGGCAGAAAGAAAGGTACTCCAGTTGGAATATGTTTGTACAGGAAATCAAACTGCTGATATTCTCACCAAAGCTCTTCCAAAGGTGAAAGTTGATCACTTTAGGAAAACTCTTGGTATGATTGTAATATGATTTTATATATAATATATAAATGTTATTTTATGGGCTCATCCATCCTGTGGACATTTCTAGAGGTGACGACTTCTTAGATAATGAACACTTGTATTTGATTACGAGATAACGATCTTGTAATGTGGTGTTGTTATGGTAAACAGATTATCTGTTAGTGCACATACCATAATGAGGTTATATAAAATATGATATAATGTTATATTTAATATATCCTTGTATCACTATTACTATGATACAAAATAGGTATCAGTTGTTGATTCCTCATATCGTTGTGATATGGAAATAGGTATCAGTTGTTGATTCCTCATATCATTGTGATATGGAAATAGGTATCAGTTGTTGATTCCTCATATCGTTGTGATATGGAAATAGGTATCAGTTGTTGATTCCTCATATCTTTAGGATATGGAAACTAGGTGTCACAATGCATGGTGATTCCTCATATCTTTAGGATATGGAAACTAGGTGTCACAATGCATGGTGATTCCTCATATCTTTATGATATGGAAACTAGGTGTCACAATGAATGGTGATTCCTCATTTCAAATGAAAATATGATGCTAACATAAAGTGAAAATTATCTTATCTAGCTAAGAGGGAGTGTTAACAATGAATAGCTATGATTAGATAATTTTATATTAATATTCTATATTAATATATATATATACTTGATAATATTACATATTTATGTATATCTAATATTATCAATATACTTATATATATATATATTTAATAATATAACTAAGCCTTATATATATATCGATCTGCACTATTGATGTGATATGATATTATCATATCAATAATACATATTGTTAATATGTATTATTGATACGATAATACATACCAATTAATATCGACTGCTATCCCAAGTACCGACTATGATATATATCGGATGCCATATTGACTGTTATGCATATCGGCCACCATACCGACTGTTATATATATATATCGGATATCGTATGCAATATGTTATATGATTGTTAATTCATATAACATACTGCACGGTATACATATCTTACAATATGTATATCATGCAGTATGTTACCCGTGGCTTATATAATACAAAAACATACGATACTGCACTTTACATATATCGTAGTTACAATATATGTAAAGTGCAGTCTTTAATATTTGATTATCGGTAAAGGTAATTTGTTATGAAAGGGCATCGGTATTGAAGGGACGTGACTCATTTATGAGTCACGTCTCCTTCTATGTGCAAAGACATATATATATTGATAAATATTTTTGTAGTTGAGATGAATTATATACAGCAGGTCTGAATAAGGATTATCATATACAAAAAATCAAGAAAAATAATAATATAAAACTAAAGTTTATTGTAATTTCACAGTTTTCACCATCAGATGCATCTTTTCTTTTTACTATTTTTGGATCTAATACTGCCACTGAGTGGTTTTCACCATTAAATCTGTTGATTATTTTTATATTTTTATGACTGAAAGGATTGGCACTCTCACCAAAGTAGGCCATGTCATTGAGTTCTATCGAAAACCCTGACTTGTGATCTCCTCGTGGTAAATGATCCCTAATTATGAGATAGTCAATGATTACATCATCATTATGGAATACATCAAGTTCTGGATGATCGAGAGAATCCCAATCGATAAGCTTGGGATGTACAAGGGGCATTGGATCGTTCGGGTCAGTTTCAAAGGCAGAGATGGTATTGATGGAAAAGTTGTCAAGGTTTATGATGGTATTAGTGAGGTCTATTTCCATACTCTCATCCGATTCATCTATCGCAAGATAAAGATCACTTTCCTCACAATCAAAAAAAGTAGTATTACGTAGGACCAATCCTAGTGAGTCAATCTTTGAACTCTCTCCCTCATGGTAATCATTACCATAGTGATGGACAACATCAAATCCTATCTCTTTAGTACAATCAGATAGTGAATCCCATTCATAACCATTTGAGTCAGAATCATCATCATCTCCAAGTCTATCAATGATTCTCTGTGTTATCCGTTGTTTCTTTGGATCTACATACATACCATTCTTTCTGAATTGTAAGGCAGGAGATTTAGATATCTCATGAAAAGGTGTGATCTTTGCTTTTCCTTTTGGTTCTTTTGGTCCTTCTCATTTGTATCCTAATCTTGTAGTGTCTCTTTGATAGTTTGGATTTTGCAAAATTGGTTTGATAACACCTTCTCTTTGTAACCCTATAGGTCCAGCACCTTGGTATCCCATCTTTTGTAGAAAAGTATACCCTTTAACAGAGACATCAGGTGATATATATTCATGTTTGATATCTTCCTCATTCTTCTGTAACTTAAGAAAATGATTAGCATTACGCTTAGTTTCCTCTTTGGATATTGTGCCCCCACTTATAAATGTGTCATAAACAAGTGTTGAAGGGGGTTCTGATTGTTGTTTAGTGATCAAAGATCTACCATATGATATAGGAGATAAAGGTAACTCTGTGATGCAAAGAGCTTGACCTAAAGTGTAGACTCCCATACTTCTTTCTTTTATGTCTATCTTTATCCCATTTGATTTAGAAGTTGATGCTATATTACTAGGATCACTGGGTGTAGTTGTAGAAGATCCAGTACGGTTATAAGGTATCAAAGAATCAGATGTCTTTACTGTATTACAATACTGGAATGGATTAGTGTCTCCTTTAATAGTGATCTACTGACCATTATGAGGGAATTTCAAGCACTGATGATAAGTTGATGGCACAGCTTGCATGGAATGAATCCATGGTCTTCCCAAGAGAATGTTATAAGTAAGATCCATGTATAGAACTTGGTAAGGTACATCTTTGATCATAGGACCTACTCTGATTGGTAGAACAACAGATCCTTTCGATGACCACTCTTCTTCATCATAGCCTTTTATTGTGATTTTCTTCTTTGGGTCGACAATAGTTTCAGAAAATCCCAATGCAAGGACTAGTTTCAATGTATAGATATTTAAGCCAGCTCCTCCATCTATTAGTACTCATTTGATTTTGTGACTCTGTACAAGGACTTCAATATGTAGGGGAGCATTGTGAGGTTGGGTAATAGCTAAATCATCATTTTCAGTGAAGGATAGGAAATGCGGGGTTGTTAAGTGGCCCACCATAGCTTGAAATTGATCATGATCTAGATTTGTGGGGACCTGAGTCTCTAAGAGAGCTTTTTCAAGGATATCTTTGTGAGAAGGGGATAGACGCAAAAGCTCTAAGATGGATATCTGGGTAAGTGTTTTCTTGAGTTGTTCCAAAAGATTGTACTAGTTGGAAATATTTGGTGTAGACTTTGGGACATAAATAGACTTGTTTTGAGGTGCATTTGGTTTAGACGGGGTTCCTTGGAGAGTAACCTTGGATTGAGCATGAGTAGTAACATGGATTGGTTGACTCTCTAATTTTCCTTTGATGGTAATGACATTGGCATAATACTTAGAAGCATGACATTCAGAAATGTTACCAACATATCAATAGGGAGTAGAATTATAATTAGCTTGATTGTCACCCTTATTGTTGGAAGAACCTCCTTTTTCATGCTCAGGAAATGGATCTTTCAAATCCGTATGTGATTCATTTGAGGTATGCTCGTAAACACCAATTTCACCACTTTCAATTAAGTCTTGAACTACATTTTTGAGTCTTAGGCAGTCATTGGTTTTATGTCCTTTTCCTGTGTGAAACCCGCAATAATCATTCGCATTCCACCAAGAAGGTTTTACTCTAGGTTCAAAGTCTTTCATTTTAGGAAGCGTAATGAGTTTCTTTGTGATTAACTTCCGTAATGCTGATTTGAGGGATTCCCCTAAAGGAGTAAAATTTCTTCGAGGTGACATAAAAGGCAATCTTGGTTTAGATGAATCTTTGTTGGTGTTTTGATTTTCTGATTGATTTTTGTAGGTACCTTGAGTAGCATTGGCCTAACTTGTGAGATTGAGAAGGGGTTGTGTTGGTTTGACATTATGATTATTGACAATCCCATCATTGACAATGTTTTTGTTTTTATTCCAAAATTTCTATTTGTCATTGTTATAGTTGTTGGAATTGGAATTTGAGGACCCAACATTGTCTTTGGAATAAAGTTTTATCTCACTTTTTTGGACCGTGGCTTCCTCAATTTTGATACCATTTTCTATGAGCTTATTGAAGTTTGGTGGACATTGTAATTGTAACCTATAACTCATTTCTAGTGTAAGATTATGCATAAAGATATCCATCTTTTCTTGTTCAGGAATCGTTCGTGGTTATTTGGCAAACAATTGATGCCATCTTTGCAAAAAAGTAAGGGTTCTCCATTCTTTTGATGTTTGATGTTATATGAATAATGAGTCACAAATTTGTTAAGAAGCTCATTGAAAGATTTGATGCCTGGGGGTAGTTTGGAGAACCATTCCATGGCTTGTCCTCCTAAACTTCGTGGAAATAGTCACATAAGATAAGTGTCATTGTGAGCGACTTCAATACAAGTAGCACAAAACTCATGAATGTGGTCTTGTGGATCTGAATTCCCTTTGTATTTGTCAAATTTTGGTACCTCAAAATGAGGAGGGAATGGAATCATTGAGCTAAATTCTTATCAAAAGGATAAGGACATATATCATCCAAGGAATACTTCTTAGTTGATGATCCAATTTAGATGTCACGGATTTGTTGTTGAAGCATCTGGATTTGTTGTAAAATGGGATCCAAAGATAACGTGTTTCCTTGAGTGTGTTGAGAAACATTGGTGTGGGAAGCATGGTTTTGTTGATCATTTTGAGAAGCATCGGATGGCTGCTTGGTTTCTTTTGCTCCATGAGTATCTTGAGAACTACTAAGAATTTCTTGATTGGTTACAATAGTCGGTTCTGTAAGATGATAAATATCAAAATCACTTGGTAGTTTGGCTCCTTGTTGAGCAAGCATGAGGAAATACATCTCTCTATCTAGGTCTAGGAGTCTTTCCATGACATGATAAAATCTAGGATCTTGTGTAGCATCCCTAAGTTCTTGATCTGTGGGTTCCTCTTCAAATGTAAAAAGTGAAGTTTTCTTAGGAGCTTCAGGCCAAGGATTCTCATCATTACTTTTGTTTCCTTCCATTTTGTCAAGGGATTCTGAATGAACGAGTTGTTTTAGTTTCTGAGATCGAGTTTGAACCATAAAAATGGGAAAATTGATTTGTGGGATGAAATATGTTTGATGAAAAGATATGGAAAGAGTGGTTGATAGAAAAAGATAGTGAAAAAGTGTTGAAAAGTGATGAGCCAACTTGATAAAATCTAAGTCAATAGGAAGTATAAATTTCACTATGATATGACAAAGAAAATCAAGAGATGGTAACCTAGGTAAGTTTGATTGAGGATGATAGATCCTGATAGGATAAACTCACAAAGATCAAAATCTGATAGATAGGGTAATGTTTCAACACTAAATCTAGAATTTCAAAAGATTAGAAGAAATGATTTGATGATTTTTGGTGAAGGAAAGATGATGAAAATTGATGAAAAGTGATGAAAATGGTCAAACTAAAGATCAGAGGTCTGTGTAGCTCGAATGTTTTTCCAAAATCTTACTAAGGACGAAAATGGGTGTTTGAAAAAGTGATTTTGAAATTTTCAAAGTTTGTGGAAAGGCTCACTGTTGTAAATGCACAACAATAAATGCGCAGGATAGATTGATAAATGCGCAACCAAATGAAACAAATGCGTAGCAAGTTGTAATCGATGCATGGAAAAATTATCAAATGCACATAGCAGTTGAATTAATGCACAACAAATTTGTATGAATGCACAGGTTTTTGTTTCTGATTGATTTGAACTGCAAGATTTGGAATTTTGTCTGATTTTCTAATGGTTTCTGGTTTTTGGCAAATGAAAAATGCATAAACACACACACGCAAGACATAAATAATTTAATCTAATTATTCTAGTATGAATGCACAAACATGCTTACAATCCTAAGGTTGGCAAGGACAATATCTATTGAATCCCCACTAGGATAATAAAATCCAGCCATGCAAATCCACAGCGGACAGCCTAGGAATTTGGAGGCATGGGCTCCTCCTTATATTGCACTCACTTCTCAGGCACACCAAGTTCCGAATTCAATGGGTCATTACTTCCCAAATAACTGCTATCTCTACTATGAACCGTGAGTAATGTGAGGTGTCTTCATGGGCTTGGGTGACCCCTTGAGCTAGCAAATAAAAGGTTTTTGGCCACTAAACAAAAGTATTTAATAAGGACATCCGTTTAGGTGGTTGTGATCAAGTCATTTTTCTAATTAAGGGGGCTCTCCCAATCTTTGCAAAGCAAGGCTTTCACCTCTACTAAGTAAGACTTTAACGCACCACTGGGGTACTAGAGGAGATTTTGGTTGCCACAACAAATTCACACCTGTCTAATGTGAGATTAATCACACTAGCATTTTTTATATACCAGTTTGGAAGGGCTTGGCTTTAGCCTATTACCAGTTGGGTCGTTCCTTGGGGTGAGTACCTCTTTTCCCACCAAAGACCGCCCTCTAAAAATTATAACAGTTTCTCTTACATCCAAGGTCCAGGAATGGCGAGGGGAGAGGATACATTGTTATAATTTTAAGATTACAGATATGCTATTAAGAAAAACACAACAGACACTCAAATCTATGCTAAAGAAGACACAAAGAAAAAGCATGTCTTATTTTAAAGCCCAAGATTTTAGTTTCTTTTGCAAACCCCTTGGAAATCTGCAAACAAACTGTTAGAAATTTTCTTAACAATGGGGTCTTCAAAACAACGTCTTGTAAAACAGCCTAAAATACTACTAGAACGAACAAAAAATTGTTAAAACTTAGCTCAAAATCAAATCTAACAGAAAACTAAATTTTACTACAAAAACTAATGAATGCGCAACAATGATGGATTTATGCGTAGAATGTATTTATGTGTAGCAAAATTAAATGGATGCACCAGGAGATGGTATGAATGTGCAAATTTTACAAATGCACAACAGAAAATGATTTATGCACAGAGAAGTGAGGTGAATGTGCAGTTTATTACCAGTAAGCTAAAAAATAGAAACTAAAAAAAATGACAGTTTAATAGAGAATGAATGCATAGCACAGAGTGATGAATGTGCAACAATTGTGGATAAATGCGCAGGAAAAACCTGAAAAAGTCTGCACACGGAAAAATGCAAAAGAAAATGTTAAAAACATGGGGAGGCCCCACGGTGGGTGCAAAAAATGTATGCAAATTAGTTGTACTAATTAATCTAAATGATAAATTAACTATTCTAAGATTAATAAATCTAACTAATAAGCAAACTACAATGAAGAATACAATCAAAATGAAGCTAAAATAATATTTTACCTTCACCTACCATGTAGCTTGTCTCCATTGCCCTCCTAGCCTTGATTTCTTGAAGATGTTGAGCTCTCAGATTTCCAAATGAAGCCTTTTCCCAAGATGCTAACAAAGTGTGGAGATTTGATGATGAATGCAAGGAAGCTTAAAGCTTGATTATGCAACTAATGGATGGAATGCAAGATGGATTTGATGATAATATGGATGCTTGATTTCTCTTAGAATGCTTGGATGCTTGAATGCTTGAATGGCAATTACCTATTAGCTCACAAAGGGAAAATTAGGCTCCTTTTATAGATTTTTGGAGGATCTAGGCCTAGGTGGCACAATCCTACGGCTAAGAATGAAAGGTGGAAGATCCTAGGGCTAGGATTGACTTGGTTGAAGGAGTTGAGAGAAAGGGGGATGTAGTTGGAACGTGAGAGGAAGAATAGGGATGATGTTCCTCTCACATTGACATGGAGGAGAACAAGGTGGAAGGGAAAGACACATGTCAAGTGTCTCACAAAGATCAAAGAGAGAAAGAGGGAGAGACATTTTCCTCATGAGGACTCTTTGTACAAGTGTCCCATGAGTCACCTTTGACCCTTAGAGGTGGCTTGAGAATCCCCTTAGGAATAGGGCATGTCTCTTGACTTGGTTTAAGAGAGGACATGTGGTCATGAGACCAATTCCTATGAGGCCACATAGCCCTTAAAAATAAGACATGTGGGTGAAGATAATTATCAATAAATAATTAATAATAATTATTTATTTTAGCCAAAGTGATGTGTCAGGTGACTAGGTAGGTGAGGTGGACTAGGGGATTTAGTCATATTTAGGTGATTATGTATTTAATTAAATCACTTTAATAAGACTAATTAGAAGACTTAGGATAGAGGAATAGACTATAGTGAATTTACTAAATAAATTGAATAATCTATTTAATAAATAGAGAAAATAATTATTAATTAAATAATAAATATTTAATTAATTTATCAAGTCAATATCAATTAAATAATAAATATTTAATTAATTAATGAAGCCATTTTTAAGTGTATACAACATGACCCAATGATAAAGTTCTGGATGAGAACTTAAGGAAATTGTCCAAGTATAACAATGTTTATCTGTCTACACAAAGACTATTTTGATTAGAAAAGTTCACAAAGGTATTTCCAATGCAAGTGAACTTGAGAACATATTATATGAGGTATGTTGAAGCTACATCTAAGAGTGCAAGACTATACGACATGTACGGACAAAGATATTAATGTTTTACTAAAACAGTGTTGAGCCGACTAGAACTAAGCAACAACTAGTAAATGATTGTTTTGAGTTAAGGGATTATTTTGTTTATCAAAATAAAGACTTAAATAATTAGGTACGACATCCTAGATGTTAACCCTAAGGCAACAAGAATTAATATTATGTTCTGGAAGTGTGCAAGTCGACTGAAAAGCTATATTTGTGATAGCTTGTATAAAGGAAAATATTTTGTAATGCAAAGTTGTAAGACTAATGTGAAGTTGAAAGAAAAATATTGTATTGATGTATAATGTTGTATTATGAAAAATCTAATGTATGATCAGAACAGTGCGAATTGATAGCAAGTTTTGTGAAGAGCCTAAAGCTAGATCAGAATATTGGAGATATTCAGCAGCAGTAAAAGGTTTTTGTATTCTATCTTTTGTATTGAAGATTATCATTGTATATTGCATTTTTGGGCAATGGACTAATCTTGCATACATTCATATTTTTTAATACCAAATCCTAATAGGGTTGAGGCTTCTAACAATGCCTAAGTCCTCTAACAAGGACAGAGACACTATACAGATGTAATAGACTCTTAATAGGGTCAATATCTTTAACTAGATACTTTTGATTAGTGGATCATTCGTGGGTATCATCCCCACTGGGGTTTTCCTTTGGCCAGAGTTCCCTTGAGAAAAAAATATGGTGTTATGAGTTCCTTTATTTTATGGTTGTGTTTGTTATTCAGTTTATTCAGTTTAGTTTCTTATGCAAGTTACACATTAATTATATATATCCATAAGTGGGCAAAAGAAAAAGTTTGTGAAATACTGATTCACCCCTCTCTTTGTATTTCCTATTTCTAAAAATTGGTATCAAATAAAAATTACTCAGAGAAGGCCTAATAGCTTGAGTAAGATCTCTATGGATATGAATCAGTTACAGAAAAACCTAGAAGAAGCTCTTGAGCATATTGATATTCTTACTGAAGAAAAAGATACTCTGGAGAGAAAATATGAAAGTGTGAAAGACTACATTGAGAAACTAAAAGACAAGATAGAAGATCTTAAATCAAAGAAAGAGCCTGTAAATCAAATCAATGATAGTGATGAAATTTCAAAATTGAAAAAGGAGAATGAGATCCTAAAGCATGAACTAAAGTATAACATTGTTTATCTGTCTAAACAGAGACTATTTTGATCAATGAAGTTCACAGAGGTATTTACAGTGCATGCGAACTTGAGCATAGATTATATGAGGTATGTTGAAGCTACATCTAAGAGTGCAAGATTGTACAACATATACAGACATAGATATTAATGTTTTACTGAAATAGTGTTGAACCGACTAGAAGTGAGCAACGACTAGTAAATGATTGTTTTGAGTTAAGGGATTATTTTTTTTTATCAAAATAATGACCTAAGTAATTAGGGATGACATCCTAGATGTTAACCCTAAGGCAACAAGAAATAATATTATGTTTTGGAAGCGTGCAAGCCAACTAAAAAGCTATATTTGTGATAGCTTGTATAAAGGAAAGTATTTTGTAATGTGAAGTTGTAAGGCTAATGCGAAGTTGAAAGAATAATATTGTATTGATGTATAATGTTGTATTATTTGAAATTTGATATATGATTAGAATAGTGCGAATTGATAGAAAGTTTTGTGAAGAGCCTAAAGCTAGATCAAAATATTGGAGATATTTGCCAACAATAAAAGGTTTTTATATTCTATCTTTTGTATTGAAGATTATCATTATTTATTGCATTTTTGGGCAGTGGGCTCATCTTGCATACATTCATGTTTTGTAATACCAACTCCTAACAAGGTTGAGGCTTCTAACAAGGACCAAGACACTATACAGATGTAATAGACTCTTAATAGGATCAATATCTGAAACTAGATACCTTTGATTAGTGGATCATTTGTGGGTACCATCCCCACCAGGGTTTTCCCTTGGCTAGAGTTTCCTCGAGAACAAATATGGTGTTATGAGTTCCTTTATTTTATGGTTTGTTTGCTATTCAGTTTAGTTTCTTATGCAAGTTACAAGTTAATTATATATATCCATAAGTGGGAAAAGAAATTTTTTGTGAAATACTGATTCACCCCCCCTCTCAGTGTTTCTTATTTCTAACAATTGGTATCAAAGCACAGTTACTCGAAGAAGGCCTAACAACTTGAGTAAGATCTCTATGGATATGGATCAATTACAGAAAAACTTAGAAGAAGCTCTTAAGCATATTGATATTCTTATTGAAGAAAAAAATACTCTGAAGAACAAATATGAAAGTGAAAAAGACTACATTGAGAAACTAAAAGACAAGATAGAAGATCTTAAATCAAAGAAAGACCTTGTAAATCATATCAATGATAGTGATGAAATTTCAAAACTAAAAAAGGAGAATGAGATCCTAAAGCATGAACTAGAGATTGTAGATCTAAAGTTAAGCTTGAAAGATGATAACAGTAAAATTGAATCAGATCTGAAGTTTGAAAATGCAGATCCAAGGTCTAAACTTACCAAAGTAACATCTGAACTTGAGACTACAAAGTTGTAGTATCCTAAACTTGAAAAGTACAATACAATTGTGAAAGGAGAACTAACTCAATCCAAACAACATCTTGAGAAACTGTATTCCAGCAGTGAAAAGATTGATGAACAAATTTTTTATCAAAAACCTTCTTATGACAAAACTGGTCTTGGATATTTTGAAGAAAATTTCTCAAAGAAGACTAAAGAATGTAAAGATATTTTGAAGAATAATTAGCCGATAGGCTTTCCCTGTGGGGAAACCTGTGTACAGCGGTGCATTTATTTCTCACACCGGTTTTTTTGTCTCACAGTCAGCAAATAGGGTGGAAGAAAAAGGTTTCAGGTTGTATATTTGGTTTTGCAATCATATTTAAGCTAATAGCTTTTCCTTTTGGAGCGAGTTGGCGATCATATTTAATACTGTGGTAGACTCAGAAGTAAATATGACTGACACTATAGTAAGGAAAGCATTTATAGATTTGCAGGAATGCAAGGCGTTGGAGTGTAACCCACATCTTTCATAGTAGTTAACCTTTGGAGTTTGCAATTCTTTACATTGTTCTCGAAGGACACAACGAGGTTACAATTCATTCTGGATAATAGTTTTTAAAAATTGGGCATAACAACCATTTAGTTGCAGAAAAAGGATAAAGAAGCCCGACCCATCCTTGACTGTCATTGTTAATACCTTGTAGAAGAAACTAGGGGGCTCCCTTTCCAACCGCGGTCACCATTCTGAAGATTTTGTTGAGTGGTTGGGATTTGAAATAATGGTTTGCACAGGATTGGAAAAATCCAAGATGACTGATGCTCTCTCTTTCTTGAATTTGGAGTAGAATATCAGGAGCTACTATGGTCAGGAAGGCATTTAATATTTTGCACAATTTCTTTTTAGACTTTTTCATTAATTTGATCCACCAATAAAGTTTTGAATACAAAGGAATTGCATTTTGATTTCATCACCAGCTAAAATGACCTTCATCGAGGCCAATGATGAGCTACAAGGGCACCAGCCAAAGAAGGATAAACACCCACAAAACAAGGGCAAAGAAATTACATTATCATTTCCAAAAGAAGCTGAAGCCCCAAGTCCTTCATAAGTGCCATCAAGAAGGGAAAAAAATCCCTAACCACAACCAAAGCTCTCTCAATGCCACTACAAACAATAGTGCAGACAAAACACGATAGACAGAAAGGTACTTTGACAAGCCATAAGATTGCGGCCAAAATGAAACAACAATAAACATAAGCACAGTTCTTTTTTTACCATAAGCATGGACAAACATCATAGCATATACAATATTAGTTCTCAAGGTTTGAGTTGGATCATCTGTGTTCCGATAAGGGAATCCATATTTGGTAATAAGCAGTACTGTGTCAAGTGGAATCAGTGCTTTGAAACACACAGACATGTAGTTCTCTAAAATGATTGTCTAGCCATTTGTTCATAGGCATGTCAGAAAAATGTAGAAGTGTAGATAAGGCACGTAAACTGTTTCATAGAATGCCACATCCAACTAGTTGTCTAAAAAATAGGGCAATGGTGTGTAGTGTCGAAACATTAGGAAAGTGTAAATATCTTTCATTGGATGGTTTGGATGAAGTCTAATAAAAAAGGTAGATAATGAAGAAATTAATCCAAATGAATCATTTTAATGAATAGATCACTCTAGACCATAGGAAAAAGTTGTGGCAAGTTTCCAAAGCAAGAATTAATTTAATTCACTTTAGATAAGCATGTTTCCTGAGCAATAAAAATGAGCATATTTCAAAACAAAAAAGTGAGAAACCTAAATTGTGATACAGAGAGATCGTCTTATTTGTGATGTGTAAAATGGACGTGTGATTTGTAAAATGGACATGTGAAGTAACGGGGACACTGGAGATCAATGTGGGTGGCTTAAGCCCTTCTATTAACAAATTCATATCTTTTTTGGTGGTTATTTTTTGAGTTGGGAGTGTGGGTATATATAATTAGTTCATCTTTGTACATATAACATTTTTTGTATTTTGTCTAGAGGCATACGTTGAACATTTTTGTTTGAATCCCTTGTCGATTCAGGGAATTAAAAGACAATCAATTATTTTCCCAAAATTTCTGTAGATTGACAGTTTGTAATATTGGCTATGTTTATTAATGCCTGAACAGAGTGATAATATGTTGCCTAAATTACTCACTCAAATATGTTTATTGGCTACATAGTTTCTGTAGGGGCTACAACTTTCATTGCAAGCTAATATATTTGTGGGAGACTCTGTAGAAGCAAATAGATAAAAATATCCATAGATTTTGTAGCATTTATAATTTTTGTTTCTAAAATTTATAAATTATTGAGAACAGGTTTCTTGGGTTGGTCCCCATAAATGAAATTAGAGAAACTTGAAATATAGTTATGTGTTTTTTAACTTGAACTCGCTTGGGTTGTGGTTGTACAAATGTGACAAGTATAGAATATGTGCAATGAAACACAAGATGACCCATTACATGGAGGTTTTTTTATGTTCTTTTGCATCATTTCAAATGTCCACCTATTAATTATCTTTCTATTTTTTTCTTTAATCCGAGCTGACTGAAAGACTGTCGAACAATAGTCTTTTTTTTGGCTTTTGGAATTTTCCAAAATAAGGAGGATTTAAGTAGATATCTTTGGTTTAGAATTTTCACATTTTCTACTGTTTCACATTCATTAATATTTTTCAATGGCTTCCTTCCTTTTTAAAATTGGAAAAATGCAAAAGATAAAGAAAGATACTCAATAGACTGTTAGAGAACATGACAAACATGTAACTGTATGAGATTGAGAAGAAAAGATTGCTTCCAGCTATAATCCTGAGGAATTCTCTGTTTACAATTCCTCAACGATTGTTATTATTATTATTATTAGGCAGTGTTGTTTTAAGTTACTCCAAGGCAACGTTTAGATGAGGCCAAGTTTGTCATGTTTTTGCCCATTATTAAATTGGATGAGTTTTGCTTAAGATAAAAGCTTCAATATCAGCACTAAATAGATTTAAGAGACTCAGTTTTAAATCATTAAATATTTATAAAATACAGTTTATTTAAATTATAAAATGACAATTACATTTTTTTAAGTAAAGGTAAAAGCTCAAAGTGTGAAACCAATCTTATGTAAAATAAATTATAATTTTCCAATAACAAAAAGGTTTTAAGATCTTATAATTTTTTCTAAAATATAGATATAGTTATAAAAATAGTAAATATTAATATAATAAAAAATTATTTTAATTCACAATTAACATCATTGGGAACACACAACAATTGAAAAATTTGTTTACTGGATTGTAAGTACTATTGTAATAAACCACAATTACCCTTTTTCTATTTGTATAATTCACAATTAACTTTTTTGGTTATATATACCTTTGGTTGTAGGTACTCTTTTGGACTAATATCTTTTTTTTAGTTACTTGCAATGCTATTTCTATTGTAGTGAATAAGTTTATTGTAATATAATTTTCTCACGTATATGAAAGAAGTATCCCAACAATTTTTGGAGGTATGTTTAGAACCCCTAATTTTTTTTGAAGTAATACATTTAATTTTGCCTCCCAAGTATTTCTATTGAAATTAGATTTTTAAAGTCATGATTGTGATGTTTATGTTTCAATTGTATAAAATGTCTTCAAAAACTATGGCGGGAACCAGAAAAGATAGTTCCTAAAATATATTGGTCAATCCATCAATGAGATTGGGGGTAGAATACCTAAGGGAATTGGGATATTTGCATCAATCACAAACAATTAAATCTTTATTTTAATAGATGACAAAAATTGTGTACTTAACTTTATTTTTGTGGTAGATTTTCAATTAAATTTTATCTGTGATTTCCTATTGGCTTATCCCTTGAACCTCTTATAGGTGCAAGTGCTAGTAAATAAACTGTTTGATAAATGGGAGATATTTTCTATAGTCAGTAATTTTGTGATATTGCTATTAGAATTGAATTGTGTAGTTTTCCACTATTGAGTCTGACTCAAAAACTACACACTTGAATCCTAATGACAAAATCACAACTAAATGGCCCCTTCCATTATAGATTTTGTTTTTTATTAAGGTAAAAGCAGGCTTTACATGGACCCTAAACCAGTTACAATAAAGCAAAAAGATAAAGCGTTAAAGTTTTCAAAATGAAATATCTGCTGGAAAACATAAGCATGAATAAACAGCAACATAGTTCTATTATAGATTTTGTTTTAGTCACAAATTATAATTATATTTTATTTAACTTTCCTATATAATGTAAAATGTAATGTAAATATATTTCTATATAAGATATCAAAGTTTTAATTACACTAGCAATCACATTCTTAACTAATCAAAAGAAAATGGTTTGAAATATACCTCTTTTTCTATGTTTTGGTCATGCAAAGCACATGTTTTTAGTAGTTTGTGAAGTCTTCAACAAATAAGAGTGACTACACAATGGAGCCGATTCAATAACACCATACAAAGTTAGTGAATTAATGTGAAATAACACAAGAAAACATTATTGAAAATATATGAGGACACAAATTTGCTAATGCATAGGGCAAATATGCCTAAACACAAGACGAATATGCTCAATCAGAGCGAATCCACATATCCACAGAATAGTTCTGCTGCAACAGAGCAAATCTACTAATTAATAGAACAAATCCACTAATCAATAGAAGGCTCCATGAACAGGAAAATCCACCCAAACACAAGAAAATCTAGCAATCTATTAGGCAAATCCACTCAACCATAGGGGCAAATGTGCCAGGTGTTGAAAATAAAAAACATTATAATTGAAGTATCTTTGAGGTCCTTGCTAGTCTATGTCATGGATTCGTTGAAGCACAATGCAAATCTGTCGATCTGCAGGTTGTATTTGTTGTTACAGATAGCAAATTTTTCATTCTCAGTAAGTGCTTGTTGGTGTTTCTTCAGGTGAATCTGCCAAAGCGTGTGAAGAATGTGCTGAATTGAGACATGAGAATACAAAAATGCTAGAAAACACCAAAAACGTTAATTTTGAACATGTAACATGGGTCCCATCATGCGCGTCAGAATGTGTAAGGAAATGTGATTCAACTGAATAAATTGAACTATTAAAAACACTCAAATCACAATTGGACAAGAAAATTACAAAGCAAAGAGAATGCAAATCGAAGTGGCAAACTAGTAGTCTTTTTAATGCAACGATTTGTCCATAATTGTTTGGTTGTATGTGTGCTCGTGATTTTGATAGCATAATGTTTTGAGTGGTCCAAGATTGCTCAAGCTTGCATAAGGATGGTGACAGAGAGCTTCAAGTTCTTCAAAAAGATCAAGATTGCACAAGTGTTAAGAGTGAAATTGCATAAGGTGAAGTTGCATAATGGAAGATTTTTTTTTCCTTTTTGTATTGAAGAAGATTTGAATTCAGCACTTTTTGGAGTGATGGACTATAAACAACTCACCACATGTCATAACCGTTTGTTTGAATCCTAGATTCACACCTCAAAAATAGTAAATTTTTTTTAATCATTAAGAAGTCGCTCAGTTTAGGAACTGTTTTTGAGTGACGTTATTTACTTAAGACTTAGTTATTTGCTATTTGGGGATTTCAACTGATTTATCGCAAAAGAAATGACACATCTCCTAGTTGAATTTATTTTGACGAAGAGTGGGTTTCAGCGAAGTGAATAAAGGCCTCGTTTGCATGGTGTTGAGCTAGTAGCTGGCCAATTATCTTTAAATTCATTTTGTCGGTCTGGCATTCGGATCCCTTGAAGGCGTGGTTTGGCGATGCTACGCTGGATTGTTACAACGTTCCTCTCGAGATAATTTAGTGAATGGGGATGACAGCTGGAAGGAGAATTGGTTGGAACATATTGAAGGATATCGCCACCAGACATAGGCATGGTGCAATGATTTCTAGTTTCTGTGCTGGGAATCTGCAGAAGTTTCCTTGTGAATCCGAGTTTAAGTCTATGAAAAGAGGATTGGTAGCGATGGGAATAGAGCAAAGGTCACAGGGAATTGCACGGCAAGAAGGAGGAGAAATACTTTGGACTTCTTCAATCACTTTTTAAATTCAGGTTCCTTTCTTTGTCAATCGCTATGTTAAATATGTTTGGAAATGTTAATTACTTTGGGGAAACTGTTAATATCTTTATCTCAGTTTTGGGTGTGAAACGTTAAACCTGTTATGTTTTCTTATAATACCACTTTCCATTACTAGAATGTCTAGAATATTGATTTCCACAAGACCCCATTTACAACACATTTCAAGCTCATATTTTTTTTAGAGATCGGTCAAAACGTCAAATATCAATTTCATTCAGGAGCTCACTCTTTAATGGAAGGAAAATAAACAATGTTTTCGTTGTCCTAGTTTGTGTTAATTTCTTTGTCTAAGACTTGTAAGTCAATTTTAGCAATGCACAAATGTGCAAATCCTGATATTGGTTGATCTTGCGAAATGAAGAGTTCGGCAATGTATTAATAATTGTATAAATGCTCTGTTTAGCCGTAGTTCGGCAACGTATTACTAATTGTATAAATGCTCTATTTTGTCGTAGTTCGGTAGCGTATTAGTAAATGTATAAATGCCCTATTTAACCATTAGTTGAATCCACCAATAGCACCTTTCGTAGTCATCGAATCTTGAATCCACCAACATGACCTTTCAAAGTCATCGAAACTTGAATCTTGTTCACGCCAAGAGTTTTGGTAAGTATTTGCGTAGGCGAAGCATGAAGGCTGTTATATTTGAATAGAGTTTGGCAGTAATTAGGATATGAATCCATGCCCCTTGCGAACTGCTATCTTATTATCGCACACCTGCCTTCGGTTCCATCAGGCTTTTTATTCTCCATAACACACCAACGGTCTTATTTCTTTGATTATGAGTATCAAGCGTATCTTCTTTCTATTATAATTTCACTCTGATTTGGCAATGATATAGAAGCTCCTCTATCTTTGCTAAATCCATTCCCAGCATCAGGAATTGGATTTATTTATTAATAAAATAGATGACTTTAGACGCTAGATAGGAAAAAAAGCACTGAAATTACTATTAACAAATGGGAATAGATGATTTATGGTTAAATTGGATGCATATTAATTAATAAAAGAAGCCCTGTTATTGCCGTTAGTTTAATCCCCAACAGCATCTTGCGTAGTTAAAAAGTTTGATTCTTGGCTACGCCAAGTGATTTGATATATAAATAGATGAGTAGGCTGAGTTTGATGGCTGTTGTAATTATTTTAAGATTTTGACAAACTCTCAATTATCCAGCAGTATTAAATCTGAAAATATATATAAGTGTATGATGTTTTTATCTTAAATTGGGGTTCCTCATAGCATTCTGAAAATGTATTTAATTTTGTAATATGTGCTAAACAATTTAGTCTTCATTTCTTTTTCAACTAAACTGTAGTAATTGCAATTAATGTGTGACTATTTCGAAGGATGATTTATCTTGACAGTTAGTGGTGGGGAAGTTAATAGAATATAATAAATTGATGCATACACTCATTATTTTGAGTACTAGATTTTAACATGTTATATGAGTGAGAAATATGAACCATGATTGATTATGAATTTGAGTTGTGCTAATGTTGAGAATAAAGATTAAATAATGAAGATGTTTGAACTTCTAGAAATAGAATTTTCCATGAACTTTGCATGTATTGAGATTGTTTGATCTTTTGAAGTAATGAATTATTGTATTGTGATGCTTTATGAGTTATGTTAGTTTCTTTGACTAATCTAAAAGAGTGAGAACTGAGAGTTGGAAGTATTTTATACTATTTGAAAAGGATGTTATTCAATCCTATGGTACTCAATCATGTAACAACATTATGATGTGTTTAATGGTATAGGAAGTTCGTATTGTTGTTTTACACAATTCCATTACTTCATATAGTTTTACTTGATTAGATTACTTCTAGCTGGGCTGGGTATCTTTCATGTCAGGAAAGGTTCCGGGGAAGCGTTAATGCTTCGTGGTTGGGTGGAAACGCACTCCCACAATATTCGTGCCCTAGCTGACTTTGTGAACAGGTTTCTGAAGAACTTTTTAGGAAGGACTTTACCTTACAATGCTATAAGCTTGTGGTATTCGACATGGACACTCAACATATGGTCGATGTTTCACTCGTCTTTGATCAAATGTACGATTTATCTTTTCGACGAATATGATCGTAATTGTATCTCTATTCTTCTATTTGGTAGAGAATCTATTGGTTTCTTGTTAACTTTTGTATTCGACCATTGACTTGTTGACCGACTCCTTAAAATTATGAATTTTACTGTTGTGTCTTTTGGTGTCAAAATCTCAGTCTTTACACCACACCCATGTAACCAAAAATTAAGTTGATAATAGATGGTACAAGTTTGAAGATGCAAATAAGTATAAAAACTTCATTGAAGTTTGATCTAGTAACGACAACTGAATAGTACATTTCTTTTTGCCATCAGTGTTCTTTCTAGATTCATGCAATAATTGAGGTAAAATCATTGGATAGAAACAAAAAGAGTTTTTCAATATTTGAAGGGAAGTAGTAGATTTCAAATTGCTCATATATTTAAATTCTAACTATAGTGCATTTATATACTAGAAATCTAATTTAGGTTTGATGATGATTTTAGGATCAATAATTATCACTTGGAAGTCAACAAAATGATTTAAATCGAAACCTTTTTAGCTTAAGGGAAACATATGGCTGAATATATAATCCTAATTGTAGATTGTTTTATTTAATGTGAGGGGCAAGCAGCTGCATTCCCCATCATCCTATAGTCTATCAATGTCTTGTGCTTTACTACTTGCTAAGCTCTTTATTCCTTGTTTGACATCTTCCATTGAGAAGAGTTTGATTAAAGTGTTAATTGAGAGAGGACTACTTTTATCCCATATCCACTCATAAACAAGCTTTGCATAGTCTAACCATTGAACATCTATGATATTGTTTTCTATTTGTTTTTTCCTTTGCCAAATTTCTCTTCAAAATCCTTTGGGATTTTGTTTACCCAAAGAGATTAAAAATTTTCTTCTTAAAATGATATAGCTTTCCTTTTTGGATTTGCTCACCTTTTTATAGATTATTTTTCTTTCCTTTTCTGATTTATTTCCTTTGATTGTTCTTTTTGCAGCATTGCAATCTTCATCATATCGCGAGTTAGATGGAAAAGTGTTGTTAACTCCCTTCTTGAGCCTAGACCTTCTGCACAGTTTAAGAGCTTTGTGAATCAATGAATTCAGCACGCTACTACAGATGTAGTCTTAGTTTTCCCTAGCTTCCTTTCATGAGATGTCATATTTTTCTATTTGATAATGTTGATCCAAAGTAGCAACAAATAACTCTTGATTTTCTTGATTCATGATGATCTTTCCTTGTGGATGCTTTTCTTAAGAAATAGACTATTATCTCTTTTTAGAGGATTGTTATTGTGGACTCCAATTTCAACAAAGAGTGGCATATGATCAGATTTCAACTCAAAAGGGCAAGTCCCAATATTAAAATTTAGAACTCTAGAAATAGAATCTTAAGGGCACAAAACATAATCCACTACACTTTCCCCATTGTATATTTTACAAGTAATACCTCCTAACCATGGCCAACTTTTCATTCTATTACAATTAACCAATCCATACAAGATACAAACACCTAGAAGCTCTGCTCCTAAAATTAGACACATTTCCCTTCCCTTCTTGAGAAACCCTTTTCCAAATCTATATTTTCCTCCATCCATAACGGATTGTTGTCTCCTCTCTCACCATCCAACTTAATAGCTTGATTATTTGTTGTCCTTGCATTAGAATCACCCACTAAAACTATCTCTCCTGAAGTACTAAAGATAGATATGCCTTTATTTTAATGTTGCACATGGATCTTTATAATCAAGATTCTTCATTTTGTAGAACTTTGAATTTGTTGGGGTGAAGTAACATGCAGACAACCAAATTGTCACCTCAATATCTACTATTTCCAACCATATAAATTGTTTATTTGGATCCTCTTTTTCAATTTTTATAATACCTCCCCACAATACTTTGATTAAGACTTCAATAAATCCGTGACCTTTACCTATTTCAGGCCCTTTATTCTAGACTAAGATTTTATTGTAACCTTCAAAATCTGAAACTTTGCAACCATCATGCTCATGGGTTTTTGTTAGAATGATGATGTCTGTTGGCAATTTGGCTAAGTAGGATATCATGATATTTTCATTATGACAACATATATTCAGTATTAAGTTAGCATGACCCAGTGATAAAGTTTTGGATGAGAACTTAAGGAAATTGTCTAAGTATAACATTGTTTATCTATCTACACAGAGACTATTTTTATCAACGAAGTTCATAGAGGTATTTCCAGTTCATGCAAACTTGAGCACAAATTATATGAGGTATGTTGAAGCTACATATAAGAGTGCAAGATTTTACGACATGTACAGACATAGATAATAATGTTTTACTGAAATAGTGTTGAATCGACCAGAAGTGAGCAGCGACTAGTAAATGTGAGCAGCGACTAGTAAATGATTGTTTTGAGTTAAGGGATTATTTTGTTTATCAAAATAATGACTTAACTAATTAGGGATGACATCCTAGATGTTAACCCTAAGGCAACAAGAATTAATATTATGTTTTGGAAGCATGCAAGCCGACTGGAAAGCTATACTTGTGATAGCTTGTATAAAGGAAAGTATTTTGTAATGCGAAGTTGTACTTGGCTAATGTGAATTTGAAAGAATGATATTGTGTTGATGTATAATGTTGTATTATGTGAAATCTGATGGATGATCAGAACAATGCGAATTGATAGCAAGTTTTGTGAAGAGCCTAAAGGTAGATCAGAATATTGGAGATATTTACTAGCAGTAAAAGGTTTTTGTATTCTATCTTTTGTATTGAAGATTATCATTGTATATTGTATTTTTGGGCAGTGGGCTCATCTTGCATACATTCATGTTTTGTAATACCATCTCCTAATAGGGTTGAGGCTTCTAACAAGGCCTAAGTCCTCTAACAAGGACCGAGACACTATACAGATGTAATAGACTCCTAATAGGATCGATATCTTGAACCATATACTTTTGATTAGTGGATCATTTGTGTGTACCATCCCCATTGAGGTTTTCCCTTGGCCAGAATTTCCTCGAGAACAAATATGGTGTTATGAGTTCCTTTATTTTATGGTTGTGTTTTCTATTTAGTTTAGTTTCTTATGCAAGTTACAAGTTAATTATATATATCCATAAGTGGGCAAAAACAAAATTTTGTGAATACTGATTCACCCCCCTTCTCAGTATTTCCTATTTCTAACAGTTGGTATTAGAGCACAGTTACTCAGAGAAGGCCTAACAGCTTGAGTAAGATCTCTATGGATATGGATCAGTTATAGAAAAACCTAGAAGAAGCTCTTGAGCATATTGATATTCTTACTGAAGAAAATTATACTCTGAAGAACAAATATGAAAGTGCGAAAGACTACATTGAGAAACTAAAAGACAAGATAGAAGATCTTAAATCAAAGAAAGAGCCTATAAATTAGATCAATGATAGTGATGAAATTTCAAAACTGAAAAAAGGTGAATAAGATCCTAAAGCATGAACTAAAGATTGTAGATCTAAAGTTAAGCTTGAAAGATGATAACAGTAAAATTGAATCAGATTTGAAGTCTAAAAATGTAGATCTAAGGTCTAAACTCACCAAAGTAACATCTGAACTTGAGACTACAAAGTTGTAGTATGCTGAACTTGAAAAGTACAATACAATTGTGAAAGGAGAACTAACTCAATCCAAACAACATCTTGAGAAACTGTATTCCAATAGTGAAAAGATTGATGAACAAATTTCTTATCAAAAACCTTCTTATGATAAAACTGGTCTTGGATATTTTGAAGAAAATTTCTCAAAGAAGACTAAAGAATGTAAAGAACCAGATCTAGAAATTCAACAACCTGAGAACAAAGAAGAAGAAAAACAAAACAAAGTTGAGCCTAACAAATCTGAAGATATACCTAAGAAATCTAAGCCAAATTAATCACCTAAAGAAATGTGAAGTGAATTTAAAGGTAGATGTTATACATGAAATTCATTTGGACACATGAAAAGGGATTGTGCAGGTAAGAAATTCAAACCTATCTCTGGTTATTGTTATAATTGTCAAGGTTTTGGTCATAGAGCTATTGGTTGTAAGAAATATAAATCTAATAATAAAGATAATAGCAAAATGTTTAGAGGTACTAACCCTGTAGATAAAAGACCTACTGGAGCAACAAACAATATAAGAAATGGAGTTGTGTGTTATAGATGTAATAATTTTGGACACATTGCCAGAAATTGCAGTTCATAGATCAATCAATCAGGACCAAGATATAAAAACAATGTTATAATTTGTCAGATTTGTAACAACATGGGTCACACATCAAGATATTGTAGAATGAACAACATGAGGAATCATAATCCTAGAAGAAATATGAACTACACCATAAGAAATATGGATAACGACAACAGTCAAAAGTGAAATAATAGTAACATGGAAGAAGTTATATTTGTCAAAGATACAGATCAAGAAAGTGCATCCATAATATTAGGAAGTCAGTTAGGTGAAGCATTTGAAAGTAAGTTGGAATCAATTCTGAACCCATCTCAAACTGATTGAGCATCAAATTTCATTAATTAAGCATTCGAATAAGCATTAGAACAACATAGAATTTAGTAGAATTTGAATAAAGCCTTGCGAAGTTAATATGTGAGAGTAAGTGATGTAAGGAACCTATGGTTAAGAGCACATAAGATTCTGAGCATGTATGAGAGAACACGAAGTAAAAGAAGTTTGGTAACAATCAAAGACAACTTTTTGACATGGACACACTTATGCAATTAATGCGACAACAATGTTTTGAAGGATTAGATGAATAAAAGAGGTTTATTGGATAACATTCGATCATTCATGAGTTTACAAGAGTTTTAAAAAGCAAGTTAGTGAAGATTGAAAGCAGTTTGAAGGATTTGGAGATAGATTTTTGCCATATCTACGCAGAAGCCCTAAATCCTGATATTAAGGTATTTCACTAAGAGCTTACTATTAAAGCAACTATTTTTTAGAACAATCATGGATGTAACCCTAGTTCACAACATTAAGGACACCCCTAGACCTAAGGTGAGAAGAGAACTGGTAGAGCCTACTGAGGATAATCCTAGTTTAGCTTTATCGTCTACACTAGACAGATTATTGCATTTGGAAGATATAAAAGAATATTTGAAATGCAAATTTGAGACTGTAGGAGACAACAACATAAATGAAGAATATGATAAAATATACAACCAGGACATGACTTATAAGGAAGGGTATAGTCATTCAGGTCAACTAGATGTTGTCAAGTATATGTTTCACTATGAGTTTCAAAATGATGAATGGAACAAGATTATATTGAGCAGAATTCATGATGGAAATTTTTGGTTGGAGGATAGAGTGATAGATATCACAACAGATTTAATTCATGAAGTAACATGTCTATCCAACAAAGGTGCAATTCCACTAAATGAGAAGAGTGTTAAGAAAACAATCCTAGATAGCACTAAGTCTTCATACAATGGAAGAGGAATTGTAATAAGAAAAATTGAGAAGAATGATGTTAGGTATGTTTACAAGATAATGGCTACCAATTTATGTGCTAGTTCTAGAGAAGATGATATAGAAGAAGGTATGATACAAGTAACCTATCTTATGTGTGTTGATAAAATTGATGTTGATATGAGTGAAATTATGAGGATACAACTAATTAATAACCTTGAGAAGATCAAGAAGACAAAGAACTCACAGTTCAGATTTTCATCTTTAATCACCTATATGTTTTTTCATCTTTTGAGAAGATTTCCTTATAGTATAGGAGCTTATTAGAAAGATCAGAGATGTAAAATGGAAATAATTAATAAAGTGTATCTCAGACACCCTATTGATAAAGTAAATGAGAGCACAACACTAGTTATCAAGACTTTTCAAAATGAAATGAAGAAAAGATCAAGAATTCCACCCTCTATGGTTGAGAAATACAAGAATGAGTTATGTTTCTTAGTTGACATGGACTTTATATATATTGAAGCAGTAGAACCTAGAGTTGAATTTGTAGACCATCTAGATTATGAAGTGTCTGAAGAGGTTATTGAAGGCTATGCAAGCAGAATCCTTAAATGCATATTAGATTCTAAAAGTCCTAGATTTGGAACATTTGAGGAAATTTCAAGCACAACACATCAAACTTAGTTACAAAAGTTAGCGAAGAAAAGAGTGGATACAACTATTAAGAAGATCTTAAAGGAAATAGGAATGACTAAAGATGAGTTTAATAGTGCAAAGTAGACAACAACAACCATGAGAGATATAGGTCAAAAGGAAGTATTAACTGTACCACCTTTGTGTTAGTATATTTCATATTCTAATTAAGGAATATATCAGTCTATAGAGGTCTAACAAGAACTAAGCACATGACATAGAAAACACAAGAAAGGCAAGATGTTACCCAGATTATGATGCCTTTAGGGTTTGCCCTTTCATGGTCTTGTTGATTTAGCACACAGATCAGATTGAAAGCAACAACCAGATTTGCACTGTATGAATACTCCAATCACTATATGAATACTCCAATCTGCCCTGCAGTCCCTTAGATATATCTGATCTTGGGACCTGTGTATATTGTAATATAAGTCTCAGCCTTTAGGAAGGGTCACAACTTCTTCACCAATATCCTATGATAGTCTGATCATAGATTGGAGTGAATTCACTGCCTGGAATTCACTCCAAGATGATTTTTCTAATTCACCATTTTAGGGCTGATGAGATTGTCTTTGGATCTGCCATTGGTCCTTACATTCACATAGTGTAATCACTCCAGCATTAGGCCATTCACTCCAGTATTAAAGAATTCACTCCAGCACTCATACAAATTTGCAACATATAAGGAATTTGATCTTTGAGGAGAGAGGATCATATTATGTTTTTGATGATCTTTCTCTCAAGGATCAAACTTATTTTATATGAGTATAGTTTCTAAATTCAACCACTCCAAGGGTGGCTGACTTGGGCCCTCCCAAGTAATAATAAATATCCTTGTTATATTTATTACTAATTTAAAATGCCACTCATATAACGAATACCTTATAAACAATAAATAATAAATACCACTCATATTTATTATTATTATTTATGAATCGAATTATAATAAATATTTCCAATATATTTATTATCTCCAAGATGGTCGATCTTTTCCATAAAGGCCAAAATATCAACACTTTGGCAGCCAAAGAAACCTCTACACCAGATATTCAGAATATTGATGAAGATATCACAGAGAAAATATAAATAAGTATATCATTTGATAAGCCACCTGGAGCATCCACAAGACTATCCATAAGATCTACTTCCACTACACCTTCTAAGAGAGTAAAAGAAATGGCTAGTGGACCAGGAAAAAGGCAAAAAACTATCTTTACTCTTGTAGAAATAAAAAAGGGTACAAGAAGAAGAATCCACACCTATCAAGAGAATGAGAGGTCGAGTGAAAAGTAAATCACAAGGAGAAGAAGAGGTAGTCAACAACAAGAAGAAGCAATGGAAGCCTAATATATATAAAGGTTAATCCTTTAATCATTAATGATGGAGATTTCACTAAATTGAACAAATATTATCATATGTATAACAATTTTGAGAAGTTAAATCTTGAGAATGCAATTGTTAGGCACATGATCCTTGTAGATAAAAAATTTGAAAATATCAAAGATAAAATACCAAGTGATTTATATGATAAATTGATAAACATGAAAAAGAGAGCAATTGAAGAAGACAAAAGTATAAGAGAGAGATTTGTAAGGAAACTCTATGAAATTAAGGATGAAGACCACTTCAAGGAAATAATGAAGAGTCCTGGCACCCCTCTGAGGAGAAAAAGAACTATTCTAATCATGTGAGAAAATTATGAAGAGGTTAACAGGGAAACATAGGAAGCAGTTGTAAAAGTAATGACATCAGTACCGGGACAAACCTTAGGTGAGTTAGAATAGGACACCTTAATCTCAGAAGCAGCTACACGGGAAAAAGAGACATCACCCTTGAAATAAACCATAGTTATCCCACCAACTATATTGATTGATGATGAAACCATGCAAGTAGAAGGCACTAGCATCACCATTGATAGAGAAAAGATCCTTTCGATGACCAAGGAGAGGATGTTGGCAATTTGGGAGAGATGGTGAATGAGGAAGAAGATGAGGAAGAAGATAAGGGAGAAGATAAGGAAGAAGGAACATAGGCATTGGAGGCGACACCAACACAAATTAATGTAGAGTTACAAAATAAATGGAAATTAGTTGAGCAAGAAGTCACTTTAACCTTACCGAGGTTGAAGCATGTTGACACTGAAAAGGTAGTGCAAGAAGAACAGGGAAAAGAAAAAGAAGTGAAACCTACAGAGATTATACCACAACACATTCAATTGGACACACCACAAAAGGCCACCCCAACAAGTATATCAAAGTCACCTATTGAATCAGTGCTAGCAAATTTGGGAGTTGAAGTTGATGATGATGATCAAATAGAGCTGATCTCATCTTTGAACAAGATCATTAGAAAGAAGAAGAAAGTAAAGAGCTTGGAGGGATCACTACTTGAGGTAACAAATAAGCTTCAAAATGTTATATCTACATAGATTAGTGAAGTTGATCCGCAAGCTAAGGCAAAAGAAGTAATTAAAGCTTTTGATAGTGAATTCACCACATTATCATACATTGCATCAATGAAAACACACACACTTCATGATGCACAATTATTTCAATCCACTTGTCAGAATATTAAGAATGATTTAGATAACCTTGATGTTTGCATTAAGGAGTTAAGAAAATGTTTGGAGAAAGGAAGATCATTGTATGGTCAGTGTGCCCTTTCACACAATCATATCTCATACATTTAAGAGAAATTGAAGAATAAAGAAGTAGAATTACAAGTCACAGCAAATGAGTTACATAATCCTAACATGAAGATCATTGATATTGAGAAGAAAATTGGTAAGATACATGATGAGATAAGCTTATTGGAGAATGAAAAAGAAAGGAAGTTGAAGAGAGTTGCACTACTTCGAGAGCATTTAATGTTGAAGATCAATAATGTGCAAAATCAACTGGACAAATGTCTTTCCTGAAAGACATCATATCGTAAATTTTCTTATCCAAATCTTAGAGCACTTGAAATAACATCTTATGGGCTATGTGCACTACTCAGTGTATCATACTCAGTTAAGGCTACATGGGATAAAGAGATTGAGAATTTGAAGGCAAACTTTACAGATTGTAGTCCAAGCCTTCCAACTCTATAGAATCGAAGACAAAGAGGTATATCAAAAATTTTATATATATATATGTATGTATATATGTATATATATATATATATGTATGTATATATATATATGTATATATATATATATGCGTATATATATATATATATATATATATATATATATATATACACACACACACACACATATATATATATATATATACACACACACACACATATATATATATATATATATATATATATATATATATATATATATATATATATATATTCACACTTGTCATTGTTGTCAAAGGGGGAGTAATAGTATGAGAATTTTTTTTGTATATATAAGGTATAGATATATGAGAAAAGGATATAGTATAGTCAAAGGGGGAGTATCCCTATAATGTAATGAGATAAGTAATTATGTATAATACATAGACTTTTGCAAATCTTGTAATGGCCATGTAACACAATGTTACAAAATGTTGCAAGTTTTATTTTTGAAGTTTTTGTTGTAAAATTAAATTGGGACTTAGCCAATTTTCCCATATATTGCCATCAATGACAAAGGGGGAGATTGTTGAAAATTTGGATAAGTAGAATATCATGATGGTGTCATTATGGAAACATATATTCAGTATTAAGTCAGCATGATCCAAGGATAAAGTTCTAGAAGAGAACTTAAGGAAATTGTCTAAGTATAACATTGTTTATCTGTCTACACAGAGACTATTTTGATCAGCGAAGTTCACAGAGGTAACTTCAGTGCATGTGAAATTGAGCATAAATTATATGAGCTATATTGAAGCTACATCTAAGAGTACAAGACTGTACGACATGTAGAGACAAAGATATTAATGTTTTACTGAAACAATGTTGAGCCGACCAGAACAGAGCAATGACTAGTAAATGATTGTTTTGAGTTAAGGGATTATTTGGTTTATCAAAATAATGACTTAACTAATTAGGGATGACATCCTAGATGTTAACCCTAAGGAAACAAGAATTAATATTATGTTTTGGAAGTGTGCAAGCCGACTAAAAAACTCTATTTCTGATAGCTTGTATAAAGGAAAGTATTTTGTAATGCGAAGTTGTAAGACTAATGCGAAGTTGAAAGAATGATATTGTATTGATGTGTAATGTTATATTATGTGAAATCTGATGTATGATCAGGACAGTGCAAATTGATAGCAAGTTTTGTGAAGAGCTTAAAGCTAGATTAGAATATTGGAGATATTCAGTACCAGTAAAAGGTTTTGTATTCTATCTTTTGTATTGAAGATTATCATTGTATATTGCATGTTTGGGTAGTGGGCTCATCTTGCATACATTCATGTTTTGTAATACCAACTCCTAATAGGGTTGAGGCTTCTAACAAGGACCGAGACACTAAACGGATATAATAGACTCCTATCAAGGTCAATATCTTTAACCAGATACTTTTGATTAGTGGATCATTTGCGGGTACCATCCCCACCAGGGTTTTCCATTAGCTAGGGTTTTCTCGAGAACAAATATGGTGTTATGAGTTCCTTTATTTTATGGTTGTGTTTGCTATTCAGTTTAGTTTCTTATGCAAGTTACAAGTTAATTATATATATCCATAAGTGAGAAAAAGAAAAAGTTTTTGAAATACTGATTCACCCCACCCACCCCCCCCCCCCCCCCCATCTCAATATTTCCTATTTCTAACAATGTCTTCACCTTTTGTTATGGGTCTCAATCTCGATCCTCTCATCCAAAAGAATCCTCTACAATTTCAACTTACCATATGAAGATACTCCCGTAGGGCCCTATTGCCTTATTTCTTGTGTGAAGCCCTATCGCTAATTTTGGCTTACCATTTTACAACCAAGCCCATTTTCCTTCTCTTGATGTTTTTTCTTTCTTCCATTCTCTCCTTTTCTCTTCTTGTTGTGCAAACATCAAGTCTTCTTCAAAGTAAAAGTGAGTCTCTCTAAGCATATCCTTCTTCTTTAAGACTACATTCTTGGCTTCCACATGTCTTAAGGTAACCCTTATGTGTCTATTTCTATTGTCAACTATTTTCTTCACAATCCTATTTGCCTCTTGAATACTGCCTGACCACTTCAGTTTATCCTTAAGAAAATCTCTTACTAAAATCTTAGTCCTTTCTTAGTAAAGCCCTTCAAACCTTTGATTATGAAATTTGTAGCCTTTTCTTGCTTGTCTTTTTCTTCTCTTAATTGGATTTATTTTTCTATGATTTCTATTTGTTTTGTTGATGGACCATTCACAATTTATGCCCAAGGTTTGGCTGCTTCTATTTGGTCCCTTTTACTATTTTCTTTTATTCTAATGTTTTCCATGTTGCTGATTAAATTTCTTCCATTTTCTTTGTGCCACTTATTTTTGTAGACTCTGAGCTCTCCTTTTATGTTGTTCTTTTTCTTTGCAACTCTTGTTTTATAACAATCAACTTCTCTTGTCCCCTTTCCAACTTCCTCTTTGAGCATCTTATTTTCTCTTTAAGATTCATACTAGATTATGTGATATATTTTAACTTAGATTAATCAAGTTTCTCCGTTGCTTCTATAAAGTCAAGCCTCTCTTTTGAAACATCAAGATTTCATGTAAATATAATTCAAATGATCATAAGAGTAGAGTGGTGGTTGGGCTATACATGTCTTTGCGGTCATGAGCCCTATCCTCCGTTTCCTCCTTGTGTATTGTGGGTTTATTGATTTTGGTTTGTTATGTCTTTGTCTCCCCTTGAACTAATAAAGCCACTTTCTTTTGACCTTTACTCTCTTATTGTTCTATTTGATCACCCACAGTATGAGGCACCTTGTAAGATGTACTAGCACTGCTTCTAGCTATTTTTGGAAGCATCACAAATAATTTTTTTGAGATTACTTCATCTTGTGAATTTGCCTGCATCTTAATATCCTTCTATATTGCTTTGTGTTCAAGATGATTAGTCTCCCACTCACATCAACTACATTAACTTTAATGAACCTTGCCAAAAAGATCCCCAAGGTCCAATTGTATTCTCTAGTTGAATGTTCTAAAGCTCCATTTCTAATTTGAACATAGTGACTTCCAAAAATCATTAAACCCTCCTAACATAACCATTTCGACCAATATTTAGAAGGCTACAAGCAAGAGTCATTTAGAAATCGTCCAAAGTTGATTGGATGTGTTATCTACTAGCACCTACTTGTTTCGTATTGGTATAGATATTTTTCTTGTTGAAGGGTTTGGTGGCTTTTCTTAAAGCATAATCATGAGTTTGTGTGAAGAAGTTTTGGGGCTAAGGAAAAAGACAACAATAAAAAGAAACACTTCATTGAGATGACAAAAGAGAGAAGAAGAGCCACAACCTAAGCCATTCCTTGCAAGGACAAGGCCCACAAGCACAGTCAGCAACAAACACCTTTAAAACCCTTGTCTGCTTCATTGGGCCCATTGAATCGTTTAGGCCTTTTCCAGTGCACTTGCTCCCAAAACCCTAGGGCCCTCTTTGCACTATTGTCTCCACAACTACAGACCGCCGAAAGCCAAAAGTCCTCATTACTGCCACTTGTCTCAATATGCGCTATTCCTAAGGCAGCTCCTTTGTTCCTCTGTCTGCAACTCGAAGCCCTTGTTCCTATGTTTGTAACTTGAAATAAAAAAGTCCTCACTTGATCTTTCTGGGATACCTCCAATAGTCTTCAATAGCAACTCTATTGAATCCTTTTTGGAGAGTGTGGGAGATCCATAGCCATTACATCCTCCATCTTCAAAAGTATGTTTTACTAATTCTTTGCTTTGGGTCTTAATTTTTTGTTTTCTATAATAGATTATGCAAATAGGTTTTGTGTACTAAGATTTCATGCATTCGGTAGACCACTATTAACTTAGAGTGAAATACAAACGATAATCAACTTAATGATGAAATGGATAAAATGAAGTACAAATGTTGAGTTCCCTATTGGTGCAACAACCTGTTTACATGTTTTAGGATTTGGTTTCGTATGGAGCACTTGATGTAGGTTCCCAATACGTGTCTATATGACATTAGGGTGCATCATGAAAAACATATATCTGTGCATTACACAAGAAAACATATAGAAATTCAAATTTAAATGTTAATTATAACAAATGACAATCAGTTTTAAACAATAAAAAATGAATTTATATAATGTGTTTTTATTTTATTTTTGAAGATTATAATCTGGTTTCTGGTTCTTGCTTAATTCCTTCTGTTTGAAATATCTCCCAACTTCTGTATGGATTGGTCTTCTTTCTTTGCCTTTTTATTCTTAATGCTGTGTGGTTTTTCCTTCTCACAGCTTTCTCTCCTTTGTACCCCTTCTTCACACTATTATCTCAGCAGAGATGGATCAAGGAGCACGTAATACACTAATTTATAATAAAGATTAGGTCTTAAGGAATCAAGGTTGAGTAGCACTCAATAATGTGTTCTGAACCAGTAATTAGTTGGTGTTATCTCATAATCAACGTTGAAAACTGCTCTCCTAAGACTAATTAAATCACAACTGGTCTAATGCGATCACTTTCCAACGTTAAATTTGAGATAGCAGTGCACTGAAGAATGAAAAATAACACTAGTGGTGGAAAACGATATTACAGATCTGTGATGATTGAATCTGGATTTGGATCCATAATATTATGGTAGTCAACATTGCATTATTTATTCATTATGTGATGAATGACTTTCTCACAAATACATCTATGTTCTAGAAATGCACCCCAAATTTGGATTTCATCCTAACAGCATTACCTGAAACAATATCTCGCATTTCCACTATTCATACCTAAAAACAGCCAATCTCAGATCTAGCCATTGGCAATTTATTTGCATCTGCAGAAGTGTAACACGTTTCTAACAAGGTGTCTGAAGCTTTTTACATTTTTCTCTGTAGCATGATTTTCAAATTTTCAATGTCATGGAAAATGTGATGTAAATTTCTGACTGTATGAGATGCCAATAATTTTGGATTCTACACGGAAGGTGTGAATTGTGTTTGGCATTTGATATGTAAAGCCAACAACTTTGATAGATATATTCTGTGTCAGTGCTCCATAATTAGCTTTAGTGTTGAGTGATTTTAAAACCAAACATTTCAATATTCTTGGATCACAGTAGAAATGATACAAATCAATGAGATTATAATCAATATGTTAACATTATTGTATAAATTACTTACCTGAAGGCTCAAATTTTTCTTGTGAAGGCTGCAGATGATGCTACTCTGATCCGTTTTTTGCATGCACGAGATTTCAATGTGCAAAAAGCATCTCAGTTTTTCCTGAAATATCTGAAATGGAGACAGGCATTTGTACCTCTTGGCAATATTCCAGAGTCGGAGGTCCATAATGAGCTCGAAAAGAAGAAGATTTTTATACAAGGTTTTGACAAACAAGGGCGTCCAATTGGAGTAATTCTTGCTGCAAGGCATTCAAACGTAAGTGGCCATTTTGAATCCAAATCTTATATTTAATAACTTTAGGGTCTCCTGAATCCAGGACTCTGCAGTATTAATGGTTGTTTTGTCTATTTCTATAGGTCTTGTTGTCCATGGATTTGACAAAATCTGTGCCAGGTAATCTCTCGCATGATTTTATAATAGTTTTACTCCCTCTAAGTTTGCCATCATTTCTTTTGCTTCTAATATAGTATATCATGTGTGCTCCTGGGTTCTTTTCTACTCTATTCATTTTCTAGTATAACTAGAATTATTTGATCTGATTGACTCACTTTAGTCAAATGTGGATATTAACATAATTTGTCTAATTTTCTTTATTCTTTTTGCATAAGGATGTAGTCCGAACTAGGAAATTTCATACTTTCTAAAGTCTAAATGTTCCAACGATGTATTTGCACTTAGCTGAGGCCATCTAAAGAAAAAGATTAGGAAATAAATTTACCTAGAATAATGCTTATTCAATCCATCCAAATTGCCAAGAGAACAGGAAAACTTCACCATAATTGCAGATCTTGAGGGCTGGGGCTACAAGAATACAGACATCCGTGCTTATCTTTCAGCACTTGAAATATTGTAGGTAAGCTTTGTTTCCAACAAGTTAAATGTGGGCCATTTGTGGACATTAATATACATTATTTATTTCTTTCTTTGTAGATCGTTCAAGGAGATTCATGTATAGGGATTTTTTACAAATATATCACTAAAACATACAAATTAGTTCCAGCTTATATTTCTCTATTTGTATACCTATAGAAGGATTCTTCCTTTATCTGTTATCAAAATTATTTCCAATTGAATAATTTTGATAGTTTTATTGCTAATTTTGCATTCTTTTTGACTATTCTTGCTCAATTAGTCAGACATTACAAATTGACATTTCTTCATTTTGTGTTCCTGTTCTTATACTCCACCAATATTGTAGTAAGATTCTCTTGTGTTTCCATGATAGTTTTTATGCAATGTAGCTTTGTTGCCTCTGTTTTTTTTGAAAATCTATTAATCTTGATAATCTTGTGTCATATATATAGTTGCCACAGGAAATGGATCTCACTTCTTTGCCTACAGCAAACCCCAAGTGTATGCTTGTGTTACATTTGTGTCCTTCCCCACAAATTTGAGTTATGGGGATAGACATACACAACTAGTTTTCTCCTAGTTATTGACCTTTGATGTTACGAATATCTATAGGGGATTATCCTAAGGTTTTGCATTGCCTATTCATGGTGAGTGGGTTATTTTTTTGTTGGTTAAACTGGTTTGAGCTTTGTTATATAGATATAATAGTGTTGATTTCTATAATTGGTCTCCATTACTCATATTCATCTTCTTCAAGCTTAAATTGAAAGTTCTCACATGGATATTTGGATTTTTAATTGTATCATATGTTTTGGGATTTAACTACTACTTACTTCCATTAGTTTTTTTTTTTTTTTTTTTCATATTTACATGTCTATTATTTCAGTATGATACTGTTATCTTTTTAGAATGTAGGTTTCTTCCTACACTAGCATGTTTCTTTTGTAACTGCATGTAAGTATTGGAAACTCAAATTGGGCTTAGCTGATCACAGGCCCAGTCTATTAATTTATAATCAATGTTTATATCAAGAGAGAAATCTAGAGAGTGGAAGAATAATCTAGAACTTGATGACTTTCTTCACCTATCTGGAAGCTTTTTTGGTCAGTGGTCAAAGCTGCTAGAATGTTCTCGTATGAATGTTGGTATAATTAATTTATTTTCTAACATCCCCCCATAAATTAATTATACCAATTGTGATAATTATTCCTCATGATCTAAATAGGATGGGTCCCAGCATTAAGCCTTCTTAGGTACCCATTTACAACACAAAATTATAGTTCCCCTTATCACTATTACTTTGGGAAATTTGTTCCCATTGTCATTATCACTCTGGGTTTTTAACAGGTTCACCCATAACCATTTGAGATTTTCTCCAACTAATACAATGCTATATAATTTTAGGTTTTTCACCCAAACAAGTGGTTTTGGTTTACCACAAACCTCACTCAAGAAAGTGGTTTAAGGATGACCACGAACCTTGCAACAAGTGGTTTTGGATTACCAAGCACACACTAGTTCTAATGACCATAAAACATAACTATGGGGAAACAAACTCAAACTTTTCTTTTGTACCTGCATCACAAGTCATTATTGAGTCCATATAAAAAAAAATCAATCTACTGAGATATATGGGTACCTAACCACTGTACTCACCAATTCTATAGAAATTATTTTCAAATACATGGTTCATCAATATATCAAACCAAAAACTTCTAGGGTGTCAGGTACAACCTATAATGCACCCCTTACAATAAATCAGGTACAATACACTCTTCAACTTGTGATTGCACATATTTGAGATTAGCCTTTTTTTAAGAACCACCCAAATACTATCAACAACAAATTAAAACATCAACCTCTTGAAAACATTGTTCAAACAATCTTTTTAAATTAAGTGCGCAGAAATAGAGAAAAACAAGGAAGACACATAACACCAAAAAAAGACTTTTTATGATTTACCACTTTTTTAACAACAACCAGACTTTCTCTTACGAAATCCTTCCTACAATTGGAATCAACTGATAAAAACATGGAGTGTGATCTACCTCTTCTAATGTTCAACAAGCACTTGATGATCTATTTCAATTACTTCCAGCAATCTTCCTGTCACAAGGTCTGCACACTTTTGGGCAACCACAAATTCTGTGATTTTCCCCCTTTTTAACAGCTGACAAATGCTAAAAGAAACTACAACAATTTACACAGCCTGTGATTTTTGGCAATTTACATGTCTGGTACAATTCTTCTAATCAATGTTCACCAAGCTACGAATTTGATAAGTTATCAAATTTTTTATCGCTGCATACCTCAACTGGATAAATCTCATGTGGCACCTTTTTTAATAAGTCAACTATGAACTATTTTGCAAGCGCAGCTAATCTTCCTTAAGCACATCCTCTAGCAGGCTGGCGCTCTCCACTCTACACATTGTGTAAAGACTGAGGTTTTGACACAAAAAGCCACATCAGTAAACCCCACAATTTTAGGGAGTCGGTCAAAAAGTCAATAGTTGAATGCATAGGTCGAGAAGATACTAGTCAATTCCCTACAATATATGAATGAAAGAAATACAATTAAGACCAGCATTTTCGAGATGCTAAAGCATAACTTTGTCCAGAGATAAGATGAAAGTTGACCATCTATCGAGTGTCCCAAAGAAACCACAACAAGAGATGTCGTATCAACTTCAAACAAGTACAAGTTATCATGTCTGGGTAACAACCTAGGAGATTTTCATACCAACTGTCGAATCACATCAATAAAATATAACGATTAGATCAAAATATGTAATTCCATATTAACAAAAAATAAATAAAAAACAAAATTTACCAAATACCACAATGTCAAATACAAAATTGCGTAACACTTAAAAAAGAAAGTCCTTCTTGTAACAAGTTTCAGTAACCTATTAACAAATGTCAGCAAGGGAAAGAATATTGTAGGAGTGCATTTCCACCCTACCATGAAGCATTAATGCTTCCCCGGAATCCTTCCTAAAACGAAGGATACCCAGCCCAGCTAGAGGAAATCTAATCAAGTAAAACTAAGGAGTAATGGAATATGTGCTACTTGATACACCCACATTTAGTTTCCAATATAACATGTCATGGACTTCCAAAAGCATATCTTGTAAATATGCTTCCATTTCATACATATGGAAAATATTATGCAAAGACTATCATTTAATACATAGTGCATCATGTTTCATGCGTGCATTTAACATACATAAAGGAACTTAACAAAAATTATTTTTTTTCAAATCTATCTAAAACATGTCAAGCTTATAATTATTGCCAATATCTCTTTTAGTTCAAATGTTCAATATAACTTGAATTCTTCTTAGTATATGGAGAAAACCCCAGATATACACATCTAACAAATTCTTTTCATTCAGGAAGCATAAACTATAACAATGATTAACATATACTTCACAAAAAGGTCTAACTAATATGTTCAACTTAATACATTATACAATAAACTACTAAGCAAATTGTAACCTTTGATAAAAATTTAGGATAATTAACATTGCAGTTAAAAGCATAGTCAACTAGTTCATCTGTAATGGCTTGGTATTTCCTAGTCCCTCGTGTAACTAGAATTTCAAGTAAATGAACCGTCTGTATTTTCAATGTTTCAAATTAAAAATTAAAAAATAAAGTTTTCAGAGGTTGTAATTAATGACAAGATTCCAAACACATTTAAAACATAGCTTAATCATTTACTTATTTTGAATAAGAAAAACCAAATGGTAGTGATGTCTTTAAAAAAAATGAAACAAGAATATAAATACTACCAAATTATTGGTTATTTCTAAGAAAAGTCATTCAGATTTCTTGGCACACAATTCTCGTTATGATGCAAAATTCTTTGTTACAAGTTTTAGAGGTAGATAGGAGAGCTCCACAGAGTGCTCAAATCATATATCCTATGAAGTGTATCCTTCTAACTAAAAATAGATCTAAATCCTACATCAGCACATGTGTTTGGTCATTTAATCTATAATGACAATTATTAATTAAAAATTTCAACATACTCTCCATAGATAAATTAAACTACCAAATTGATAATGTCTAAAACTTGTTTGCTAAAGTTCAAATTTCATTAATGGATGAACGTAATTTGTCTATTCACTCCTTCCTTAATATTACACAATCTAACTGTGACATAGCACAAAGCTGGAAAACATATTCTCAAGCACACGCGGCTAAATAAGAGTGAAAGACACTGCTATTCTTAGCAAAAATTTTCATATTCCTTTCCTTACAATTGAAAGGTTCTTTGTTCTTATTGACACTATCTAGTGACAATTCCCTTGTACGAGTTGGGCGTTTAAGTCTAAAATAAAATAAAAAAATTAAAAACTAGATCGTGCCCCATCTATTTTAAAACTTAGAATGTATAATTTCAGCATTGACAAAATCGAATGAAGGAAAGGTAGATAAAACTAATATTGTTTCCACATTTTTCTACTCAAGCTATCATTTAATATAAAATTCTTAGAACACAAATAAAAAAAGAGAAGAAAATAAAATCTGGAAAAGAATACGATGGCAACTTTTGAAGAAAAATCTAGTCTCACAAATTACATTGATTTGGAGGATATGCAGCAAAGATTTGAAAATAAAAAAATTCTGCAAAATTTAAATCTAGAAGGTATAAGGCCAGTTCAAAAATATATTTACCAGCATCCTTGCTGCATGTGCCAAAATGGAGCTAAGAAAAGGGTTTGTTTCAAGTGTAAGATCACTAGTTTTCTCAAATACCATTACTGGGAATGCTCGATTAGATATGTATGCTTAAGGTGGACAAACTAAGCACATGATCTATTTCACAAAATGCCCCAAGATGCAATCTCACAAAAAGTGACGGTTCTAGACAAAATTTACTTTGAAAAATTCTCTAATAGACATATGTACGAAGTGGGGAAGCTCAAACAATCACGGGAACTATGTGACATGATGCCTCAAAGAGACGTCAACTCTCGCAATGCATTGATTTTAGGGTATGCGAACAATGAATTTTGTAAAAGGGCTAGCAACTTTCAAGAAAGTGCATTTGGCAGGTGTGACGCAGATTTCTTGCTAGCATCGTCCCTGCCTATGCCAAACAAAAGTTTTAGAAACAAGGTATTTGCATTCGTCAACGCAGAATGGCTTGGGAAATCTTGTTTATTATTTTAGTTGGAAATATTCTGGTAGACATGCATGCTAAAAGAGGGATCATAAATAATACACCTAATTGTATTCAAAAAGTGGAATCATAGGTAACGTACCTGGTATTTGTATGACTAAAAACCTTTTGGAACTGTCAGCTCATAGATGCCTAGTTTGCGCAATGTTTTTTGTAGAAAGTGAATGGCTTTAGAACTAAATTATTTCATTTTCTTTGCCTTTGAAGCTTGGAGATCTACATTAATGTTGAGCTATAGGGAGGTGAAATATCTGGGCATTTGGTATGCTCTTCAATTGATGCCTTTACCAGCAATCTTCTTCTTAATCTAACAACACTTAGAGAGGAGTCTTCACCTCTCTCTCTACCCGACTCATATGACAACCATTGAAAATAAGGAATTGGTTCCAGTTCCAAGAAGAATTGAATATCGATTGGGTGATGGCTTTCATTGTCTTTCTTTCCCTGTAGCATGCAATGGTCCCCTTAATCATCGCTACTTCCGCAACTAAAACTCCCCTCTTTCTAAGTGTGTGTTTTCCCTTTAAACACTTCCTCTGCTCTCTCACTCAGTCAGCACATGATGTCCATCATGCCCAGAAATTAGGGTTGAAACTCTCAGTCATTAATGAAGTCCATTGGTTAAACTGATTTATCCTACATTTAAGGAACTTACTAATGAATGGGAAAATGGGTTGTGACATCCTTCCCCTCTTAATAATGCATCCTCTTGATGCATAATTCAAACTTTACAATCATATTCAAAGATAATTCAAGAGGTTTACAATTGACATGATAATAGATCATCTTCCATTATTCAAATATTAAAGGTACTGTATGTATACACTTTTAGATTCTAACATAAAATCAATAAGTTTCAATTTGATTTACTTATATAATATCATGTTTTGATTAGTTGTGCATCCTAGTTAGAACTCACACCGTTGAAGCAAAATAAACACACTTGTATCATAAAATTCTCAAGAACACTTTTTATGTGAGTGTGTGAATTCCATTACTACCCTTCAGTTTTACAAGGTTAGAGTTACCTCTCTCCGACAATATTCCCTCTCTATTAAAATGTTTCGTTCCATCTGTGATACATAGGAACAACAAAAAAGCATTAGTTCATGTCGTTATCATAATAAAAATTGAAAAATCTAACATTCTCATACTCAATGCTTTCAAAAATAACTTACATGATAGTCTTACGTAGCAACAAAGTACCCACATACCTATGCTTACTATACCTTATCGTAGTATCACAACAAATTGAGCACATTTCTGGTTGCCTTAGATCCACATTATTAGCATACTCATATTATATACTCACAATACTTTTAGCACAATCGTAATGTTAATACTTCAGAAAATAAAAATTTCAATATTCTATATTCAAGAGAAAAGAGTCATTGAAGATTGCAAAATTTCAACTTAAATATGCTTTAAATCACAATTTTATCACAAGTAAATCATTCATACATACCTTCTAACATGTGGTACTTACTAAGTGAGAAAATCATCTATCCATTTTTTAATCACTTGTAAAGATTAGTGGATCCATTTTTCCATTTATGTGACCTAAGCCCTCATAGCCATCTCGTCACAACAATATTTCAAAAGAAAACTTAAACTCATTTCATCATAACATTTATATGTCATCTTTAAAACAATATAGTCGTACAAGTCTTACATCTTATTACGAATAAGCATTCACATTTTCATTAATGTACTGCAAGTGTGCTTCATCTAAGCATAAGCATCCAAATAAATCATGATAATTCATCACCATATAAAATCAACACATCAATGTATGTCATACATCTATAACAATGCATCCAAAAACATAACCATAAAGGTCAATCATGAAACAAGACACTTAATTGTAATTGGAAATTTGTCCTTCTATAAGTCCATGTCTCCTATGCCATTGGACATTCAGTCATCCATCTACAAATCTTGAGACAGGAATGTGGCTCAGACACTTGTCTGTTCTATCCACAAAGCCTTACACTTCCTTGGGATTCTATCACCCTTTAGAATTCCCAACCCTACAATGCCCAAAAGGAATAAAAGGCAAGGGGTATCTAGTGCAGCCATGAAACTTTCTATTGTTCATGAATGTGGTAGGGAGATGAAACATGGGCAACATATTTATGAAAATATATGCGAACAAGCTTTGGCCAAAGCATCTTTTTATCACCAGGAAAGAAAACTGGTAGGTAGAGAAACATCCCTTTCTACCCTTCCCTGTTTACTTCTTCCACATTAGCACCGTCACCGAAAGGTAAGCTTTCCAATACTCATATAAAGTAAGCAAAAAGATGCATTTCATATAATTTCCTTTCATGCAATAATACATTTAACAAGAGCATGCAAGTCATACAACATTCAACTAATCCAAAAGAATTATTCCCTTCATCATGAAAAATATCATTAATCATAAGTAATCACATAGTTTGAATCATCTAGTCAAATAAACATACACATAAAAATAAGGGGGTGTTGACCATTCTATCAAAAATACCAATTATGCATCATAACCAAAGAACTCTATTTCATTTTCATAAAAATATGTCCACCTACTCATTGATCCTCAAATGCATCAAATGGTACATCCATTTCAATCATCTCATAATAATTTCATGCAAGGTCTCAAATATAATCACCCATGTGATAGTAATATCATATTAATATCAAAAATATGTATTTTCCCTGTATTCCATCATTATGTGAATATCCATGCAATGCTCCTCATAGCATCAAAACTCACATCAAGAATATCAATCATTGTTAATTATTTCATAAAATGCATTTCTAACATACACAACCCTTTTCATGTCAACTCAATTGAAACATATTTCAAATAACATATGAATACAAGATTAGAGTTGGTGTGTTCTTCACAATCTACTCCCTTTTACAATATATCAATGTTATATGTTGAATATGATAAATGATATTTCTTCACATCATAGGACTAAAAACTTAAAACACATATTCTAGCTACCCTAAGATCATTATATTTCAAGTTGCAAATTTTAATTCAGACCCTCAATGGTCATAAGAAAAATCAAGAACTAAGTGTGAACAAAATCTCAGTTGATTGAAAAACTCAAAATTGGTGGCTAGGTGGTCACAAGAGAACTTAAAATTTTAAGATAGTCCTTCACCTTTTTCAAAGTTTAACAAAGTTCAAAAATAAAACATAAATTGAGACCACATCACATTTACAAAGTGACTAATACTAGCCACAAGGAGGGAATAAAAGCTACACATCACCTTGCATCAAGGTATGCTAAAGAACACGACCGTAATTTTAGAACATAAATCGCAAAGTTTACATCATCATGTAATAACACATTCAATTACCTTAAACAACATTTCTCTATCCAATAAAGCCAACCCACATGAATTGTTAATTCTCTCTTTTCTTTTGAAATCTCATGCCATGCAAGGTAAGACATAAATATATTTTCACAATTTTTCTACAAATTTATGTTTCATATAAAACATGTTGAATTCTTCTTCCCTAAGAATTTCATAAGGTTCTAGTATTAAAATAATTTCATAACACTTGAAAATATACCTTACAACAATACATATTTCCATGATTTATCACAAGCCAAGTCCTAAATTTTGGCAAACTCTCATACCTTTATTGCATAATCCTAATTATTTAACTACACAATATCTCATAAAATTTTATCTTATTTCTTTTCTATACTAATGTAGAGAAAAATGCATTAAATTTTAAGGTGTATCCCACGCATAAAGTACCTCATAATTTTTCACATATTCTAACATTTTGCAATATGGAATAGAAAATAATCACACCACTCAAGGTAGACAATTGTCAAGCTCACAAAGTGTTTCAAAGTTTCATAGTTTTCAAGAGAAACTAGGGACATTCATAAAATCTTCACACACGTAAGAAATATTATCCCTCAAGTGTCTATTTCCCATGAAACAAAGAACATCCTATTCTTTTCTATTAAGATTATCTGTAATCTGTAAGACACTCTAGTCAACCCAAGGAATCACACTTACGTTCATAGACTAAGCATTAATCAACTCACAATTTGTACAACTAAGGGTCGCAACTAAGCATAGTGAACTCAAGGCCCTAGTGTGGAACCTAGAGCTCTGATACCATATGTAAAGACTGAGGTTTCGACACAAAACGCCACATCAGTAAACCCCATAATTTTAGGGAGTCGGTCAAAAAGTCAATAGTTGAATGCATAGGTCGACAAGATACTAGTCAATTCCCTACAATATAGGAATGAAAGAAATACAATTAAGACCAGCATTATCGAGATGATAAAGCATACCTTTGTCCAGAGATAAAAGGAAAGTCGACCATCTATCAAGTGTCCCAAAGAAACCATGATAAGAGATGTCGTAGCAACTTCAAACAAGTACAAGCTGTCATGTCTGGGTAACAACCTAAGAGATTTTCACACCAACTATCGAATCACATCAATAAAATATAAGGATTAGATCAAAATATGTACTTCCATATTAACAAAAAAAATAAACAATAAAATTTACCAAATACCACAATGTCGAACATGAAATTGCATAACACTTGAAAAAGAAAGTCCTTCCTGTAAGAAGTTTTAGTAACCTATCAACAAATGTCAGTAAGGGCGAGAATATTGTAGGAGTGCGTTTCCACCCTACCACGAAGCATTAACGCTTCCTCGGAATCCTTCTTGAAATGAAGGATACCCAACCCAGCTAGAGGAAATCTAATCAAGTAAAACTAAGGAGTAATGGAATATGTGCTACTTGATACACCCACATTTAGTTTCCAATATAACATGTCATGGACTTCCAAAAGCATACCTTGTAAATCTGCGTCTATTTCATACATATGAAAAATATTATGCGAAGACTATCATTTAATGCATAGTGCATCATGTTTCATGCGTGTGTTTAACATACATAAAGGAACTTAACAAAAATTATTTTTTTTCAAATCTATCTAAAACATGTCAAGCTTATAATTACCGCCAATATCTCTTTTAGTTCAAATGTTCAATATAACTTGAATTCTTCTTAGTATATGGAGAAAACTCCAGATATACACATTTAACAAATTCATTTCATTCAAGAAGCATAAACTATAACAATGATTAACAGATACTTCACAAAAAGGTCTAACTAATATGTTCAACTTAATACATTATACAATAAACTGCAAAGCCAATTGTAACCTTTGATAAAAATTTAGGATAATTAACATTGCAGTTAAAAGCATAGTCAGCTAGTTCATCTGTAACGGCTTGGTATTTCCTAGTCCCTCGTGTAACCAGAATTTCAAGTAAATGAACCGTCTGTATTTTCAATGTTTCAAATTAAAAATTAAAAAATAAAGTTTTTAGAGGTTGTAATTAATGACAAGATTCCAAACACTTTTAAAACATAGCTTAATCATTTACTTATTTTGAATAAGAAAAACCAAACAGTAGTGACGTCTTTTAAAAAAATGAAACAAGAATATAAATACTACCAAATTATTGGTTATTTCTAAGAAAAGTCATTCAGATTTCTTGGCACACAATTCTCGTTATGATGCAGAATTCTTTGTTACAAGTTTTAGAGGTAGATAGGAGAGATCCACAAAGTGCTCAAATCATATATCCTATGAAGTGCATCCTTCTAACTGAAAATAGATCTAAATCCTACATCAGCACATGTGTTTGGTCATTTAATCTATAATGACAATTATTAATTAAAAATTTCAACATACTCTCCACAGATAAATTAAACTACCAAATTGATAATGTCTAAAACTTGTTTGCTAAAGTCCAAATTCCATTAATGGATGAATGTAATTTGTCTATTCACTCCTTCCTTAATATTACACAATCTAACTGTGACATAGCACAAAGCTGGAAAAGATATTCTCGAGCACACGCCGCTGAATAAGAGGGAAAGACATTGCTATTCTAAGCAAAAAATTTCATATTCCTTTCCTTACAATTGAAAGGTGTTTTGTTCTTATTGACACTATCTAGTGACAATTCCCTTGTACGAGTTGGGCATTTAAGACTAAAATAAAATAAAAAAATTAAAAACTAGATCGTGCCCCATCTATTTTAAAACTTAGAATGTATAATTTCAGCGTTGACAAAATCGAATGAAGGAAAGGTAGATAAAACTAATATTGTTTTCACATTTTTCTACTCAAGCTATCATTTAATATAAAATTCTTAGAACACAAATAAAAAAAGAGAAGAAAATAAAATCTGGAAAAGAATACGATGGCAATTTTTGAAGAAAAATCTGGTCTCACAAATTGCATTGATTTGGAGGATATGCAGCAAAGATCTGAAAATAAAAAAGTCTGCAAAATTGAAATCTACAAGGTATAAGGCCAGTTCAAAAATATATTTACCAGCATCCTTGCTGCATGTGCCAAAATGGAGCTAAGAAAAGGATTTGTTTCAAGTGTAAGATCACTAGTTTTCTCAAATACCATTACTGGGAACGCTTGATTAGATATGTATGCTTAAGGTGGACAAACTAAGCACATGATCTATTTCACAAAATGCTCCAAGATGCAATCTCACAAAAAGTGACGGTTCTAGACAAAATTTACTTTGAAAAATTCTCTAATAGACATATGTGCGAAGTGGGGAAGCTCAAACAATCATGGGAACTGTGTGACATGATGCCTCAAAGAGATGTCAACTCCTGCAATGCATTGATTTTAGGGTATGCGAACAATGAATTTTGTAAAAGGGCTAGCAACTTTCAAGCAAATGCATTTGGCAGGTGTGACGCAGATTTCTTGCCAGCATCGTCCCTGCCTATGCCAAACGAAAGTTTTGGAAACAGGGTATTTGCATCCGTCAACGCAGAATGGCTAGGGAAATCTTGTTTATTATTTTAGTTGGAAATATTCTGGTAGACATGCATGCTAAAAGAGGGATCATATATAATACACCTGATTGTATTCAAAAAGTGGAATCATAGGTAACGCACCTGGTATTTGTATGACTAAAAACCTTTTGGAACTGTCAGCTCATAGACGCCTAGTTTGCGCAATGTTTTTGTAGAAAGTGAATGGCTTTAGAACTAAATTCTTTCATTTTCTTTGCCTTGGAAGCTTGGAGATCTACATTAATGTTGAACTATAGGGAGATGAAATATCTAGGCATTTGGTACACTCTTCAATTGATGCCTTTACCAGCAATCTTCTTCTTAATCTAACAACACTTAGAGAGTTGTCTTCACCTCTCTCTCTACCCGACTCATATGACAACCATTTAAAATAAGGAATTGGTTCCAAACCCAAGAAGAATTGAATATCGATTGGGTGATGGCTTTCATTTTCTTTCTTTCCTTGTAGCATGCAATGGTCCCCTTAATCATCGCTACTTCCGCAACTAAAACTCCCCTCTTTCTAAGTGTGTGTTTTCCCTTTAAACACTTCCCCTGCTCTCTCACTCAGTCACCGCATGGTGTCCATCATGCCCAGAAATCAGGGTTGAAACTCTCAGTCATTAACGAATTCCATTGGTTAAACTGATTTGTCCTACATTTAAGAAACTTAATAATGAATGGGAAAATGGGTTGTGACACATTGGGGCACACAATATTCTACAGCAGCAATTCTTTCTTTAACAGCTATAACAGCTGACTTCCATACCTTAACAGCAGCAAAACACTTCATGTTATTCTGAGACACACTTCACTAAATTCTTCTGGCTCTCTCCAGACGCTTGGACCGTCTACCATCAGCTCTGATACCATATTGGAAACCCAAATCTGTTATCTTCAAACCTAGCAATCCTTGCATCCCATGAGACAACATCTGGCAGAGAATATGGCTTTACGCAGCCAGCTGCATTTTCTTGAAGTTGCTAAATCCTCATGGACTTATGACAACCGTGAGAGCACATTTATTTTGCGGAACTCCTTAAATTTGTTCACATTCCTAGTCCATGATTCCACCTTTTGCATACATGTCTGCCAGGCAGATGCAGTTTGGAATCTGGAATTACACCTGCCAATCTCAAGACATTTTGGACAAATCCATTGTGTCCTACAAAATGATGAGAGACTAGTGGAGTGCGTTCCAAATAAAGGGGGACATTGTGCGTGATTTTGGAGGGACAACCTTGATGCTTGCCATAATTTGAGAGGAAGATGGATGAGAATGGGAGCAAACTTCACTACTACCAGGCTTTGACCAATGGATAGATTCACATTCAAGGTATGGATTTACTAGACCTTAATTTTATGACTAAGTTATTAACTATACTCTTACAAAGATTAGAGAGAAACATTTAATTTGAATTCTAAGGTAAAATTTATTTTAGACTTTGTCTATGGGTCACATTATTTGGCATGTGTGAGGTCATATTTCATCATGTCCATAATATAGGAGTGGGGTATGTGATGTAATTTTACTTAGTCTTGGTATATATATATATATATATATATAATTGTAGTATAAAATTTGATTGAAAAGTATATTGTTTTAAATTAGAAATATGAAGGGATTGAGATATTATGGAATAACGAGCATAACATTGCCAATTGTCTTGAGGCAACATGACTCAAATATTCATTGTGATTAATGCAAATTTGTAAATTTTGACTAATATCTTTTGAGGTCCAAATGCTTTCAGTTTTTAGATTAGGATGATGTCATATAAAATTATGATACACAATATTATTGAACTATATTAAAGTGGGACCCAACTAGATTCCTTATTGAGACCCTTGTTTTATTTTTGCATCATTTTGATATTATGATTTCATGATATTTATTGATCTCTTGAGTACCATAATCTCGTCAAGAAAATTACCATGAGAAGAAAGGAAGGGTACCATGGCTGTGTTGGATGATTGTATGTTGTGTAAGAATTGTGGCTATGGCAAGGAAATACCTATGTTGTAAGCCCTATGAGGTTTTAAATACTTTTGATACTAGAAATGTTGGGCAGTGTTATATTGCAACAAAATTAAGATTTATGTAATCTTTGACCTTTTGTAAATTCTATTCTAGTGACAATAGGTGTAATATGTGCATTTAATGCCATTTTAGCCTTGCCTTAATTCAACAACAAGATCTATCATATATTTCTAGAATGGTATTTAGGCATTGGGTTAAAGGATTTTATCTGACTACAAGATACCCATTGACCCCTTTTGTATAAGACCTCCCTATTGAACAATTGTATGAATTTCCAATTGAATTATTTGCCTATGTAGTAATGAACTAGTTCAACTCTTTGTTTGTCCTTCTTTATTTGTGCATACCAAGGGAACTTGGTGTTATTAATTAAGGGAAAGCATCAATGAAACCATAGGTATGGGAACCCATGTGTAGGTCCTTTGAGCAACCTTGTGAGGAGAACTACATGTAACTTTGTCCTGTTTGGAAGCAGGAACACAGGTGGAACTTGGGTGAAGGATATCCATGTGACCTCAAGTTTGTAGGGGAGGGTTTAGGGGGGTATAACTCTAGGGATTGGGGTTATTCCTTGTTTAACCTTTCCTCTATATTAGGCTTTAGTTGAGGCCGAAATGGGTAGTAGGGGTTATGAAAGAGTTAAGAAACCTAACAAGTGATATTTAATACATACTATGCTTGAATATGAATATAAATATAAAGGAAATGATTTGGGATCAGTATCTTATAGTCAATATCTAAATAATGTTGCATGTTGACTTGAGACCATAATGCATTGATTCTATGAAATTATTATGTGTTTGATATATTTGATCCTTGACTTATAAGAATTTATGTATATGGCCTTGTAGATCATTCAACTATGATCTACTTGTTCGGAATTAGGATCCTCTCTTCCAGTTATAATGCTAAGCCAAGTACAAGAGTTGACTTTTACGGCAACAGATAGAGTTTGTATCCTACAAGGACATAGGTAGAGGTTTGTATTCTCTAGTGTGTAGACTAGTCCTCTCAATTAGAGGTGATCACCGAATGATAAATCCTATGACCCACTTAAGATAAGCTTATCCACTCGAGTTTGATAGTAGTCAAAGAGTATATTATGTCGGTAGACAATTAGCTGTACCCCCTAGCTAGTGGATGGTTATCGCCAATTGCATGCAAGCGAAGGATACTTGCATTTATCTAGGGAATTAGATTGATTCCGCTAGGAGCATGTGGGTTTGGGGACCAATTTCATGCTAGTGATGGATGTCCTCATTTCTTAGTTGTTCGATGAACTATAGGGAAGAGAAATTCTAATTAGGAATAGGCAGGTGACAATTGGACCAGCCTCATGGTATGACTTTGGGCTTAGTTTGGTGTGAAATGGTATACTTCACCCTATTGGGTTGAGGACAGGCCCTTTGTGTAGTATGGGATGCACCAAATTGTCTTCCTAGGTATCCGCTAGTGTAAAGGACCAAGGAAAGGAATGGGACCCATGATGTAGAGTGCAATACACCTATATACCTTTTCTCTAGGATACACTATGGACAAGGGATGGTTAGCCACTTATTATGAGTAAGTTATCATATTCTTTGTGGTTCCTACAAGAGCCAGTCACTATGCTATTGATGATGCTTATATGAGCCCATAACTATTGTCTTGTGATTCATTTATGAGTCAGTCACTATTGTTATTGTGATGTATGCCAAAGCTACTTTCTATGCATGTGATGTATGGAAAGCTAGTCAGCGTGACTACTTATGATGTGTATGAGCTAATCCATTGTATATGAGATGTGTGCTCAAGATAATCAATATGTGTGTGATTTTTGATATGACCCTCATGAGTATGCATGAAGTTGGTAACTAATTATTGATAATGATGGTTGTGGAACTATCACCTAATGGAAATCGATCTCTGTTATGGGATTGGACCAAGTTCATAGAATCCCTTAATTAATAGACCATATCAAAGAGATTAGAGATCTAATTAAGAGGAGAGAGTGAGCTCCCCCTAACTGCAAAATATGAAGCCTTTGACTTCCCGTGAGTGGATACATAGGCAAGGTCACTAGGAGTGAACCCTCGAGGCTTAGGTCTAGGTCTAGGGATGACCCTAGTTATAGAAGCTAAACACTATCATGAGTAAGCATGAAGTGTGATATCTATTTGTTTCCACCTTGGTGAATGAAAGAGTTTTATAATCACTTCTAAATTAAATGGAAAATTGGTGGAATAAGTTGATGGTCAATTTTTATAAAAATAAATAAATAGCAACTGAGGGTGGTTTCTTCACACGTTTTTCTAAACATCAGTCACTAATCATCTATCAAGGTTGTGTTGGGTAATCTTTGACTTTGACCTGATGATGATGTAATATATTTGATGGCAAGTATCTAAAAATTTCTTGACACAAAGAAATACAGCTTCAAATAAAATTTACAATGTAAAATCCTCGGTCTGAAACTCTTACAATGGTATGCATAGATTTTATATTACATATTTGTCTACCTTACAAAACATGCTTCATTATCTTTCAAGTCACCATACAAAAATTTTCAAGTGCAATTTTTTTAAAGATTTTGTGTTTTTCTTTTAACAGTTCAAGATAACTGCATTCTAATAGAATTATTATCCTGAGCGGCTTGGGAAGGTTCTTATGATTCATGTCCCATACCTATTTTGAGCAGCATGGAAGTGGTCTGTCCATTTATTGACAAAGTGACCAAGAAAAAGGTATTCTATTCTCTACTAACCCCATGACTTTATGCAGCTGCTTAAGTGTGTGTTTTGTTTAAATTTTAGCAACTGGAGTGTTTGCTTAAAAAAAATTAATTATGGGAAAAGGATAATTCAGAAGCTTTCCTTATTATAATAGATCAGATATTGTTTAGGAATTGAAAATAAGATGTGGAAATAATAGGGGGGCTGAATGTAAGCAGCAATTGAATATTGTCAAAAATGTCAAATTATTTTTGCCTCCTATATTTCTTTTTCCAAATTTAAGTGCACAAATTGTTATTAATACTATTAATACAAATTTAAGATGATTGCTTAAAAGAAAACATAAAATTTTGATTGTTCATGAGACTACCATCTCCACAAATAATTCCTAAATAAGTTTAAGATATTAAAATTTTGGATTATGCCATCCACAACTTCTCTAGTTTATTTTATGAAAATCTCTCTTTGGATATTTGATGTTTGTATACTTCATAGTTAAGAATCAAGATACAGATCCCCAGTACCAACTATTGCAATATGCAAATGTTGTCAAGCAAAAAAACATCATGTAATTGCATGATAGCACTACAACATTTGTGATCAAATTTCGATGCCAATTTGTGACGCCACTACCATTTGTGCTTTTTTATGCAAGTGCCCCCGACGGTGTTGTAATAGCGATGATGATGTCGTAATTGCGACACCCGCGTGGTTATAAACAAAAAAAGAAAAAGAAAGTTTCATGTGTAATTTTTGTGAATTCAAAGAGTTGTCACGAAGACAACACTGCATTTTTGCTTGGCACAAAGAGGGCATTCAAGTTTGGCATGCACGAAGAGGCCGACACCATGTGGGAAGAGGGCATTGGCACTTGAGGTAGGCATTCGAGCTTTGTCTTCTCATTAACTCAATTTCATTTTGATGGCATTTGTTGATTTAATGGCACAATATGAATGTTAATAGCGGCATTGTTTACATCTTAGCATTTGGAATGCTCAATGACCCGTGAGCTTTGAGAGCTAGGGCATCGTTGCTATTACCTTCAAGGCATTGTGTAAAGTGTTTGATCTCTCTTTATTTCTTTTTCTATTGATATTCACTATGTGGTACTCCCCATTTATGATCATTTCATGAAGAAATATCGTGATGGCTCACTGGCAGCAAGCTAGGGCATCATACATTGTTTATGAGCTCACTATTGAATACTGACATTGCTTACATCTTTTCATTTGGAATGCTTGATGACCTGCGAGGTTTGAGAGCTAGGGCATTGTTGCTATTACCTTCAAGGCATTGTGTGTAGTGTTTGATCTCTCTTTATTTGTTTTGTTGTTGATATTCACTATGTGGTACTCAAGAGGAAATGTCTTGATGGCTCGCGGGTTGCAAGCTAGGGCATCATACATTGTTCATGAGCTCACTATTTAATACTAGCATTTTTTACATCTTTTCATTTGGAATGCTTCATGACTTGTGAGCTTTGAGAGCTAGGGCATCATTTCTATTACCTTCAAGGCATTGTGTGAAGTGTTTGATCTCTCTTTATTTGTTTTTCTATTGATATTCACTATGTGGTACTTCCCGTTTATGATCATTTCATGAGGAAATGTTTTGAAGGCTCACAGGTTGCAAGCTAGGGCATCATACATTGTTCATGAGCTCATTGTTTAATACTGGCATTGTTCACATCTTTTCATTTCGAATGCTTGATGACCCACAAGCTTTGAGAGCTAGTGCATTGTGTGAAGTGTTTGATCTCTTTTTATTTGTTTTGTTGTTGATATTCACTATGTGGTACTCCCCATTTATGATCATTTCATGAGGAAATATCTTTATGACTTGTGGGCTACAAGCTAGGGCATCATGTATTGTTTATGAGCTCACTGTTTGAGCACCTTATGTCCCTATTTGATTGGGCGGTGATCTGATTGTTATATTGATGATATTAGATCAAATATGAACATCTGTAATAAAATAGGGACATCAGTAATAAAATAATACACTTACTGTTTTGAATTTGAGCACAGGCATCATGCCATGTTATTGCTGTCAAAACAGTAAGTGTATTAATGTATGATCTAATGACAACAACCTCATTGATCATTACCTTTGACTCCTCCATCATTATAGAAGAGATAACTACCTACAACTATATTTCATAATTCCTACTTTGAAGTCATAGGTTAGTTTAAAATGGAGAAACTATACAAACTCACCAATTTAATCCCAAAACATCATATAACTGGAATTAATCACATCTCACAAATGTATAGATTATACTACATACCATTGTATTATATATATAAAGTATAATTATGAGTTTACATCATATATTTAGGCTTAATAAAATCTTATAAAACAACATAAGACTAACCCAAAATACTTTGTCTTAATAAAATCTTAATAAAACAATATATTTAGTCAAGTCCCAGGCTGTAAATCTACTTTTTATAGAAAAGGGAAGAGTGGGTAAGGCGAAGAGGGTGAGAGATAACCAGAGAGGGTTCGAGGTGAAAGGAATGGAGGGCAGTGTGAATTATTTGGAGCAGCAGAGGACATTGTAGCTAGAGCTTGTAGAATGGTATGCTGCCATGGCGGATCTCTATGAGCGCAAGCTATGGCATCAACTCACCCTCAAACTGGATCAGTTCTTGCTCCTTTAGATACCTTTTTAACACCGTTGACCCTTCATAAGGTTCCTCTGCCATCTCTTCTTAGTTCTATATCCACTAAACCTTAGCGAATAGTTATTTCCTTCTTCAATTAGTTTTGTCACAATGTAAGAAGACTTTCTTCTCTAAGGCCCCATTTGGTTAGTGGAATTGGGGTGAAATTAGGTGCAAAACTTCTGCTTTTTTGCCAAATAAGTCATTTGGAACACTAAACTACAATTTGGGTTGCGGAGATCAAAATCTGGTTTAGGGACCAAAATCGGTGACACTATCTCCCCACCCAATAGGTGGACTTTGAAATCATCTTCTGGGTTTTGGGTTTTTATGAACCCCATTTAATTTGTCGTCGGGTCCATGAAGTTCACCTGTGAAGATGATGATGCTCAACAAGTGAGCATGTCAAAAATTCATGAGCTTTATTTTCTTCAACCTGAAGCCCATTGTACAATACATCTTGCTTACCAATGGGCTTGATAGAGAAAACGACTGGGTTATTATATTTTCCACCATAATATTCAAATGACCAACTAAACAACTTAAGAATTTTTAAGTAGATAAAAAACAAAAAATACAAAATGTTAGGACAATTTCAACGGGGGGGTTTTACATGTGAGATTGATATTTTTGACTGGTTTTCAATCATCGAAAATAATTCGTTAAAAATAAGGGTTCTAACAATGATGAAATGCAACGAAATATTATGATAACACTTGAGTGGAACTTATTTTAACATACAAAGCATATTTTGACATGATTCTGGGTCAACCAAATAGTTCAAACTATCTTCTGAATGCACAAAACAATAGTCACCAAGGCTCAAGAAATGACATCAAAACAACATCAAGTCCATGATGTTAAGAGCATTGGTCTAATGAATATCAAGTCCATGATATTCACCAAGTGCTCGGAGTAATGGCCTATCAACATCAAGTATATGATATCCACCAATTACCCAGATGCGGATCCCTGATCCACAAGATATCAAGTCCATGATATTCACCAAATGCTTAGAGAAATGGTCTCTAGACATGATGTCCACCAAATTATCTATAATGGATCCCTGATCCATGAGAGGAATATCAAATCCATGATATTCTCCAAGTATCCAATTCATAAGAAACAACTTAGCCATATGCATAAGTGTAACCAAATGAATCAAACATAACCAAATGTATCTCATAATCAAAATCTTATCTCATGAATCCACACAAGTATAAGAGTAACCAATATGATCTTATAATCATAAGAATCATGTTCAATGTAAAGAATATGTGTTCACACATAGAACCAAATGTAATATAGTCTCACCTATAATCAATAAATATATACTCAGCTATAAAATAAAGTATGATCCATACATACACAATAACCCACTAAAGTATACAAATGACATATGCTCCATACAATCATATTAAGTAGCCAAATGTAATAACCAATATCCAAATGCAGTTCTCTCATAGAACAAGCATAATTCATCCAATATCCATAGACAAGTCTTAGCCATAAGAGTAATCACATAAGTCTCACCACATAAGAGTAACTAAATTTGTCCAACATATAACCAGATGCAATGTGATCACAATAAGATGCAATATAGTTCCCTCTAAAAATAAATGCATTCACACACACACACACACACACACACACACACACATATATATATATATATATATATGATAAATAATAGAGCATATATAAAGGATAACATGTATCCATATAAAGTATGCTCCCATGCATACAACAACATTATCTCTAAGTATCACAATGTATGTTCCCAAGAAATATGCCAATTGTAAAATATAACATACACAACATATGCCAATGTAAGTATGTTCCAACATTCATTAACCAATAATGTATGCACCCATGCATCAAATAAAGAAAATAGTTAATCAGTTATACTAACAATCAGTTGTGTTTTTTCCCATAACATCGTAAGAAATATGTCAATGTAACTATTCATAATGTAATGTATGCTTCTCGTGCATAATAGAAGTATAATTTATGCAAGGTATGTTTCTAATTAGCTATGAATGATCTCATACATAAATGAAACATATACTAAGGTGAAGTATGCCTCCATGCATACAAAAATGAAATATGTCAATGCAAAGTATGCTTCCATAGCAAGTAATCAACATGACATAGGGAAGGAGTTCATAACACAAAATTAAGTGAGCCCATGAATGAACTCCCTCTTAAACCACATACCCATAATTAAGTCATACCAAGGTATATGTTACTCAAGGTGACCTAATCCTTCTGGATAATCCTATCTTCTCCCTCTAACAAGATCAAAACTCCCTCTCAAGGTATGTTTCTTGGTAGCACTAGGAGTTCAATCTGAAAATATGCCTTAAGAGAAGATAATATGCACTAGGAGGTCAATCAGTTAATTGGAATGACCAATAAATAGAAGAAAACCAATGCAAAACATATGCCAATATGTAGCCAATGTTACATAAAGCCAATGTATGTGCCTATACATAAAAAGGATAACAATCTATAGTGAATGTTCCTTTATAACAACGTAAAAGATAACATATGTCTGGGAAAAGTATGTTGTTAAAAATAGTTATGTCAATCAACTAAACAGTCATTCCAAATAGTTTATCCAATAAGCTATTAACCAAGAATCATATTCTCTACATACATGTCGTGCAAGATATTATAAGCCAATATCTCAACATGAGTCAATGTTGTAAGTTTAATATACCAAGTGTGCTTGCTACACATTAATAATGCCAGTGCAAATGCATAAAATTAGTATGTGTATACCAATGTGAAATAGTTAATGTTCACATACATCATATTCCAAACAATGTGAAAGTATGTTGCAACACAATGTGAAGTATGCATCATCTAGTTGAGCTAATAGCAGATAATCAGCTATATATCTAAAGTATCAACTATGATAGTAACTAGCTATGATCCTATATAAAAAAGGAGTTAATAGCACAACACTAGAGCCCATGATTATACTCCCTCTAAATCATACATGTCATGTACTTTAACTTAATATGATCTAATTTTTCTAGATCAATCTTATGTAATCCCTAACAACTCCTTCTGAGACTTAGGTTCATTTACAAAGTTTTAGATTCCCTCATGATCCAATAAGGAAAGACAATTTAAAAATTTCAAGTAAATTTCAGACATGCAAGAATTGTATTTGACATAACCTTGAGTTCTACCCATATCTTCCCAGTCAATGAGAACCAATAAATTTTCCCGTAGAGGGCAACCAAAGATATTGCAATTCAAAACCTTATAAGAAGTAAGGTCAAACTACTATTTCCAGGCCAAACCCCAAATGCCATTCTTAGCTTTGAAAGAGTTAGTTTGTATTCCTAGATTTGAAAATTGATCTTTTCTCTATCTAGGCTTTGATACCATGTTAGTATTTTCCAGATTTATAAAGGAATGATCAAACTATAGAGGTCTTTCAAGACTAAGCACAAGATATAAAGAAATAATTTAAAACAAAGAGAGATAATACTCGGATTGTAGCTCTGAAATGGTCTTCAAATTAGTGCCTTTAAACTCTCCAAGATGTGTATGTGCCAGGTCAGCCCACCTAGGACTTCCAAAGTGTCACCAATTTACACTTTGTTTTGTCCTTGGATCAGATTGTAATTGCCTTAGATCTGCCTTGTGATCTACTACTAGATCGCTCCTCCAAAATCAAATTTCGCTCCTCTAAATTTGATTTAATTCGTAGCTATTAATATCAGAATTCGCTATAGACTTAAATAATATACTCCTTCAAAGCTGATCAATATCGCTTCTAAGTGCAGAGAAAAATTGCAATCTAAAGGAAGATGTATTTTGTCTATTCAATGCCAATGAATTTTGTTGCTTCTAGGATCTTGGTTCTTGAAGGAAGAGGACACACATTATGGTTTTGGTATGATCTCCTCCAAGAATCGATCTCTATTCATATGCAAATGGAGGGCCTCCTCAAGAGGTCGACTTGGTTAATTTAAACAATAAATATATTTCCCCAAGAGGCCGACTTGGGCCCTTTTCAATTATTATTTAAATTAAATAAATTAAGCATATAGAATCAATTTTGTTGATAAACAATAAATATTAAATATTCCCTAATATTTAATATTATTATTTGTGCACATCGAAATTTCCAAGCTGTTAGATATTTGTCTTAAAGGCCAAAATATCAACAAAATTGACTCTTTTCATTTGAAGACAATTATATGGCTGAATATATATAATCCTAATACTAGATTATTTTATTTGATAATAACATTCTTATTACAAATATAAGTCTTTTTTTAGAATCTAAAAAATCAGCTTAGAAATAAATTGAATAATTATCTTTGATTCTGGATTGTTGCAATCTAATTTCTTGGCATGACAAAAGAAGATGTTGCTTGTAGAAAATAAATAAAAATAACCATGGATAAGGGTTTACAAATTTCTTGACATGACAAAAGAAGATGTTGCTTCTAGAAAATAAATAAAAATAACCATGCATAAGGGTTTACAAATTTCTTGACATGACAAAAGAAGATGTTGCTTCTAGAAAATAAATAAAAATAACCATGGATAAGGGTTTACAAATGTGAGAATATCTCTTTGTTTGTTGTAATCTTTGTCTAAATTTAACATTGGACTTTATTTGCTTGTAAATTGTTTACTTTGAACCTTGTGCAAAATTAGATGCAAATACAAATTTAGTTATAGCCTTTTGGTGGGGTAAATTTTGTATGATTGAGATGATGTCCAATAGCTATGTCAATTTCTAGTACATTGTAGTTTTCCCACTACACTATACACCTTTTACTACCTACAATAAAATTTTGATATTTCAATTGGGTGGTGCGTAGTGTGAATAACAAAACTTTGATGATGGTAATCAAATCATATGAAAGATTCAAAAGATTGGAATGGATCCCTTAAATATATGCAAAATGCTTAGTTGATAAAGTTGTGGTATATTTGTCAGTACCACTAAGTAGATAGAATAGTGGCAGTCTTTTTTAGACTTGTGGCTTCTACTATGCTTTTGGTTGTATGTGTGAGCTACCTTGTTTATGCTATTAGACTTAGGGATACAGGGTATTGTTGAAATTCTATATATAAAAAATTGACCATTACAAATGCTATCATAGACACAATTATAAATCTCAACTAAATATTTATTAACACAATTGTAATGATCTCAATCAAATATTTATTTTTATATTAACATAGTTCAATAACTGGGTTACATCATAACTTTGAATAGTATCCAAACTATATCAAATCTTTACATATACGATCACAAAGTTTTGTTCTGATATTACATTTCATATCATCGCTTATGCTTGTTAATACAAAAAAACACCGTATAGACATATTTCCCTTTACATATCTGCAACATTGATATCGGAACCTCTTCTAGACAAAAAAGATATTAGCAAAAGATACTTGGCCCTGGTAGGTTTTTGTCTTCAAGGTGGAGATCTTCGATGAACTGGTTCATATTCTCAAGCTCCCTCTATCGAAGCATGTCTTTGTGCATGGAGAAGTACTGGCATGATATAATATATTCTATGTGGATCAACAGTTGGCCCTCCCTCATGAAAGTCATAAATCTATCCCTGAATATCTCTAAAGAAGCAACAACCTGTGACATGATATGAAAATGACTGAGTTTACATCCAAACACAATAAGTTGTCTCCTTCTCTTCTAAAAGATCTCTCCATTCTGTTCCTTCCACAAAAACCAAAGAATCTCACATGTAAGGGCATACCAAATATCGTACCGAGAATTGATTCTTCAAACCCAAACTTGAACCTGAACCAACAACTTAGTCCACAAGCATGGGTAGAGAAAACCTCCTTGATTGCAAAAGATGAAGCATGCTAGCTCCTGCATCATAAACTTTTTTCTCTTTGCCTTACTCAACATGAAAGCATGCAACTTTCTTTATATCCCTACCTGATCACACAAAACCTTGTGCAGTACAAACCTTTACGTAATAACTATGACCTGCAATCTGCAAATCATAAAAGACAGTGTTCTACTCATTTCTCAACATCATCACAACTCTTTCCAACTTTAAACTGCCCTTGAAACTCTGTCTATTGACAATAGACTAGATAACAACTATTTTGGAAATCATTATTTACAAGAGTCTCACATTAACTACACACCTCGAAGACAATCGTAAACTAAAAACACCATCATTGTGACTGTCATCTCAAAACAATGCTAGCAAGTAACTTAAATGTCTTCACAGCATAACAATTCTAGCAAAAATGGCATGTGACTTCATATTATCTTCATCCTGGAGATGCCTAACATGTGGGTCCATCATTAATTCATAAAAACCCTCAGTCTACATCCAGCATGCCATTGCTCATCTTCCTATTGTAATGTGGGTTCCAGTTCTTCCTGGTTTCTGAGGACCGTGCTCAAGCAAATATACCAAATATATGAATGCATATAAAATAAAATATGCATTATTTTAAAATTCTCATCCAATTTCTTTGTATGAATATGTCAAACAAATTTATGTTTTAAATCTTTAAATCTTTAAAAAATAACAAAAATGAAAAAGAAAAATAGACCATGTGTTGAATGTTTAGACTTCATTTGTATAAAAATCTTAACAAAAGCTATTTTTTATATGGACTTTTAAAAGAAACTATATAATTTAACAAGAATGTTTTGTAGTTGGAAGTTCAGAACTCAAATTTGTGTAATTTGATAAAACTAATGTATTATTTCCAAGAAGCCCCAAAAGGTTGTATCAAAAAATTATTGAGCATCTCCTTAAACATGCAGTTTGAGTGCTTTGAATTTATAGTTAACAAATTAGTTGTAGACCTAATTTTTATATGTGAATGACCTACTCATAATAGAAAATATTGAAAGTTACATTGCAAAAGTCAAATTAGAATTGATGAAAAGCTTTAAAATCATAAATTTGGGTCATCTTCATCTTTTGAGTATTGAAGTGATTCAAAAATTCAAGTATATATTCAGCATAGAATAAAAGTATATTGACAAAATTTGAACGAAATTGATATCAAGACTGAACAAAATATAAAGTTGACAATAGATAATACAAGTTTGAAGATACAAATAGTATAAAAACTCGTTGGAAGTTTGATCAATGTTACTACAACTACATCATACATTTCTTTTTGTCATTGGTGTTCTTTCTAGATTCATACAATGATTGAGAGGAAGTTGTTGGGTAGAAGAAAATAGGGTTTTTCAATATCTAATGAAAGTAGTAGATTCTAAACTACTTGGGTATTTAGATTCAGACTATGCGGTATCTAAAGAATTGATATCTACTTTAGGTTTCACAATGATTTTAAGATCAACTACGATCACTTGAAAGTGAAAGATACACTTGAAATTGACTCTTTTCATTTGAAACAAAATATATGGTTGAATATATATAATCCTAATACTAGATTATTTTATTTCATAATAACATTCTTATTACAAATATTAGTCTTTTTTTTTAATCTAAAAAATCAGTTTAGAAATAAATTGAATAATTATTTTGGATATGAACTGAATAGCCATGTTCTCTTGATAAAATTATACTTCACAACACATTTTACAATAAATATAATTTTTGGATTTTTATTTCCATTTTGATTCTCCATTGTTGCAATCTAATTTCTTGACATGACAAGAAAAGATGTTGCTTGTAGAAAATAAACTAGCAATCGCACCTTAGTGTGTAATGGGTATGCCGTATTAATTTTGGAACATATTGTTTCAACTATTTATCAATAAAAAATAGGTGTTTTTTAAAAAAAATGAATCTAAAATCACATTACGTTGCACCATTTATAGACTCTAGATTGAACTGAATCTTACAAACAATACTTGTATTAAATTTTTTTTTGTACATGATTTTTAGAGCAAAGTTTGTATATTACATGCATGGAAATGGGAAGCTATTTTTTTTAATTTGAAGTGCAAATATCATAAGCATTGCCTAAACAAAAAGTATGCATTTAGTGTGCAATGGGAATATCAAATTTCAAAAAAGCCACACCACATGCTATGAAAATAGGCCTACCTATTTCAGTAATAATGTAAGTAAGCTTATCTTTTGGGCACAACTATTGTTCACATGTAACTGTATTGCTTTATCTGTGTGGAGATTAGCAGGGCAACACTATGGTCACATTGAGGGCAATAGCGAGAAATAGAATCAGAATCCCACTTTGAATGTGTCCTACGACTTAGCTATTGTGAAGGCATTTATGTTTTTGGTGGAGAATGCTTTCATGAGTGAGAAATAGAATGCTTGCAGAGGTCTCATCCCCTCCCACTACTCCCTTGATAGAGAACACTGATGCATGGGATTTATTGTACGCAACAGCCAGGGAAGTTATGAGATTAGTGGTAGAGGGCACAGGGAAGATACTCACATCCCAAATACACACCCAAGGCGCAAAGGAGTTGTTAGACGACGGAACACACCTACATCCACTTCCTTCAACTCTTATATTTGTTAGACTTGATTGCAGACAAGGTTTGCAAAAAGTTATATTTAATATCATCCACAATAAAATGAATAACTATAATATCAAAGTCCAAAAAAAAAGGCAAATGCAGGTTTTCCTGAATCAAAGCAAAAAACTAAAAGCTTTTGAAATCTTGAATCCATTTCTTTCTTTCCATATCTGAGAGGTAAGTGGAAATTGCAAGCACATTTCTAGTTAACTCCTGAACATACTCATGTTTATCCTTCATGTTACGTGGCATCTCCACACCCTCGTCAATGAAGCCTTCAACACAAGTGTAGGGATAAGTCAAAGCTGGGCTCAACCATGTTTTCACATCCTTTGCACTCTGCATCCAATTCCGATATGTTAATATTGACAAACAATCATCAAGTTCGCACATCATATCATCCAAAACTTTCACGCAATTTTCAATAGCGTCACAAATAGCGGTGCTCATTTCATTCAGATCTAGAGTATAATTGTATAGGCTTTGTGCCTTGTTAAGGCTCACTTCTGCAATAATTCTCACAAATGTGCACTCACAAGCTTGATCACCTCCAGGATACGAGGACAAAGATGAATTGCAAACATTGAAATACAATGTTTTGATGCAGAGGTTTTGGATGAGATTTAAAGATCCTGTCCCTTCAAGCCCAGTTTCTTCTTTTTCTTGTTGGGCAATTGTTGGAGGAAGAAATGCAATGCTAATGCAAAAAATTGAACACATAATGAAGAAGAGAACCTCACGGGCCCTCCATTTTTGCGCAACACCAAATCTCTTGGAGCACTTCATATTCTGCATATTGATCAGTCTGCGAAAAACATGTTGAGCTTGTAGGAGTGTATGAGGACATAAGCAGAGAGTCCATGCTATTTGTTTTTATCGACAATGGTATTCACAAAGTATAATACACATGTAGAGTGCGTGGAGTGAAATGCAACTCGTCTTTGTCGTGGTGTACAATATTAATTAGAAAAAAAATGGTCTATAGTTTTAAAATATATTTATTTATTTAAATTAATTCTTATAAACACATACATACATGCATATATAGACACATATACATTAAACAAGATTATTAAGGTTTATAGGGATTGATTTAAGTAAAGAGATATTTTAAAACTATAGACCAATTTATTCCTAGTTCACCTTTTATTTCTCTTTGGCGTACTCATTGAACACCAAGGTCTCATTGCTCTTCACGTGAATGTCACCCATACATCAAACCCAAAGTATGTTTGGTTGCATAGGAGGGAACTTCTTTATTAATATTTAGACATCATTGAGAGATAAAATATCTACATCATGATGTCCTAGCAGTGTGAACAAAAGAAAAAGATAGATATTAATAACAAAATTAATGCTCAAATTACTTCTTATAAATCTATAGTTCATTCTCAGATAAATTAATGTTCATATATGAATTTTTCACTCTTATTTTCATTCATTGAATATTAACTAGTGAATGTTTCTATTATTGACTATAGACTAAAATGACTTCTATCTATTAGGGTTGAGGAAGTTTTTGTGTTCTATTAATGCAAGTGGTTGGATATTGTAAAAAGATGTAAATATAATAATTGGTTTATAATTTATTTTTATTTTTTAAAAACTTAATGTTGATTAAATATGGTTAGACTCCATGGTCAATTAAAAATAAGTAGATGATGTTTATGACCACTGATGTTCTTGATGAATTAACACTTATCTGCACCAACATAGAGTCAAAATGTATCATGAGGATAATTATACGTAAATGTTTATGTAACCCATTGCAAAATTTGAATAGTCTATTCACATGGAGTGTTATAATGTCGTAGTTTTGCTAGCATTTTTGTATAAGCTCCAGAGGATCATATCAGACAGGTTTAAGAAGAAAATTCTCAATTCAAAAAATAGAGAAGTTTCGAAAACTTGAGTGAGTTCAACATAATTTCTTTCAGATCAAGTGCAATGGTTTTCAATCTTACAATTCTTATATTCATTCTTTTTCTCTCAAATTCCATCTATGTACTCATTGAAGTGTTGAATGTCTACAAGGACTGGAGATTTGATGAAGAATGATTACCTTCCGACCTCCTCAAAAGGTAAACAATTATACCCATCCGTTTATAATGGTGGATTACATTAGCTCTTGAAATTTATTCACAGAAGGAATGGAGAATGCAGAGGGATGGCAGTAGAAGATAAAGAAGTAGAACATGGGCTGAGGCTTACCATTGAAGACTACCCATTTGCAGTGGACGGGCTAGAGATATAGTTCACCATTGAATCATGGGTTAGTGACTATATGCTAGATAGGACTAAATACTAAGTCTAGGAAATTGCACATTCTTATAAACTATGATACTACTAAGATATATATTGTTTATAGAATATAAATAAAAAATATGTTTTAATACAAGTAATATCAAATTATATATTTTTAAATATATTTATTTTTATGTTTATATGTTAAAAACCAATTATAGAATGTTACAATTAATAAAATAAATATTAAAATATAAAATTTAAATAGAATAACAAATTAAAAAATAGTCTAGTCAATATATATAATAGTTCTATTATTCTATAATTTAATAATTTTGTAATTCTATTTTTTGTAATTTAATAATTATTTAATAATTATATAATGTAATAATTTTTGTTAGATTTGTTGTGTGCTCCATCGTTAATGTTGACACTACTTAGCGACAAATTTTTTGTTTACAGAGGAAGGAAATATCAATTTTAAAGCCCAACTAATACTCTATCTCTATCACATGAATTTATTTCATCTGTCTATAAATGAAAGCACTTGCTTGATCATTGTTGCCTTATATGCATTGCTTTTCAACATTACCTACTAATTTTAAGATTTTAAGGAATGCTTTAACTTGTAGTAGCTAGTTATTTTCTGATCTTATTTGTCACAAAACTCATTCATGCCTGTAAAAGAACATGTTAGGAAAGAACTTTTCCCTTAAATGGCTCTCATCTTGACGTCTAAAATTGTAAAGGGAGGATCCACACAAAGAGCTATATCTGTGAATAACTCTTAAAATGAAATATGATATTAGGTCTCTATTAAGAATCCATTTGCTAGTGCTAATATAAGAGCACTCGCACATTCCCTTCACAAATGCAAACCCTTGCTATTTATTTTGAAAAAGAAATTGTAATGCACTTTTTTCCTTTTCTGACTCATGCTCTGTATCTATGGCAGTGGTTTTTTAAATTTCCCATTAGAGATTGAAGGAAATCATTCTATTCAATGAGTATTTGTGTATCTATAGGGTTTTTGTAGATCTGGCATTTTCTAGAGCACATAGGTCTCTTCTATCATATTTTGGGTACCAAGAAGAGCTGCAGAAAATTGCTTTCCTTCACCAACACATGTGTCTTGACTATGCTTCCACATTTGGCTATAAGAAAACAAATACAAAAATATGCAATCTTAAAAGTAAACCAAGCTTAGTGGTATTAAACCCCTGCACTATATTAATTTTGGCATTAAGTTGGATTTGATGAGCAATGTCGTCTAACAATCAATAATAATTGTGTTATGTATAAGATTAATCATAAATAGTTAATTGGTGGAAATAATATATATTATTCATTGATTTTGTAATAAAAAATGTTAATATAGATATAATATAATTTAATCAAAATTTGACAAGCTCATAATTTAATTTATCTCTATTTAATATATCTAATAATTAATTAAAATATCTTCTTAAAAAGAAATGAATAAAATACATATAATTAATTATATTCTCCTCAACAAGAACTTCTTTATATACATAAAGTTTAGAAGTAATATTTATGTTTTAATTATAAACGTATTAGTTAATCTCTCTTCAAGCTATGACCACATTGCTATTCACATCTAAGGACATATAAAGATACAAAAAGATTAATATGAATTATAATTTGAAGCTATCACTTCTCAATTGAGACCTTTTGTTGAATAAACAACGTCATCTTCTATTTAACAACCTTCTGTTTGATCTCATGAACTTCATTAATGTATGCAAACAATGGACCAAAATTTTCCCTAACTAACCTACCATACCTCTTCGTGTACCCATTGCACACATAGATGTGATTGCTAGTGTTAGTTGAATAAGAAACGCACACCATGATCAAAGCACATCGCCCACATCAACATTTTCTACATAACAATCAACGCACATTAGTTCCTAATCCTAAGTATTAAATTTGGCTGTTACCAAAGAAATTAATTTATGATTCGTAACGTTAATATAATAAACAAAAGTTGTAATATTATTATTTTACTCATTCTGATAGCTCGTACAAAGCTGAAGTTAACTTTACATATTTCTTATGATTCAAATTTCTTAGTTCGTCTGAGAATAACTTCCCAACAATTATAAATCCACTTTAAGAATAACTCCATCCGCAAATAACTCTTATTTTATAATTCAAATGGCCCTTGATATTCCTCATCTACTTTGAAGTATCAGTTGGCCCCTTCGGTGAGGATCCGGTCGTAAAACTAGCTAGACCTTTGTAAGCCCTGCTAGGGTTTATAATCTTCCCGTTTATACTGGAGGCCCTAACAATGGCGGAGCTAGTCATGACATATGCAGGAAATGGCGGGTACATGTCTGGGCATGGGCAACGTTTGGGCCATTTTGGGGGTTTCTCATGGGATTGTAGAAATGGATCAACGATATAATCAACAATGTCGTCTACCCTGCCCTTGTGTCGATTACTCAAGATCATCTTCAATGGTGGTCCAGTCAGAATCACATCAATCTTGCTTTACACAGTTGTCCTAAGCTACTTTATTGTTATCGTGTCCAGCTTGGCGTCTTTTGTCCATTCAGCGATGGGCACTAATATTTTGGGCTAGTCTTTGATGGCCGAGAAAATTTGTCGTATGAGACATCACAGTTTATTTAGCTGGGAGAAGACTTGGACTGACATTGACACTATCTCGCAGTCATTGGAGAAGGTCGCGTCGTACATAAATATCTTACTTTTCCACTTTTCTGCACATTCTGCAAGCAAGTTCATGTCTTATGGAAACGTTCAAATGATGGGCGCACGGTGACGTGGATCAGATTGTTTCAATGGTAGTCATTCTACCTGCACAATTTTTCACAGTTGGTGCACAATTTTTGTCCAAACTCTTTCATAGGGAAATTCCTAGGTTCTATTTGTTTGCAGAATTGGAATTTGAGTCAAAACCTGATTATCTCAAAATCAGGTTTTGAAATTTCGGTTTTGTATATTCGAAAGAAAGATAGTTTGGACCATTTGGTTGACTCGGAAGATGGCTGAGACAATCCATATTTTGCGTTTGGTTGCCATTTTCGAAATTGAAATTGCAAGTGAGAAATTCTTATTTATGTGTTTGGTTTGCAATTTCAAATTGGAATTGGAATTACATTATCCATTTTCTGTGTTTGGTTCTACATTTTCAATTGGAATTAGAATTTGACAAGAAAATTTAAGTTTTTATAATTGTTATATAATGTTTTAATTTAATATTTTATTTTTTTGTCCATTTTTTATTTATAGTTTTTTTTTATTAATTTATATTTTTATATAGTAAATCATAAATAAAATTTAATATATTTTTTCAATATTGTGAACAGTAAACTTAACTTTTTTTAATAATTTTATACATTATCATAAATAATATTATAACAAGAAAATAATTATAGCATTGCTCGATATCACATCAAAATATAAATAAGTCATCTAGTCCACATATATATCTATTTCTGCATAATGACCTAACAAATGACCCAACTAAATAGTACGATTGTTGCACAAAGTAAACATCATAAAAACATGACATCTGCTTTATAGGTAACCTCCGCAATTGAAATATATTTCTCGAGCGCTTTGCAAGACTTGCACTCATCATCCACAACAAGTATATGTGAAGAACTGTAGATGATGTAGATAGGGACGGGGTGTCATTGGCCCACCAAAAGTACTGACATCCATCGCCATCCTACAATACAAATCTAAGTTAGTCTCACTATAATGACTAATATTTATTCTTTGTAAACATTTAAATATTGTGCAATTAACAACCTTTTTCTTATTTTTACAACTCCAAAATTTATGATCTGGATTTTCCCGTGTGTGTGACGTCTTCAACACGCAGTGCGATCCATCACCACAGTCACACATAGGGACACTTATCATAGCCATCAGCACTGTATCAAGAATTTTTTTGTTCATTCATACTATTTTTGTTCATTCATATAACATGACTATATTCTATGAGTACAAATTGAAAAAGTTTCATTTATGTTGATATTACAAATTTATAGAAAAAATATAATGACACAACTATACCATCAAATAGAAGTTTTGGGAAGAACAATATCCATGAACTAATGGTGGTGTGAAAACACACCGTTAAATAAGAAAATGAAAGGAAATCCACGCTCTACGCCCTTATGCCCCACATTTGATGAGCAACCATCTCATATCCCGCTCATTCTTCCCATTACATTCTGTATTGTTAGATGGTCAATCCTGCATCTACAAAGTAAACATGAGAGAAAAACTAAAACTTGTTTATTTTTTAATGGAATACACCAAGGAGTACCACCAGAAATATTGACCGTTTACAAACATGAACAGTAAACAATCATCAGATAGCTCATTTTTTATCATCATATGTGGATATTTTTGCCATCAATGTTTCAAATAGTTTCTGGATTCGATTGTGTAGATAGTTTTGGATCACACATTGTGATCCATCATCAGGATGAAAGAGACCAAAATTATTGCAACAGACCAAAATGATGGACTTTTCTTTCAATCATTTTTCTCTCTTCCATCCTGATGAAGGATCACAGAGTGTGATCATAAACGTTGATGCCAAAAATATCTACAAAATCGAATCCAGAAGCTATTTCAAAGATATTTAATGTCAGCATATGTGTAGTCTCACTTTATCATCATATGTGTAGCCTCAGAACTATCCATTTCTGTTTCTGTACCTATCACGTGGTTTTTATAAATGAATGAAAAATGAAAAGAAATTAAAGATGAAATAGAGCATTGAACAAAGTAGAATTATTTAACTTAATTTCATAATGCAACAATAATAACAAGATGGTTAGGGTATATACATACAAAATCATGAACAATATAGTTGTCTACCAAAACACATTTATAAAATCATGTCTGAAGAACTAGAAATGGATAGTTATGAGACTACACCTTAACAATGCATTAAATGAAGCATTCATCATGTGGTACTCCTTCGTGTATTCCACTTAAATATGTTAAAAGAAACAACACTAACAAATGCAAGCTAATATGTCTATAAAAGCACATTAATGAAAACAGTGGTCAAGGGAGGGCATGCTTGTTTGTCCATTAATTCAACTCAAATGGATTGGATTGAGCTAAGCCCATGTAGAATTGGAGGATCTCAACAAGATCTTGCAATACCAAAACATTAAACCAATATGCACCAATATGCAAAAATACCATATCCACACTATCAATAAGTAACTTTGAAAGCGAGGCATACATGCAACAAGTGCACTTAATTGGTGTCATAGCTAGGAGAACAAATCCCTTAATGATCCCTATTACATTTTGCAACATAAAGAAATATTTAAGCTCATAAAAACCATTAAATCCTAGAAAGATTAATTTTCAAGTACAAATAACAATCATGCACAAGCACACTTCACTGGTCACAAAATGAAGAGTTTAGATCTTAATGATCCTCAAATAGAAATACCACAAATAAAACTATCATTCCACATTGGATCAAAACTCCAAATTCCAAGTTTCACAATATGTTAATTATGATCAAAACACAGTTTTGGAGATGACTGCCATTGATGGACCTCTAAAAGCACTCAAAATTCAAAGGACAAGAGAGAAACAAGGTTTCCTACCTTGAAGTGGAGATAAAAACCAAAATGGAGAGGAAAACAAGCACACTTTGTGAAAGCCAACATAATCACTAGCAACACAAAATAATCTTGGCATGGATCCAATGAATTAACACAATCTCCCCAAGTAAGCAGAAATTAGATTTCTTCAATGTGAATTGGAGAGCAAATTTCCAATTTCAGCTAAAAGGATTGAGCCCCATGCAGAATTGGAGGATTTTACTCAATAAATAGGCTCCTAATATACTATTTTGTAACAACATAAGTATACCAGTGGGTACTTACCAGTGAATACTCTCCTTTGGGACTTTGTATCTTGATATTTTCAAGATACATGCTTAAGTGGATGACCACAAATTTCATTTACTTGTAGCCATTTGAGAATTAGTTATCTTTCATGATTGGTGGGTTATGATTGCAATGCGGGTTAGTCAGAGGCTTCTAAGGTTATAGGTTCCATTAGTCACCAGCATATTGAGGCCCAAGGAGGGAACATGAACTTGTACCCACAGCTCAGGGTGACCATATTTTAAAAAAAACATTAATCCATAATTTCCACCACCATAATTATTTAGAAACTAAAGAATCATGTTTTAAATATAATGCAAAAGATGCAACACAAACACAAGTCAGAGAGACTGTAACCAGTGTATACTGTAACAAGTGTATATTGTAATGCAAAAGATGCAACACAAACACAAGTCAGAGAGACTGTACAGCTCTCTCATACGAATGATTGATGAAAACCACAAACACAAGTGTATACTATAACCAGTGTATACAGATGATTGATGAAAACCACAAACATAAGTGTATACTGTAACTAGTGTATACAGATGATTGATGAAAACCACAAACATAAGTGTATACTGTAACCACAAACACAAGTGTATACTGTAACCAGTGTATACTATAACGCAAAAGATGCAACACAAACACAATTCAAAGAGACTGTACAGCTCTCTCATACGGATGATTGATGAAAACCACAAACACAAGTGTATACTGTAACTAGTGTATATGGATGATTGATGAAAACCACAAACACAAGTGTATACTATAACCAGTGTATACGGATGATTGATGAAAATGACAAACACAAGTGTATACTGTAGATTAATGATCAAATGCACTATTGAAAGAAAAACACTTAAATATACTACAATCCTCAAACAATTAATAAGGTAAGATTTGGTAACATCTTGAACATGCAATGCAGTCACAATGAGAAATAGTCCAATGCAGTCACAACAACGAGCAATAGTTCTCAACAACAGATACAGGGTCTTTAGGAAACTATCCTTACAACTTCATTATCTTAGAATATATTTGATAAACAAAAACTATGTTTGATAAACAATCATCAACCATAAACAATCATAAACAATCATCAACGAAAACACAATTGTATCAGTGTATGTGAACAAGTATGATAATGTTTCAACTCATGATAAAGTTTGATAAATATGTAGAAAATAATTATAATCCACCATATGTGGCTACAATCCAGTCCACTCTCTTGTCCTTAGTCATCAACAAGAACCATTTGGCTCTTTCACGTTCACCCATGAAGGTTTCATATACCCTCAAGAATACACCTCGACTCAATCCAGGGATAGATTTGAGAGCGTTATATGCATCCGTCAAAGCATTGTCATGAGCAGATTCATCAAGTTTGACAAGGTGAACATTGCTCATGCCCTCTTTTATTTTCTTCATTGTTTCACACATGGAATCCAAAGAAGTGGCCATACTTGCCTTCCCACCTTTCTGACTGATGATGTAGGAGTCCCTCTAGTACTTGTTGTTGCAGTGGACTGATTGGAATGATAAGGGTCTTTGTCCAAATCAACAACACTATCAAGATGTATATTGAAACCAAGGTCCTCTTCATCATGCACATTGAATGGCTCTTCCATAGGGTTCCCTTCTTCATTCTTAAGGGCCATCGTAGCTGCATTGCCTTCAACAATGTCATTACCCACAATTGCACCCAATTCATTGAAGTATTGGAAGGGCTGCCTCTTATACACTTTGGCATTTTTGAACTCTCTTCTCTGCATGTTGGCATAAATAAATGGTTTAGGTTCTTTGTCTTTCATTATTAGCTTTAAAAGAAGGCAATATTATTTTCATCAAAATAGTAGAGAGATCACCCTACCTTCAGAAGCTCATCCCACACGCTATCCTTAGCATCCATGCACTGAGTTGCCTCATTCCAAGTGAAACCACTTGTATTTCTTAGCTCTTTCATCACTCTATATGCAAGCTTCCAGGTTTTCAACTTATTTTTGAAGTTGTCCTTTGATAGATTGAGGCTCATATTAGTGTTGAACCGCCTCTCAATGGTGGACCACCCTTCTTTTTTGAAGCCTCCGTCACATTTTTTTCCCAATTGTACTTGCTCGAGGAGCAAGTCTAGAAAGTTGCATTCCATTTCCTTTGTCCACATTATCTTCTTTAAGGAAGGAGATATTTGGCTTGTGTTACCAATATCATCCATGCTCATCATTAATTCTGTGTATGCCATGTTGTGTATACAAATTGTTGTTAATGGTATAAACATTGACCCATAAAAGACCAATACTTATAGATAGAAATAGAAGAAAAAGGAAACCATCATGTATATCAAAGTATCTTCATACATTAGTTTATTCAAATAAAACACATTGACCCATACAAGTCCAATACTTGTAGATATAAATAGAAGAAAAAGGAAACCATCATGTATATCAACGTATGTTCATACATCAGTTTACTCAAATAAAACACATTGACCCATACAAGTCCAATACTTGCAAAGAAAAACATAAGAAAAAGGAAACCATCATGTAGTCTTGACTCATAAAAGAACAACTATTCTCGGGATCTGTACTCTTCCCACATTCTACTTGCTATATCATCTCAGAATTGTGCCCACTGGTCTCTATCACACTGAGACAACCCATATGTCTCTAGCATTGGTACATATATCCCATCACAATCATCTTCCTCTTCAGTGATAATTTTTTATGGAATGTCATCCTCTAACGTAATGTAGTTGTGTAGTATGCAACACGCTAATACAATATGGGCTTGTGTCATGCTAGGATAAGACGTGGCATGCCTCAGGATTGGAAAATGCTGCTTGAGAATACCAAATGTACACTCTATTGAGTTTCTAAGAGAGGAGTGTCGATGGTTGAACAACTCTTCTTGAGAGTTTATTGGATTCTCTCTTGAAAACTCCTTCAGGTGGTAGCATGTACACCGATAAGGAGCAAGAAATCCAGGTGCATTGGGATATCCAGCATCCACTAGAAAATATTTTCCTACATAAATAAAGTATATTATTAAAACGTGAAACATTGATTGTACCCTTGAGTATATTAAACTATGATTTGGCTTACTGGGGGGAAGAACAAGAGGATCTTCTCTTGATAGAGCTGAAGCTAGAACATGACTATCCATGGCAGACCCTTCCCAACCAGTAAGGCAGTACTGAAACTTATGATGGAAGGAACACACACCCATAACATTTTGCGATAGGTTTCCTTTTCTATCATGATATTTACCCTGCATGTCAACCTCGACGGTGACTGGTATATGGGTTCCATCGATAGCTACAACACAATCCTATACGATATGATACAATCATCAATTCTATGCTCAACCAATACTATGATAAGGATAAAAATCCATACAAGAAATTTGTAACAACACAAGAATTACCTTGAAGAATGGATCAAAATGTTCATTCCCACTAATTTCAAGAGGTGTTTGGACTAGGTGGTAGAAAGCAATCCTTGTGGAGTCCTAAGATAGCCCTCAACACCTTGTGGAAGTATCGGTTGATTGTCTCTCCTGAGTGCCCAAAGTTGTGGGCAACCTTGCGGTTCCTCAGATTGTGGCCAAGGGTGTGGAGGAACATCACAAGGTGTTCTTCTAATGTCAAGTGTATCAAATCTGTCAAGGTTCCTTTCAGCCTTAGGAGAGTAGCTAGATGAAAGAAGGCTCCCCTACTCATGCGAATCTAGTCATGACAATCCACATCATTGGAATGAATAACCATTCTATAAAAAGAATTTCCTTTTCTTTTTCGTTTACCCATTTGTGCACTGCCTTCTTGGGCCACCACTACTGTGGCTATGGCAACACAAGAAATAAGAGTTATGAGAAGATGAGAATATGTGGTCTCCACAGCTACCTGTCCTAGAACGTCAATATTCTTAATAGGATCCATCAATGGCCCGAAATGTGGACAAACACAATTAATTGAGTGAGGAGATATTGGTAGCATGTTGTTGATGTTCTAGAAATTGAAAGTATTCTACAAATAAAAGTGATTTTAAGGCATTTTAGAATCAATGTTCAATCTGTGATTCATCATATAAGCAATGTATCAAGATAGGAGGCTTACAGTATACACTTGTGTTTGTGGTTAAGAAATGTATTATACACTTGTGTTTGTGGTTACAGTATATACTTGTTGTAGTATACACTTGTGTTTGTGATTACAGTCTACACTTATTACAATTATCTGAGAGTCAGTATTAAGCTAGATCAATATGGTATCTGATTGCACTTTTTCATTCATCAATACAAAAACATATGGATTTTTTACTTTCACTACTATCATGATGATATAGTTTCTTGTATAAGATGTGACCTTGCTGCTACATCTTGTATTTTTTTGTCAGATAGCATATTGATCTAGCTTAATAGTGACTCTCAGATAATTGTATCTTTGACATTGTATCTTGGATTTCTCTGGTTTCATTCATTGAGATTATAGGGATCAAAAAAGAAACTAAGATTTTTGACTTACACTGCTATCATGATGACATGTTTAAAGCTAATACTGGAGCACACATTTTGCTCAAACTGAAAGCATACATTATTTTGAAACATTTTCAAGTCTGTTTAATATAAAGTTTGCAAAATAATTTATCTTGCTGTTGCAAAATAATTTTCAAGTCTCTTGAATATAAAGTTTGCAAAATAATTTTTCTTAAACTAGAATATCTAACCATGGAGATGACTATGAAGGTTTCTTAGCTAGATGAGAAAACACCTACAATTCAGGTTTTCAAATAATGAATAGAAAGTCAGCCAGTAAAGATAATACTGTAGCAGTTATGCTAATACAAGAAACTAAAAAATAGAAGAATGATACATAAATGTACTTATGATAGCAAGAAGAGATCATAATTTGTTTGTATACTAGAGATAGGTGCTATAGTCTTTAGAATTATCTAGGAGAAAATGAGTGTTAGAACTAGGCTCAAAAACCTTCAAACTTCCTTCCCTCAAAGCTTTAGGTTAAACAGACAGGACACTGGCACTAGGTGCTATAGTATTGGCCTTTTCTAGAAAACATTTCTAGGAATCATTGTCTTTCTATTCTCAATGCTCTTGTACCTTCATAATTTGATTGGAACCTATGTCTAAACCTTCAAGTGAACAACACAGGAGGAAAATAGTTGTGTTGTATAGGGGTTTATGTGAGTTAAACCATGGGTAGCTGTTAACCTTCACTATAGAAATGATTAATTAGAAGAGAGTTTATCCCTAGTAGGAAGAGGCTAAATATGAAGGAAATGATGAATGAAAATATTAAAATGAACTTATAGAACCTTTTATTGATGATGCAATTCTCTCTAAATAAGTTATCCAAGTGTTTATGCAATAACATGATAAATCATATCAAAGTTCATCATGAAATCATACTTGAATATACCTTGTTATGGCTTGATGTTTCTTGTATTCCAATCTTCTCTTGGTGGAAGGATATTTTATCTTGAATCAGAATGATAGCTTTATGTAAGGATCCTCAAATGAATTAGAGGTGATGCCTTATATAGGGATCTCAAGGTATTTTTCTATTTAAGCACTAGAGCTAATCAATAGTGACCCAAAATAATAGGCCCTAATTTTGCAAGAATCAAGATGAGAGGGCCCTAATATGGGCTCTAGAATTTAAATTTGGATTGATAAAAAGATTTGTAAGTTTGTGTTAGAGAATTGACACAATTATAACAAGAAGGTATGGTGAAAAGATGTGTAGGAGAATTCCAAATATTATCAAAGACAATGCCTAATGTTTCAGGAAGAAGATTAATCATCCTTTTTATTGAAGGGCTAACCAAAACCTCTTAGGGGTTTAACTAAGGCATTTGATCTATTAACCCTTCAAGAAGCTATCAAGAAAGCTTTGAAATTATAAACTTTTGTAGCCAAGATGGCATATACCTACTTCAGAAACTTTGTAATTCTTAATGGCAATGAGTGTACATTAGTATTGTACCCCATTTAGAAATGAAATCATGTACTCAAAAATAATTGCTCAGGTCATTGATGAATCACACAGAAGGCACTTAACAGTTTCAAACAGTTTCAAATAATATGGGGATCAATTTGGTCATTCCTATCTAAGGAGGGAATACCAATATTGTGACTTTCTAATATCCTAACCCCAATCACAATGTTGCCAATCTTTCTCTTAGTCTTCTCGAAGTCCTTTCTTAGGTCATTGCTCTAACTTTCTTTGTTCCAAAATTAAAGTGGCCTCTATATTTTTTTATTTTTTGTTTCTTTCGATTTTGACAAATTGTCATTGAAGTAATTTTTATTTCTATGACCATTTTGTTAATTATATTATGCTATGTACTATTCTGAACTTAATTCTTGTTTTTGGGCTGCCAATAAATAAATATATGATTTTTGTACAGATAATCTTAAAATAAACCCAAATCCAAAATATATTTTTCCAAATCCACATAGCAAACAGTTGTACCTGAACACAAATCAGCTACCTAGGACTCAAATCAAAGCAAACACCACCATACAAATGCCTAGTCTATAGTGAAGCAAGGTACAATGCAGTTGTTATTGCAGGTTGTCAAGCCACATGGTTGCACTACCTACTTGATTTAGAATTGGATCCATGACCTAATACTAAATACTTCAGTTTGCATGTAATTGAAATGGTTTATATCCATATAGTCTAGTCCTCTGTTAGATGGTCATAGTTATAGTTAGTTCAAGCGCGCTTTGATATTTGCATCTTAGTCTTATTGATATTTAGTGCTATGTCATCATTACATAAGGAATTTTTTAAAGCCTAAGTCTGCACAAAAAAGACAATATTTATTTATCATTACCCTATTATTTTGAGAAAATATTGCCAGTCGACCTCTAGATTGTAAAACTTTTGGCCTATATTTTACTCTTTTGTAACATACTACATGTTATATTTTAGTTTACCAAACAAAAACCACACTTTTCATTTTCCTAATCACACAAACATAAAAGACCCATGCCCATTACGATTAACATATTTATCTTGAGGGCATAATTGTAGTGTTACACTGTACCAATGTTAACATTGATTATCACTGTTAACACCGATAATCAGTGTTAATAGTGCTTCAGTGTTAGCATTGTTAACACTGATTATAATCAGTGTAAAGTGTTAACACTGTTAATCAATGTTAATAAGGAAATGTGGTTGCATAGACTGTACCCCATGGCTATATCTCAGAAACGCAGATCACAAATGAGTTGTAAGCAAATTCTGGACTGCAAATGATACGAAAGAGAATTTTTCTTATTTATAGCACAGCAGAGACGGCCAGGCCAGATGCTATATTGCACGTTCACTTGCATGGTGCTATCCTCCAGTGTTGACCCTTTTCCCAGATAGGACAGATATTTGAAATCACTCGTAAGACAAGGCCCTCGACAATCATATGACCCATTTTATATGGATGGATATAGACTGGAATCCACTCATAACTAGCAGCAGGCGAGGTGAGCTAACCTATAATTGGTAACAAAGCATCTATTGATTGATCTCCCTTTTAACCAGAAAACAAGTTATAATTTCTAAAAAGAAAACACAGTTATGAACAGAAAAAATTATGAATACCAATTCAGTCAGCTTTTATATGGTGGGACTGAAATACTAGCTTGGAACTCAAGCATTGCTCAAAGTAATTACCTATGTGTCTAGAAATTAAAGGCACTATAACTCACAGAGAGAAATATTCTAACCAATACAACCCTAGAGAAATTAGCAATAGCGGTTTCCTTGAATACCAGAAAGGTCTGCCTTAACATCTGCATCTTTTGTAAAATCTATAGAGGGACTTGTAATGTTCCTAAAAAATGTGGAATCAAACCCTAAAAAGAGTCTACACGTCAAATGAAAACATATCACTGTAACACTAGACATTTAATAAGATTTCACAATGGAAGCAATGCAAATCAAATTATATGCTTAACATTGTTGTATTAAGTTCGGGGATGAGGAATAGGAATAGTTTGATAACAAAATAACCAAAACTCCAAAATGCAGATCACATAAACTCTGAAAATAAATAAAATAAGTATCAAAAACCTATGATCACTTGGAAATGGCGCAGCGAAATGAGTGTCTACAGCACACTTGACCAGTCGAGTGAAAGACAAAATAGCAAATGTGAAGCCCTAGCCAACGTAAACCCTGTCGAGAATGTGAGGCATGAACCGCGAGGAATGAAAATCGGAAACCCCCAAAATGAAAACCCCAAAACAAATGCAAGAATTTCGCGGACCTAATGGATTATCAAATTTGCCTTGATTTTTTTCAAAACCAGATTTTGTTTTTCAATTCCACCTCTTGGGTGGGAAGATACTACCACCCATTTTAGGGCCTAAACCAGGTTTTCACTGACATAACCCGAATTTCATATTTGGGGTCCAAACGATGGATTTGCATCAAAAGAGAAAGTCGTGCTGCTAATTCCGCCCGAATTCTAGCAAACAAATTGGGTCGTACAGTGTAATAAAAATAACCATGGATAAGGGTTTACAAATTCTCAATATGTTAACTTGTTTGAATTGTGATCTTTGTCTAAATTTAACATTGGTCTTTTGGTGGGGTAAATTTTGTATGATTGAGATGATGTCCAGTACCTGAACTACTGAGTTGGAAAACACTCAAGGTTCTAAAGGTATTGAATATGGATGATAGTGGGAAGATGATTCAACAATGAAATGTTTAAGAAGATTTGAATATTGGGTGATCTTACTTGGCCCACTTGCTAATCAATGCTAAACTTAGTGGGAAAGTGGTTTGACAAGGTGACCTTAGGTAGAGGAATCACCAAAAGATCTTGATAGGAATAAAACAAGATAAAATGTTGTACCGTAATCATGGCATGACCAAATTGTTTAAAGATTCAATCACTTCCCAAAAATTACTCTGCATATGGTAGACAACTTGAGGACGTCAATAGTTAGTATTGGAATAAAAAAGGCCCAATAGCACATATAAAACCATAATTCATGTTCAATATATATCCATCAAAAAGGAACTAATCCTTCTTTAGCCAATGCACCTCAACCATATTAAATCTTTGCATGGGACCCAAGTGGCATGAGGTATTGAATCTACAATCTACCACATGAGAGAAGATCTCTCAACAACATCAAATTGGGAGCACCGATGTTAATGATCACAAATGAATGATAATCCATTGACATGAGGATGCACACAAGTCGTTGAGTAGGATTAGACCCACGGTCAATCACACATGATTGCCACCATGATGCATGATGGCCACCATGATGCATGATGGCCCTGCCATGACTTGCATTGTGATTGAGGCAAAAACCAAGCCAACTTGCCAAATAACATTACATGCCATACAAAGCATGAATGAAGAAATCTAAATTTCCTTAAAAATAACACATCAATACTAGGATAGTTCAATTTACTTTTTCAAAGTAGTGTACCATTCCCTTCTAGATTAGGCTTCTATTTACTTGCCATAAGCAGGTATGTGGAATATCTCTTCAACACTTAAATGAAGGTTTTATATATTTTTCCTTTTGGTCCTTGGACCCTTTATATCTGACCATCTTGTATATAACCTTATAACTATTGTTCATCTCATAAAAGCATAAATTTGCGAAAAAAACTTGATTATACCCAATTAATCCTGAATCTTAGAGCCAGTCAATTTTTTCCCTAAAAAAGTCCAATTCATGGAAAAATCATTGACCTGATTATCAATGACCTTTTTGCATTTAGAGTGCATTAAAATCATACTAAAATCCATAAAAAATGGCAAAAAACATAAAAATCATTGCAAAAACCTACAAATCCCTATATAAAACTCACAAAATTGACAAATCACTTAGAAATAGGGTTGATTCAAGGATGGAAGCAAAGCCAATGTGGAATTAAATTGTAATTTTCTCCCTTTAGTTTTCATTCTAAGTTTTGGTAAACCCTAAATAGAGGAGTGAGAGGAGCAATAGCGGTCATCAATGAAATTTGAAAAGGTCTCAATCATCCTAAATTGTGGGGGGCATGTGAGATAGTGTTGAAGCAACTAATGAATTTGTTCTAAATCAAGGTTTCAATTTGATTTGAGGTCCTTGCTCGCCTCGCCTCATGGATTCTAATGAGATCAAATAGATAATTGATATTATACACATTTTTAAAATTAGAATTATTATGCACAATTATAGGTTTGACCCTTTAATGGGGTAGCAACGAAACGCTATAGTTTATAATTAATATTATAAAGTAGTTTCAAAATTTAAATTATTATCGACTATTAAAATATATATTAATCATAGAAGTAGAAAATAACAAAAAATCATGATTATACACAATTAATTGGGAGTAGACTTGTGCAATGATTTATTCCCCCAAAAATTGAGATTTTTTGGTCAACGACTTTCAATGCTTTTTTGTGATTCATCAGGCTATCAATTTGCAATAAATGTCAGTTAATCGGCAAAAAAATTGCAAGAAACAAGAAAAAACCCTAAAAGTGGTGCTAACGGAAAAAAATTGCAAAAGCTTGATGTAATTCTCTATGAAATCGACATAACATGTTGAAGATGCACCTAGGAAAGTTGGGTTGAAAGTGTTGCAAAGTCCCATTTTGTTCTAGATTCGGGAAGTAGGGTGAGAGATAGGCTATTACAAACAAAATTTTCCTCTTTCTACATTGAATATATTGTTTAGCTTGACTAATACTATTTATTTTTTAACATTGATTTTGTTTGTATAAATATCAAATATTTAAACTATTGCAATATGAAACAAAAGAAGAGTATAACAAAGCTGCTTTATTTATTTGTTGCTATGATCTAAAAGGCAGGGTAACAAAGTTTTGCCTTATTTATTTTGGAGAAAAGAAAGAACCCTACTATAATCATTATAATCATTTTAGGCTTGTCAATTATTACATATAAGTTCTTACGATTAATCAAATTGCTAGATATTTAAAACTCTACTCAAAATTAGATTAAATAATTCATGCAATTCAATCTCTAAGTTCAACATATATAGAGTTGTTTTGGTATATACATGTGTATATATCACTTCACATGTGTATATCATGCTAACTTTGTCTATAATTATTTGTTGAGTGTATATAATAAAAGGAACTAAAGAGAATTCAAGAAAATGAATTTTACATATATGAATATGAAGATTTTCTTTTATTGACAATATTTTTTGAAGAAAGCTTCATTCTGATTTTGAAAAATAAGAAAGCCTACATCATATTTTGGTGCTACTCCAAATCATAGCTTGATTGAAATTTATACAAGCAAAATCAATGTTGAAACTTTGAGTCCTCCAAGTTACAAATATATTAGGAGGTTGTGCAAGTGTTTTGAATCATTTATATAAGTCCTTTATCATCCAAACTTTATCATCTATGCTATGAAAATGTCCTTTAATTTTTTTTTCTAAAAAGTAGTAATTGACTTCTTTTCTTCTATTTTTTACCTTTTTTTGTAAATCTAATTTTTTCTCCAATTTTTTCCCATTTTCCATGATTTTCTCAAAAAACCCTATTCCTCTAGTTTGTCAATTTATTCCCCAAACGATTTATGCTTCTATGGTTCATACCATAATTGGTGATTGACAAATGCCCCTAATAACCATCTCTTTGATAGCCCTGGGTTGATTTAGAAACATGCTTTGAGACCTCATATTTGTGTCATTTCAGGCCTCTTTAGACATCTCCTTTACGCTTGTCAAGATAGCCTATATGTTGTTATTTTCATTTGAGCTTTACCTTGACTTTCCTTCTAGATGAACTCTCACTGTGTTTGAAATGTTGAACAATTAGGAATTAAGCCTTTGAGGACAGAGCAACAAAGATAATGATCATTTCCACTAACCAAGGCAGAGTACTTCTTAGGTCGAGACGAGAGGACATGGAAACGAGTTTTCAGGAATTGTTTTCAACACCGTCTAAATTAACAGCTAAATTAGCCTTTTAAACTCATTCTTCTCTTCTCATCACTATTGATCACAATGAATTTTGTTGTGGCTTGTTGCCTTTGAACGCACAATTCTTCTTCCACTATATTCTTGACAAATAGATCACGTCAATTTTAAATAGTTCCCAGTTTAGAATCACCTTGACGGTGATCTTTTTAAGGGAGATCTTTTGTCATTACTTCTATCCATTAGCGTCTATGTGTTTCGGTTCTGAACCCATAAGAAACGGCGCACTCAAGCAAATATACCAAATATATGAATGCATATGAAATAAAATATGCATTCTCATCCAATATCTTTGTATGAATATATCAAACAAATTTCTGTTTTAAACTTTCAAATATTTAGAAGCAAGATATGAAGTACCCAAGATTGTGTATGATGTTTCTGGTGAAGAAAACATGAATATTAAATGTCAGATTGTGTATAATGTTTCTGGTGAAGAAAATATGAATATTAAATGTCAATTGTAATTGAATTTTCATTGTGTAATGACATTTTGAAACTTGAGTATTTTCAGTTTTACAAATTGTGAATATGATATATAAGAAATTTGTGGTAGCCACATACCATGCAAACCCAATTGGGAAACTTAGTTTTTTAATAAAAAATGCTTGAGATTGTTGTTGGCAGAATATTTCATGCTTTAATGGACATAGCTATGACTCTAACGGCTGAAAGATTAAATATTTAAAAAAATAACAAAAAAGAAACACAAAAATTGACCATCTGTTGAATGTTTAAACTCCATTTGTATAAAAATGTTAACAAAAGCTATTTTTTTACACGGATCTTTAAAAGAAATTATATAATTTAACAAGAATGTTTTGTAGTTGGAAGTTTAGAGCTCAAATTGTGTAATTTGATAAAACTAATGTACCGTTTGCAACAAGCCCCAAAAGATTGTATTAAAAAATTATTGAGCACCCCCTTAAGTGCTTTGAATTTATAGTTAGCAAATTAGTTGTAGACCTAATTTTTTTATATGTGAATGACCTACTCATAATAGAAAATATTGAAAGTTACATTGCCAAAGTCAAATTAGAATTGAAGAAAGGCTTTAAAATCATAAATTTGGGTCATCTTCATTTTTTTGAGTATTGAAGTTATTAAAAAATTCAAGTATATATTCAGCACAGAATAAAAGTATATTGACAAAATTTTGAATGAATTTGATATCAAGACTGAACAAAATATAAAGTTGACAATAGATAATACAAGTTTGAAGATACAAATAGTATAAAAACTCGTAGGAAGTTTGATCAATGTAACTACAATTAGATGATACATTTATTTTTTGTCATTGGTGTTCTTTATAGATTCATAAAATGATTGAGAGGACGTTGTTGGGTAGAAGAAAATAGTAGATTCTAAACTACTTGGGTATTTAGATTCAGACTATGTGGTATCTAAAGAATGGATATCTACTTTAGGTTTCACAATGATTTTAAGATCAACTATGATCACTTGAAAGTGAAAGATAGAGTTGAAATTGACTGTTTTCATTTGAAACAAAATATATGGCTGAATATATATAATCCTAATACTAGATTATTTTATTTCATAATAACATTCTTATTACAAATATTAGTCGTATTTTAGAATTAAAAAATCAGTTTAGAAAAAAATGAATAATTATCTTGGATATGATCTGAATAGTCATGTTCTCTTGATAAATTTATACTTCCCAACACATTTTACAATAAATATAATTTTTGGGTTTTTATTTTCATTTTGATTGTGCATTGTTGCAATCTAATTTCTTGACATGACAAGAGAAGATGTTGCTTGTAAAAAATAAAAAAAATAACCATGGATAAGGGTTTACAAATTCTCAATATGTTAACCTGTTTGTTGTAATCTTTGTCTAAATTTAACATTAGACTTTATTTGCTTTGTAAATTATTTACTTTGACCCTTGTGCAAAATTAGATGTAAATACAAATGTAGTTATAGCCTTTTGGTGGGGTAAATTTTGTATGATTGAGATGATGTCCAATAGCTATGTCAATTTCTTGTACATTGTAGTTTCCCCACTACACTATACACCTTTCACTACCTACAATAAAATATTGATATTTCAACTCGGCTGTGCCATAAGTGCATTTAAGGGGGATACATTTGAGCAGTGTGAATAACAAAACTTTGTTGATGGTAATCAAATCATATGAAAGATTGAAAAGATTGGAATGGATTCCTTAAAAATGTGCAAAATACTTAGTTGATAAAGTTGTGGTATATTTGTATGAGTACCACTAAGAAGATAGAATAGTGGAGTCAAGAGTCTTTCTTAGACTTGTGGCTTCTACTATGTTACTGGTTGTATGTGTGAGCTACCTTGTTTATGTTATTAGAATTAGAGATACAGATTAATGTTGAAATTATAAAAAAATACTTTTTGATCATTAGGAATGCTACCATAGACACAATTGTAATGACCTCAACTAAATATTTATTAACACAATTGTAATGATCTCAAAATTAGATTAAATAATTCATGCAATTCAATCTCTAAGTTCAACATATATAGAGTTGTTTTGGTATACATGTGTATATATCATTTCACATGTGTATATCATGCTAACTTTGTCTATATTTGTTTGTTGAGTGTATATAATAAAAGGAACTAAAGAGAATTCAAGAAAATGAATTTTCGTATATGAATATGAAGATTTTCTTTTATTGACAATATTTTGTGAAGAAAGCTTCATTCTGATTTTGAAAAATAAGAAAGCCTACATCATATTTTGGTGCTACTCCAAATCATAGCTTGATTGAAATTTATACAAGCAAAATCAATGTTGAAACTTTGAGTCCTCCAAGTTACAAATATATTAGGAGGTTGTGCAAGTGTTTTGAATCATTTATATAAGTCTTTTATCATCCAAACTTTATCATCTATGCTATGAAAATGTCCTTTAATTTTTTTTCTAAAAAGTAGTAATTGACTTCTTTTCTTCTATTTTTAACCTTTTTTTGTAAATCTGATTTTTTCTCCCATTTTTTCCTATTTTCCGTGATTTTCTCAAAAAACCCTACTCCTCTAGTTTGTCAATTTATTCGCCAATCCTAATATTAGATTATTTTATTTCATAATAACATTCTTATTACAAATATTAGTCGTATTTTAGAATTAAAAAATCAGTTTAGAAAAAAATGAATAATTATCTTGGATATGATCTGAATAGTCATGTTCTCTTGATAAATTTATACTTCACAACACATTTTACAATAAATATAATTTTTGGGTTTTTATTTTCATTTTGATTGTGCATTGTTGCAATCTAATTTCTTGACATGACAAGGGAAGATGTTGCTTGTAAAAAATAAATAAAAATAACCATGGATAAGGGTTTACAAATTCTCAATATGTTAACCTGTTTGTTGTAATCTTTGTCTAAATTTAACATTGGACTTTATTTGCTCTGTAAATTATTTACTTTGACCATTGTGCAAAATTAAATGTAAATACAAATGTAATTATAGCCTTTTGGTGGGGTAAATTTTGTATGATTGAGATGATGTCCAATAGCTATGTCAATTTCTTGTACATTGTAGTTTCCCCACTACACTATACACCTTTCACTACCTACAATAAAATATTGATATTTCAACTCGGCTGTGTCATAAGTGCATTTAAGGGGGATACATTTGAGCAGTGTGAATAACAAAACTTTGTTGATGGTAATCAAATCATATGAAAGATTGAAAAGATTGGAATGGATTCCTTAAAAATGTGCAAAATACTTAGTTGATAAAGTTGTGGTATATTTGTATGAGTACCACTAAGACGATAGAATAGTGGAGTCAAGAGTCTTTCTTAGACTTGTAGCTTCTACTATGTTACTGGTTGTAGGTACCTTGTTTATTAGAATTAGGGATACAGGTTTGTGTTGAAATTATAAAAAAATACTTTTTGACCATTAGGAATGCTACCATAGACGCAATTGTAATGACCTCAACTAAATATTTATTAACACAATTGTAATGATCTCAATTAAATATTTAATAATAATTTTAGACCTGGAAATAAATTTACAACATATTATGAACGACACCTAATTCTATTTAACTAGCGAGCTAGTCTTGCATAGAAGAGGTCAACAGAAATGAAACCTTATTAGTACAACTGTAATGACCTCAGTCAAACATTTATTAATATTTTAGATCTGAAAATAAATACAAATAACAACTAAATCTATCAAAACCAGCGATCTAGGCTTGCATACAAGAGGCCAATTGAAATGATACCTTAGAGAATGTTAATGAAACTGATTTTTTCTGGTATGAGCGTGATATAAGCAGATCTGAAACTGATCAATAACAAAAGCAACACAAAATAACTATCACTCCCACAATTCATCCAAATCACATAAAATACCACAAACATCATTGTTTGAATTCCAAATGAAAAATACAGAATATATGATCTGTTACAAACATTATAACGGCAGCATACTGCTGTAACACCCACAAATAACTGACAACAATAGCAAACACACAATCATGGTCATTAAACCACACCAAACACTTCATAGAATACCTGCACACTGAAATAAGGAAACTAACATGACTGTCTTTACAAAAATCCTCTGTCTCTTCCTCTAAGGTACTGTCTCTGTCTCTTCCAGTGTTCTTGTTTACTAGCTGCAACTTAGGAGAAAAACTTCTCATACCCCTGTCACAGTCTTCATGAGGTTCCTCGGCCACATCTTCATTAGAAGACTTTCCTTCTTCAATTCTTGTTCAATTGATTTCTTACAAGGTTAGAAGACTTTCCTCTCTCTGCTTCACTCTGGTTTTGCAAATTAGATCTTGTGTCCAAGCTCAAAGATCGACTCAACTAAGACATAAGAACTTTACTCTTTTCCAAAAGAACTTTCTTCTCTCTATCTGAGGCATTAAATATGAAATCCATCCACAGTCGTGTTGAAGTTTTGCATAATGCTTGTTTAACAGCCTCAACGACTTGAACATTTTTACTTTCTTCAATAGAAATGAGAAAAATTGATTTCATTTTACCAGGAAAAGTGAAATTCCCAAAATCCCTTGCGTATTTGCGAACACTTTTCATCCTTATTGTATAAGGATGACTCTTATCTTTCAGGCCATGTTCACAAATTAAAACTGTCCAATCAGTAGAATCTTGAGTACTGACACAGTAACTGGTTCTAATGACTGCAGAACTTTCCCCTAATCCCAGCGGAAAGGCCACTAAACCCAAGAAACCATCTTTAGCTCTTAAGAATCGAGCATCATAAAGAACAGCAAGTGCAAATCCATCAGATCCAGGCGGAAGACGAGAGATACAAGTAAATTCAACACCTTCTAAATGAAGAAATTTACAGCCTCTTAACCTCATTATTCGCTTCTCAAGACTATTGATCACAGGGAATTTCTTTGTGACTTGTCCACTTTGAAGACACAATTCTTTTTCCACTGTTTTCTTCTTCGCAAACAGATCACGTAAACTGTAACTACTCCCCAGTTTATTATCACCTCGATAGTAATCTTTTGATGTGAGATCTTTCGTTATAGCTTCTATCCATTGGTGTCTATCAATTTCGTCACCGATCAGAATTGATCTCAGATTCTCATCAGACTCTACTGATATTCTTAAAGCGTCAATAGAGAAATTAGGATCAATTTCAACCATTCTTTCAAAAACAGAACCAAGCAATCCATTGTAGCTTGTTCCTTGTGCCATTTATACTATTAATGCTAACTGTCCCTAAATTCTCAATGCACAGCTTGAAGACAATCAAGAATTAACAACAGCATCTTCGTGCTCTGTCATCTCAAAACCCTACCAGCAAGAACCTTAAATGTTTCACAGCATAACATACCTGGCAAGAATGGCATATGACTTCATAATTCCAGAAAACCCTCCTTCAACGCCAACACAGGAGCTCCTTCAAAGCCAACCGCCAACAACCAAATGTTTTTCACGCGATGAGAATGGAAAACATTCGAGGTTTTAAAACAAAAAAACCCTAAATGTTCCCTTTTGAGGAAAATGTGTCCATGACTGCTGCTGGCAGAATAATTATGCCAATTGAAATATCGACAACCGTTGGATCGTTTTATCTTTTAATCCTTCTCTCCATTACTGACAGCAAAACACACTTTATGCAGCGTTGCCTTCCATCAGAAGTTAATGCGGTATTTTAATGTTAAAATATATTTCTAGTTCATACAACAGATGACATGCCTTTTCCGTGCAGTAAAAATAATAATAAATAAACTGTTTGATAAATGGGAGATATTTTCTACAGTCAGTAATTTTGTGATATTGCTATTAGGACTCAACTGTGTAGTTTTTGGCCTCTAAACTTATTCATTTGAATTCTAGTGACAAAATCACAACTAAATGGCGCTTCCATTATAGATTTTGTTTCAGTGCACAAATTATAATTACATTTTATTTAACTTTTCTATATAATGTAAAATGTAATGCACATATATTTCTATATAAGATATTAAATTTATATATTTGAAAATATATTTATTTTTTAGTTTATTTTTATATATAATCATAAAAAATAAGATAGATAAAAAATTTTTATAAAAAATTTAACTTTTTGCTATTTGCTTTTGTCTTATTAGCAATTCTATTCACAATGATTAACTATTTATTGTTTTATTTCACTTTATATTTTGCAAATGTCAAGTACAATTGTAGAGCTATTCCAACCTCTCTTTCAAATTGAAACTAATTCTCTCCTAGAGAATGTTGACAATGCAAAAGTCATAATACCCATGGATATGCTTCTCAATGTAAATTTTGTGGTCATAATGTTTATGGATGGTCGTAGGCTTAAAATTAGCCTTTGGCTTCTTTCAATTTATAGTTTAGATGCATTTGATTGGTTAGATAGTAAAAAGTTCACTCAACTTTCCTTGGTTATGTCCAAACGATGTGCAATATGAACAATCCACTGAAACTCTTTTGAGCCTATTCTAGGCAGTTAGAATAAAAACTTTAAAACGTAGCATTAAAGCTTTTTGGCCACTTATTTCTAGATTTTCTCTACGAGAATGGGCCCCTTATTTTATCCTAATTTTGTTGTCACTGTATGTATGCATATAAAGATATTATTATGTATAGAAAAATGTGATTCAACTGGAATGCATTCAACTATTAAAAACACTCAAACCACAAATTCAAAGCAACATATCATGATTAGACAAAAGAAAACTACAAAACAAAGGGAACACGGACTGAAGTGGCAAACGAGTAGTCTTCGCACTGCAATGATTTGTCCATGATTGTTTGCTTGTATGTGTGCTCTCGATTTTGATAGCGTAACATTATGAGTGCTCCAAGATTTCTCAAGCTTACATAAGGATAGTGATGATAGCTTAAGTTCTTCAAAAAGTTAAAGATTGCACAAGGATGGAGAGTGAAATTGCATAAGGATAAAGTGACATAATAAAAGTTTTACATGAATGAGAGTGAATGGAGAGTTTTGATTAATTGTGGAGAGAATGCAATGGATGGCTAAGATGCAAGGAGGAAAATCAAGGGGGAAGAGCACTTAGGGTTCTCACACTCTATGAGAGGTTGACACTTATCAATCTAGGAGAGCTTGAGAGGACATTAGGGGTTGGGAGAAGTGATGGGTAGAGTGTAAGGAGGATTTTCCATAAAGACATTTATCAACCTTACTAAAATATGAAGAAAATTTGCAAGAAAAATGCCTTAAAATTGATTGTTATACCTGATTTTGGTGAGGAATTACATTCTAGAAAATATATGTACTTGTTATCTTGCTAAAACACATAGCTTATCCATTGAATGAGTGAAATAACCAACTAGATAGGCAACTTGGGAATCCACTAAACCATAGAGTAGTTCCACGAGACCAAACAAGGCAAATTTGCCCCTTTAATAGGCAAATCTACCCATTTAACAGGCAAATCTGCCACTTTTGTTGGCAAATCCACCCCTTTAGTAGTGAAATCTGCTACACTATAAAAGGGGGTATGATTAACTAAGACTTAATTTTGCTTCAATCCAAGGGGTCAATTATGCCCTTACAGGAGGAAAATCTAGTAATCTAAGTGGCAAATCCATTGAGATTAGGAGGCAAATATACTAGAACACGGTGTGGATCCCCTAGGAAGCAAGACAATTTTGTTGAATGATAGAGGGTTTATTGGACTCAAACTACAAATTTGTTTGAGGAAGAGAGCAAATCCGTCGGAGAATAGTGCATTTTCGCAGAGGAACAATGACTATTCTAAGTGTGTTTGTTACCCACTAAATGATAGAGCACATCAGCTCGACCTTAGAGCATATTCATTGCATTGAGATTTTGGACTAATGAGAGTTTAACTGACTTGTTCAACAAAAGATTATATTTGATACAAATACAACAAGCACGCGAACAATTTGTTTAACATATGGGTAGGATGTAGATTAGCCCAAGATGATGAACAATACCTTGGTCTCCACAAATCAAATATTTGTAAGCAAGAACAACCTAGGCTGGAAAGTGGATGTGTTGGAGCTCTGAAAATAATAAAACACTATAAACAAAGTGAACAACTAGAGATCAAGTGGCACTTGCTTCGTGGCTGGCACTAGCACACCTTTTCTCTTACCCTAAAGGTTTGAAAACCTTGTAATTGTTGGAAACTACAATTGAAATAATTGTTATAGGGTTTCATCATTATGTCATGTTATTGTGATGAAATAGTAAAACAATAAAAAAAAAATTTCTTAGATATTTGAGCAATGGGAAATAAAAGAACTAGAACAAGGAAGTATGATCCTAAAAGGGATGACCAAATGAAAGGTCATACGAAACTTGTCCAAGAGCAACCGGTCGATGTTGAAGAAGAGCCTATCGCTGTAGAAGGTGCAACTCAACTAGGGGAGGATATTGGTAGTAGTCGAAGTATACATGTTTTTCCTACAATGTAGAATTCGATGGACATGAATGAGGAATCACTTATTAGTCAAGTTGCACCGGAACACCTGGTACCTGAAAGAACTATTAAATTGCATCTCAAAAATATGTGGATGGAATATTTTGAGAGTAAATCTTTGGTCATGGGAAAAGCACAATTGTTTGCAAAGTTATTCAAGAAAAAAGAAATGACTCCAATTTTGGAGTTGTTGGGTATTGATAATAGAAAAATTAGAGGAGGTGAAGTAAATGAGACAATAATTCAAAGTTTAAAAGATGCACTGAACATTGTTAACAGGGAAGATCATAAAGGACCATATTCAAATGCAGCTAGAAGAGCCTTGATGACTGTGATAACTAGTAAGAAATTGACACATATAAATCAAGTTCGAGCAATTTCTGATTTACTCAAGGTATCTTGAAGAACTGTTTAGAGATATATTAGGAAGAGAAATATGTTGGATATGGACATTGAAAATAATTGGGTACAGATTTGTAGAGTTCCCCGTAAAGACATAATTTTTGAAGATGTAAGAAGACAGGTCATTGATTTTTGGACCAACCACTCTCGTGTTTCTTCCAATAGAAGGGACACTATACAAATGAACGATGAAGAGACCGGTATGAAGATTTCACATCCAAAACATTTTGTCGATACTACACAAAGTGAATTGTTTGAAGCATTCAAGCATGAATTTTCAGATGTGAAAATAGGTCTGAGAATGTTTGAGATGTTGTGCCCTTGCTTCGTACACATAAATAAGGTTCGCAAAACATGTTGTTGTCGAAATCATGTTAAGTCTCACTTATACTTGCAATCATATAAAATGGTTATGGCAATACTTAATCTAGATATGGTTACTGGAAGTACAACAGAATTTGTAAAGTCCATTTTATGTGATAAATCAAAAGATTCAGATGAATTCAATGTCCAGTGTATAAAAAATGAATGCAATAATTGTGGAAATTTGCAAAAATTTCCTTTACAATTTGATAATATTGATGTTACAACACCAGTCCAGTGGAAGAGATTTGAAAATGAGATATACCAAACGAAGATAGGAGGTGAGTAAAAAAAAATTACATTAAAGGAGAGTGAATTACATTACCTTCAGTTCATGGATAGATTTTGATCTATGATTTATCCACATATCCAACATTGTCATGGTGCACGATGCAAGCTAAACAATTTCGTGATTCCAAAAATTGTTTCCCACCTAGTTGTATTCTTTCAGTTGTAGATTTTGTGGAGAACTATACATTTTCCCCTCAAAAGAAGCTCTAGAGTCAATATTATCATTCTGATCAAGTTGCAATATTTGTGCATGTGACCTATAGACATGCACAATACGATTTGGATGAGATAGACGGTATAGATCAAAATGAACGCATTATCATCAAGGAGGTTCATTTCTATATTAGTGATGATAGGGTTCATGATAGGAGCTACGCGGCTCATTGTTTCAACATGTTTTTCAACAATCTTGCGAGTCGTAAGATAAATGCTTCACAACATTGGATCTAGTCTGATGGGTGTGCAGGTAAGTACTTGTGCATTATAAATTTTCTTTTAAATTTTCTCAATTCTAGATATATATATGTGTGTGTGTGTGTGTGTCACATTTACATTTTTGTATTTATTTAAATTGTAAGTCAATTTAAGTTTGCAAAAGCCTTTAATTGGTTAGCCATGCAACATGCTAGACACAATGTTAAGTTTGTTTGGAACTTCTTTGAAAGTGGACATGGAAAAGTAGAACATGATGGAGCAGGAGCATGTGTGAAGCGTGCACTCCAACAACATGAACTTCAAGGTATGTGTACATACATGTTTGATATTCATCTTGTTTACTTGCTGGACTATTTAACTTTACATTACATGTACACATGTATACATATACTAAATTGTTAAAAATATATCTCTAGGTAACATGATAGAGAACTCAAAGAAAATTGTTGAATGGCATCAAAATCATTTCGCTTCTCGAGACACAAAATATAACAAACGTTAATTTTGGGAAGTGATAGGTATTTATTTAATTTACTTTTATTTTTCAAACTCAAATTCAAAAAACTATATATAGGTCTGTCACATGTGTGTTTTAACTTGTTCTGTATATATATATATATATATATATATATATATATATATATATATATATATATATATATATATATATATATATATATATATATATATATATATAGTATAGCTCATGTGAACTACACAATGTATGAATGTGTATATATTACATTTCACATTTTTCATAATTTCAAATTGAGATCTATATATCAATGGACATCCAATCCAGATATCAATCGATCGAATCCCTACAATTGTCAATCAATTGTTGGAATTAGAAGTTTGCATCAAGTGATGACTACAGGACAACACAATCCTCCACTAATTCAACTAAGAGATAAATCATGCTTTTGTGAAAATTGTCTTAACAACAACACAATGAGTCAATGTGTTAACATTGCAAATGGATATGTTTCAAAATGGGATAAAAAAGAGTTAATTAGAAAGCCTCCTTATGAAGATTATGACAATGTCATAGACATCCATGATCCTATATATTCAATTAACTATGAACGTGTTTTTGATTTAGTTGTTACAGGTGCATATTTCTTATTTCTCTCTCTCTCTCTCTCTCTCTCTCTATATATATATATATATATATATATATATATATATTCTTGAGGTTTAAATAACAAACTTGTACACATAAATATAAATTGTGCAGGTGATATTTTTGTTGTGGTTGTGGATCCTGAGAATATAGAAGGTGTAGATTATTATCTACTAAGATGCACCAATGAAAAACACAAGTTGCCTGAAGAAGTTGTCGATGGTGATGGACAAAAATATTAGGTCTTAATGGGTCATATTATTGGAAACTGCAATTCAAGCAATTGTTGTATTGTCATTGATGTCAAACCTTAACTGGTAAGAATATTGCTATTTAAGAAAGTACTATAGCTATTTGATTGTTGCTAAGGGGTAGGCAAGGTTGGTAACAATAGCACCTAAGGAAAGCTTGAGTTATCTTGATACTTCAATGAGTACTTGATTATGTGGCACACTGATAAGACAATGTATTGTTTATCTAAGTAAGAATGAAGACTAAACTGGTAGGCTTAACTGAGCTTTCTAGTGGAGACCAAGAAGTTGAACACAGTATTGACCAAGTGTCAGTATTTTGCATTTGAGGAAGAATTCAGATTTCCAGCTGACATCGTTGAATTCTTGGATTATGTAAAATGTGTTGACTTTATTTATTGATTGTATGAAAGCATTTAATGCACTGTAAAACATTTTATTTTAAATCTTTTAAGATATTCAAGATATTTCTAGAAGGATAGCTGAAGAACATAATTAGGATGGATTCAATGAATCTGACCTAACCCTAAGATCTACGAAGGAGATTAAGCGGCAAAAGATGTATTGACCTAATAGAGGAAGTATTAAGGAAACCTAAGCTAGAGGTTGAAGAGAGAAGTAAATGTTGGAAGTATTTTTGATGTTATTGACTGTCTAAGCAGAGAAGGCTGAAGGAGAAGTGTTGTGATTGCTTGAAGAGAGTTCTGAGTAGACTAGTAATGGAGATGGTAAAGGTTCATAGTTAGTAAGCTGGCATATGTGTACAGAATTGGATCTGATATTTGCAAAGTGAGTTGTATATTTTTAAGATCAATGCTACTGCTACTTTCTAACCATTGTAACAGTCAAAATCCTTTTAACAGAGGTTGACCTAACAATCATAGGTATAAATCTTTTGAACAAGGTTGCATTCTAATGGAGTGTATGTAAGTCCTATAACAAGGCGCACTTTTAATAGAGTGGTTTAAATCCTTTAACTAGGTCACACCTGACAGTGTGTTTGTAACCTTTGACAGGGTTGGCTTTTCACTGAGCTCGCTTCAAAAGAGTGAACATAATAGTAACATGTTACAAAGTGGTTTTTCCCTAATTGGGTTTCCACTATAAATCCTGGTGTTGATACTTGTGTGAATGTTTTGGTTTGAACATTTTTATGTTTTACAAGCTAGATGCTATTGGATAAGTGGACTGCACTGTTATATGTTTATGTTATGCAATCAGTAATGACCGAGTAGTTGTTAGTTATTAGATCTGATTTGTTAAGTTTAAAGTTTGTTTTTATACATTTGGACCTGAGAACAACTGATTCACCCCCCCCTCTCTGTTGTTCTAAATCATATTAACACATATTAGGTCACGTTAGGTCATATTAGGTCATGTGAGGTCATATTAGGTCATGTTAGGTCATATTAGGTCATATTAGGTCATGCTAGGTCATATTAGGTCTTTTAGGTCTTGTTAGGTCTTATTAGGTCTTAAGGGATCATATTAGGTCATGTTAGGTCTTATTAGGTCATATTAGGTCTTTTTAGGTCTTAAGGGGTCATGTTAGGTACTTAAGGGCTTAAGGGGTCATGTTAGGTCTTTCTAGGTCTTAAGGGGTCATGTTAGGTACTTAAGGGCTTAAGGGAACATGCTAGGTCCTTAAGGGCTTAAGGGATCATGTTAGGTCTTAAGGGGTCATGTTAGGTCATATTAGGTCATATTAGGTCTTGGCCATATTAGGTCTTATTAGGTCATATTAGGTCATGTTAGGTCCTTAAGGGCTTAAGGGGTCATGTTAGGTCTTAAGGGGTCATGTTAGGTCATATTAGGTCATATTAGGTGTTAAGGGGTCATGTTAGGTCATATTAGGTCTTTTAGGTCATGTTAGGTCATATTAGATCTTAAGGGGTCATATTAGGTCATGTTAGGTCATATTAGGTCATGTGAGGTCATATTAGGTCATGTTAGGTCATATTAGGTCGTATTAGGTCATGTTAGGTCATATTAGGTCTTTTAGGTCATGTTAGGTCTTATTAGGTCTTAAGGGGTCCTATTAGGTCATGTTAGGGCTTAAGGGGTCATGTTAGGTCTTATTAGGTCTTAAGGGGTCATATTAGGTCTTAAGGGGTCATGTTAGGTCTTAAGGGGTCTTATTAGGTCATGTTAGGTCATATTAGGTCATGTGAGGTCATATTAGGACATGTTAGGTCTTAAGGTCATGTGAGGTCATATTAGGTCATGTGAGGTCATATTAGGTCATGTTAGGTCATATTAGGTCATGTTAGGTCATGTTAGGTCTTTTAGGTCATGTTAGGTCTTATTGTAGAAGTTGAGAAATCCAACTTCACAGATCGCCAAGAACACCTACATGCAAATACCCTATTGCTGAAAGGAAACCAAAGAGATAGAAAGAAAAGGCTTGGAAAATCTCAGTGGAGTGAGAGCAAATTGTATTCCAAGATAATGAAAAATAATTACAAGAGTTCAACCTATAAGGTGAACAAAAATCCTAAAAGGAAAAAGCTAGGTTGCACAATATAATTAATATAAAATACTAATTATATGCACCTAAGAGACAACTTAAGTGAAAATAGAGTACATAGACAACTTAATAATTAAATCAACATGATCTAATTAATAAGTGAAGATAAATAGATACTCTAACATCCCCCCTTAAGTGAAGCTCAAGAGGAAAGCTAACCTAGCACAGCTATGAAAGTAGGAAATGGGTCCCGGCAACAAGGCCTGATCAGGTACCCAATACAAGGAAATCTCTGTAAACTGGAGACAAAAGAGAAAACCCAATGGGAAAAACCCCTCTCCAAAAAGAGATAGAACAAACATGCTGAAAAAACATGAAGGAAGGAAGGCCTCAACAAGACCCCCCAAGGACAACTTCTGTCACCCCAAGCATAGAACGCAACTAAAGATAGTGCAGAGATGCAAAAGGTTTGGTGAAGATGTTAGCAACCTGCGCATCAGTGGGAATGTACTCCAAAGAGAGAACACCATCCTGAATCTGCTGATGGATGAAATGCATATGAAGCTCAATGTGTTTAGTGCATTGATGCTCCACTGGGTTGTGGGAAATGTGAATAGCACTCTGATTATTGCACCACAAAATTGTGGGACGATCAAGAGGAAACCCAAACTCAGTCATCAACTATCGAAGCCATAAAATCTCCTGACTAGCATGCACTGCTACTCTATACTTAGCCTTTGTAGATGAAAGTGCGTGAGCATGCTACTTCTTGCATGACCATGTGATAGGACCATATCCAAGACAAAAGACAAAGCTAGAAGTAGACTTCTGATCATCAACATCACCAGCCCAATCTGAGTTAGTGAATCGAACAATGTGGGGGACCCCTGATGTGTAATGAATTCCATACATAAGAGTTCCCTGAATGTATCTCAAAACACACTTGGCAGCTTTCCGATGACTCTCATGAGGCTCATGAGAGAACCAAGAGACTAAACCAACTGTAAAGGAGAGATCAGGACATGTGTGAGTCAAGTACAACAAACTACCAACCAACTGCCGATACAATGTAGGATCCACTAAAGGCGAAGTGCAAGAGGTAGACAAAGTAACACTAGACTAAAAAGGTGTGGGAGTAGGCTTGCAATCAAGAATATCAAATCATTGAAGCATGTCAAGAGCATACTTCTACTGGTAAACAAAGATCCCAGCAGAGGACTGAACAATCTACAAACCCATAAAGAAGTGTAACGGTCCAAGATCAATCATCTCAAACTGCTCCATCAATGCACATTGAACATCCTCAATCATAGAAGATGAGCTACCTGTGATGAGAAGATCATCAACATATAGCACAAGGATCAAAACCTCATCCTCAAGATGTTGAATGTAGACTGTAGGATTGGAATAACAATGTATGAATCTTGTAGAAAGCATAAAGACATCCATCTTCTCATACCAAGCCCAAGGGGCTTGTTTGAGACCATACAAAGAATGCCAAATTTTGCAAACCAAGGAGGAATCCTGCACAAATCCCTGAGGCTGCTCCATGTAAATCTCCTCAGTGAGATCACTATGCAAGAATGCACTTTTCACATCCATCTGAAAAATGGGCCATCCCTGAGAAGCTGCGAGGGATAAGACAAGGTGGATAGAATTCATCTTGGCGATAGGGGAAAATGTCTCAGTGTAATCAATACCCTCAACCTGTGAAAAAACTTTCAAAACAAGACATGCCTTGTACCTATCAATAGAACTATCAATAGAAAAATTAGTATGATACAACCACTTGCATCACACTAGCTTTCTTCCCTTAGGAAGAGAAAAAAGATCCCAAGTGTGATTCTTCATCAAAGAAGAATACTCCTCCTCCATAGCATTGTCCCACTTAGTATGTCCTTTCACTATTGCAAATGTCTAAGGATAACCACAAATAGCATGACTTAAAAGACTAGAACCCGCAATATGAGACCGGGTGCAATGAGAAGTGGAAGGGTCACCAGCCAGAGATCTTGCAGCCTCAACAGTAACACAAGCCCATCTAGGTAGTGGTGGAGGATCCTATGGTCGAGGTAACTGGGAGCTGGGTATCTACTACAGGAAGGCACTTATCAAACTAGACATCCCGTCGAAATAGGACCTCTCTGGAATTAGAATCAAACAACTTGTACACCTTAACATCCTCACAGTAGCCAACAAAAATGAGGTGTCAGCTCTTCTGCTCCATTACTATCCTCTGAGCATCAGGCACAAATGCCCATGCTTCACTACCCAAAACTTGAAATGAAGAGACATCAAGCTTGACATGAGACCAAGCCTCCTCAGGAATCATATATCAAACTACCTTGTGAGACATCTGATTCTAAATATAGTTGGCACAATTGACTTCCTTTGCCCAAAAAGATGAATCCATGGACCTAGACTATATCATACAATTAGCCATCTCCTGAAGTATTTTGTTCTTTCTCTCTGCCACACCATTCTGCTGAGGGGTGTAGGGCATTGAAAACTAATGTTGAAGACCATGTTCAGAGAAAAAATCCTTGAAAGCTTGGTTCACATACTCCTCCCCATTATCTATGCATATCTGCCGAAGAGAAAGACCAGATTGCTTCTCTACAAATGTCTTAAAGAATCGAAATGAATAAAAGACATCAGACTTGTACTTTAAGAAGTACACCCATGTGCACCTGGAGAAGTCATCAATGAAAGTAAGCACGTATCTGGCACCAGAAAAAGGAGTAGGAAATGACATGAGATCACTATGAATCAACTCTAATGGTGCCAAAGCTCGAGTAGCTCAACCCTGAGGGAAAGGATTCCTATGTTGTTTGCCAAGAACACAACCCTGACAAACACCATCAGTGCGAGAAATCTGAGGAAGTCAGAGAAAAAGTGCATGTGTGCTCATCTGCTGAAGATATCTGTAATTGACATGGACCAAACGCTCATGCTAAAGTCTACTCACTGAATTTGCATGTTCTATAAGACAGGAACCTATGCCATAAGAAGACTCAAATCCATCAAATTTGTATAGGTGGGATGCAGTGTCAACACTCCCAGTAGCCACAATCATATCAGAATCATGCAAGTCCCGAATAACCACATCATGTGGTGAGAACTCAACTGTCTTACCAGAGCTAGAGTGGCAAATTTGATAGATAGATAATAGGTTCATCGAAATGTCAGGGACAAAAAGAACATCCTGAAGAGAACCCCCAACTAATGCAACAGAACCAAAACCCAAAATAGAAAGATGAGATGAGTTCCCAACAACAATCTGTGAAGTAGCACAAGGAGCAAGAGAGGTGACCAACTACTAAGTGTGAGTCATATGGTAAGAGGCACCATAATCCAAAATCTAGGTGGGCCTAGAGGTCATTGCTCATGCAGTAAGAGCATGACCTTTCCCTACAAGGGAGGATGTGGACTGAGGGGCTGAAATGTGATGCTCCTGCATGGCTTCCTCTAAAGCCTCCAAACATTTCCAACACCTAGAAACGGGATGTCCATCCTTTCCACAAAAACTATAGGTCTCAACTGATTTCTTCTTAGTCTTGGAGGTAGACTCAATAGACTTCGAAGAATATTTACCCTTTGAAGGGTTGGCTGGAGGTTTTGAATCAATTTTTTGTGCAGGTTTGGAGGAATACTAATTGCGTGCTGAATCTTTCTTCAGTTTGGCTTTTTGTTTTGGTTTCCCCTATGAAGACTAAGCAACCAATGCTTGGCTTGAAGAGCCAGAAGCATCCATTTGTTGGATCTTTGCCTGTTCCCGTGTCAACTGATCATAGAATGTCTCAAATGAAGGCATGGTGTGTCTAGTACCCAAAGCATTCATGGTGGAGTAGAAAGGGGAAGAAAAGATCTGATACTGTCCTCACAACTTTGAGAGTATCAGAAAGATACACTCATTATCTGTCTTGGTTTTCCCACATCCCTACAAAATTGTACGTAAAGACTTGAACTTCATCAAGAAGTCCTCTATAGTGGGGAAACCAGTAGGAGTCAAAGAGGTCAACTCTGCATCAAGTTGAAGTGCCTAGAAAGTGTTCATTGTACCAAACAAGGTTGAAAAGTTGCCCCAAATAGCCCTAGGAGTGGCCAAACCATCTAGGTGAAATAGGAGATTGTCGGAGATGTTCAGTGCAATCAAGCCCATGGCTTCATCCATTTTGTTTTTGTGCTGAAGAATCTCAAAGGCATGCTGCAGGACATGTTGGTGTTCATCCAGACATGACCATAAGCCACATGACATAAGTAGCCTAGTCATGTGAGCTTTCCAGGTGTAATAATTGTGTGGTGTCAGCCGAGCCATAGAGGGGTCTGACATTGAGAGAAGAAGTAGACAGAAGAAGAAGGGTCTTTTTTGAAGTAAATTACAGAAAGAAAGAACACCCACCTCCCCCCCATAATGTATAAATCTAACCCCCGTACAACAAGTAAACAATGATTGAAAGCACAAAAAATGAGAAGAAAACCTGAATGCCAGATGCAGAGAGGGAGGAAACTGAAGCCTCTACTTCAATGCCAAAAATGAGATCTCAAATGGCTGAATCAGTAAACAAGGCTAGCATCATCATGTCCGGCTCAGAAACACCTTTTCGATGATATTTCATTTTCTAAAAATGGACACCGTATGCACAAGTTACGACCAAAAAACGAACTGTGCCTCCGAAAAGGAGCTCTCTGGAAAAAACCAGTCACAAAAAAAAATTTGACGGCTGTATGACCATCAGATGACTGCCCACTAGAAATATTTTTTGGTTGCCAAAAAAAATTGAAATCCTGATGGAAAGTGACATCAGCACTAGATTGCTGATGTCACCTATCAGGTGGTTGGTGGGTGGAGAGAGAGCGGTGCTTGGCAGGCGGAGGTGGTGGCCGGGTGGCATTGTGCCAGTAGTGGCGGTCGGGCGACAGAGCGGTGGGGGTTGAGCGCGGGTCAGGCCGCAGTGGCATGTTGGCTGTGTGGCAGTGGTGCACTAGCAGCATGGTGATGACATGTTGGCAGTGCCCAAGAGAAGCCCTAAATGGCACAATTTTTGAGATTTTTAAATTTTTTTCTTGAGAAGCGTGTCGTACACCCTGGGAATGAATTTTTTTCCCCCAGAGGTCATTGTGGCCAAAAGCCATAAATTTTATATGATTTTTGACTCTCCCAGGCCTTTTGAGCACAGTGGTGGAGTCCGTTTTAGCTCAAAGTGCTCCAGAAAATAGCGCCTCCTCCAAAATGAAGAAAAAAACTTAGAGAAGTTGTGACTTTCATCTTCGAATCATGGCTCCAAAAGCTCAAACCAGGCAACAATAGGGAAGCTCTGATACCATGTAGAAGTTGAGAAATCCAACTTTATAGATCACCAAGAACACCTGCATGAAAATAACCTATTGCTGAAAGGAAACCAAAGAGACCAAAAGCAAAGGCTTGGAAAATCTCAGCAGAGTGAAAGAAAATTGTATTCCAAGATAATACAAAATAATTACAAGAGTTCAACCTATAAGGTGAACAAAAACCCTAAAAGGAAAAAGCTAGGTTGCGTAATATAATTAATATAAAATATTAATTATATGCACCTAAGAGACAACTTAAGTGAAAATAGAGTATATAGACAACTTAATAATTAAATCAACATGATCTAATTAATAAGTGAAGATAAATAGATACTCTAACACTTATTAGGTCTTAAGGGATCATATTAGGTCATGTTAGGTCTTATTAGGTCATATTAGGTCTTTTTAGGTCTTAAGGGGTCATGTCAGGTACTTAAGGGCTTAAGGGGTCATGTTAGGTCTTTTTAGGTCTTAAGGGGTCATGTTAGGTACTTAAGGGCTTAAGGGGTCATGTTAGGTCCTTAAGGGCTTAAGGGGTCATGTTAGGTCTTAAGGAGTCATGTTAGGTCATATTAGGTCTTAAGGGGTCATATTAGGTCATATTAGGTCTTATTACATCATATTAGGTAATGTTAGGTACTTAAGGGTTTAAGGGGTCATGTTAGGTCTTTTTAGGTCTTAAGGGGTCATGTTAGGTACTTAAGGGCTTAAGGGGTCATGTTAGGTCCTTATGGGCTTAAGGGGTCATGTTAAGTCTTAAGGGCTTAAGGGGTCAGGTTAGGTACTTAAGGGCTTAAGGGGTCATGTTAGGGCTTAAGGGGTCATGTTAGGTTTTAAGGAGTCATGTTAGGTCTTAAGGGGTCATATTAGGTCTTATTAGTTGAATGTTAGGTCTTAAGGGGTCCTATTACGTCATGTTAGGGCTTAAGTGGTCATATTAGGTCTAAGATTGATTAAATATTGAACATCAATTAAAGATTAATTTTAAAGTTGAGTTTTAAAGATTGATTTAAACTTTCAATTGATTAAAGGTTTTTCAGTAAGATTGATTTATTAGTTTTCAATTAATTGATCTAGATAGGGCTTAAGGGTGCATAATAGGGCTTAAGGGGTCTTATCAGGTCCTATTAGGTCCTGTTAGGTCTTAAGGGCTTAAGGGGTCGTGTTAAATCTTAAGGGGTCATGTTAAAGGTTTTAAGGGGATCCTATTAGGTCATGTTAGGTCTTAAGGATCTATATTAAATAAATTGATTATATTGATTCTACCTATAGATTCAATTTCTAAGATTGATGAAAGATTGAACATAAATTAAAGATTAATTTTAAAGATCAATTAATTCTTGGCTTCAATTACAAAATCCAAACATGTACCAATGTACAAATAGATCAACGCACAAAACATGCATGTACATATCAATGTAAATGTCTATATATCTCAAAAATCAAACATGTACATCAATGTTTAAATGTCTATATATCACAAAAACCAAACATGTATCAATGTACAAATATATCAATATACAAAACATGCACCTACATATCAATGTAAATGTATATATATATATCTCAAAAATTAAACATACATACATCAATGTTTAAATGTCTATATATCACAAAATAAAATGTACAAATAGATCAACATACAAAACATGTGCACGTACATATCAATGTAAATGTCTAGATATATCCACTACTACATTTGGGGCCAAATTTTGACAGAAGTTTCCGACGGGTAACTTTTTATTACGAATTTGGTGTTTTTTTTTGTAATAGGCCCCAATGATGTTGGTATTCTGATGGGTGTTTAATTGACCATCGAAATTCCGATAGATTCGGGGTATAGATTAAAAAAAAAAGTGAAACAACCCCATCATTTTTATTTCGATTGGATAGAGAAGGAGCGGGAGAAAAGGAGCGAAAGATGAGCGCGAGAGAAGGTATGTGATTTCTTCATCTTTCGAGCCTCTGACATCATATTCTAATGCATTGCATTTTATTTGATCATGAATGCTCTCTGAAATGACCTCATTCTACTGGTGTCATGCCCTAGCTAGTGCTTTATCTCTATTATTTGATGTTATTGGTGCTTGTGCTCAAGGATATCGATTCACTGTATTCAAATGCTTGGATTCATGTTTGTTGATATTACTGGCATATATGTTTAATGACACCATTGCATATTGTTTTCATTGAAATGATTGCATTCTACTAGTGTCGTGCCCTAGCCCATGCTTTAATTACATTATTTGATGTTATTGGTGCTTGTGCTCAAGGATATCCATTTTTTTGAAATGTTGACTATGGTTATCAAATGGACAGCCCGTGAGCTTCTAGCTAGGTGCCATTTGTATTGATAGCTTAGGGTATCAAATGTATTATATCACTGATAGTTGAGACTTTGTTAAAATGAAATAGGACAAAGAATGATTTTTATTTAGTTTCTCTATTTTGATCCCTAAGTGGCTTACAACCCTAGAGAAGTATATGCAAATTTACGGATGCAATTGTAGGATACATAGCAGCTGATAATTCACAAGAAATCCATGCATCAAATTTGAATAGAAATTAATACAAAGAACTAGGGTCCTCCAATGGCCCAATCATCTAGACCTTGACTGTCCCCTCAACCAGTGACCCTTCAAAACTGGGTTATCATGCAATCAGTGAGTGATCCTTCATTCTCTTGGTCTGCCCTGCATCCAATCATATTGGAAATACACAATAAAATGATAACAAGTATTTCACAATCCCCCTTCCCCCAAGGAACATTATCAACCATCCCTTCTACATAGCATTTCATTGTTTTATGAGTGGATTGTGCAGGAAGAATTAACATTAAACAAGGAGCAAACTCCTCAACACATCTTGGAAACCATTGAATTTAATAATAAATGAAACCTAACACCAACACTATTCCTTCCATAGTTACAAGATACATAGCAGTCGATAATTCATAAGAAATCCATGCATCAAATTTTTATAAGGATATCCTACTAATCAATAGGAATTTTCTTGAGATGACCAATGATTATGCATTTTGATGGCTGTGTGCTAGTTCAAAAGGATAATATAAATCTGAAACAATGTTTTCTAATTTTCTCAAACTATAAATGTGGTTAAAGGGAAAATATTATGTGGAAAACCCACAAACCAAGCTAGCAAATGATTGTACATCAAATTATTCCTATATTCATTCAAGTATTGCTATGCTTCAGCTACCTCACCTTTGAGCTTCATCTAGAGGAATGTGTAGCTTTAAGATAGAGTTACTTCTTGGGCCTTACAATAGGGTGGAATATGATCAAGATTTTTTTAGGTTGTATCTTTGTTAGTCCCATTGTTAGGTTCTTATGGTTCATGGTTTGAATCTATTATGGCTGTGTAAGGGATTTGTAGATTTTTTGTCTAACATAATTATTGGACACCGTGATTGGAACATAACAATAGTTATGATTCATGCAATCAGTGAGTGATCCTTCATTCTCCTGGTCTACCTTGCATCCAAACATATTGGAAATACACAATACAAGGATAACAAACCTTTCACAATCCCCCTTCCCTCAAGGAGCACTATCAACATCCAGACCTTGACTATCTCCTCAACTAGTGACCCTTCAAAATTGGGTTATCATGCAATCAGTGAGTGATCCTTCATTCTCCTGGTCTACCCTACATCCAAACATATTGAAAATACACAATACAATGATAACAAGTATTTTAAAATCCCCCTTCCCTCAACTAATTACTATCAACATCCAGAACTTGATTGTCCCCTCAACTAGTGACCCTTCAAAACTGGGTTATCATGCAATCAGTGAGTGATCCTTCATTCTCCTGGTCTGCCCTGCATCCAAACATATTGGAAATACAAAATACAATGATAAAAATTCTTTCACAATCCCCCTTCCCTCAAGGAACACTATCAATAAGTGATCCTTCTTCTTATCAGCCATATCCAATGTTTCATTGAAGTCATGGGCAAGAATGAAGGTCACCTTACCCATACCAGTCATGGACTTTGAAATGTTGTTCCAAACTCCTGAAAACTTTTCTATTGCTTCTTGTTGCTTCTTTAAATACTTATGCAACCACAATGTCCTCTTGCCCCATCTTCTTGATCTTCCTAGCTAAAGCAGATGAATCCACACACAATAACCCAAAATGAAGGGTTTTGTATCCTTTAATGAATCTCAGTCACCGATGACGCATGGATAGTCAAACTAGTAGTCTCCAAAGCATTCAATAAGTGAATATGAATGTTTGAAAACTTTCCTCTCAACTTCCCCAACCACTCCTAATCGGTTAGAGGGATATTTCTAGAATCTCCACTATTCCTATCCTTACCAACAATTCTTAAACATACTTTATCTGATATGATAATAACATGCTAAACTGAACCAATGGCATGTTCTTCATGTGGTACAAGGAAGATTTGGTTATCAAATCTTCCTTCGTGCAAGCTGAGCGCAAGAGAAGGTATGTGATTTCTTCATCTTTGATTGGTATCTTTGACGGGCAACGTCTTTCGAGCCTCTGGCATCATATTTGACCACAAATTTCAAATGCATTGCATTTTATTTGATCATGAATGCTCACTAAAATGACCGCATTCTACTGGTGTTGTGCCCTAGCCCGTGCTTTATCTCCATTATTTGATGTTATTGGTGCTTGTGCTCAAGGATATCGATTCATTGTTTTCAAATGTTTGGATTCACGTTTGTTGATATTAAAATTCATCATATCAGATAAAGTATGTTTAAGAAGTTTTAGTGTCTAAACACTCAACTAATCCCTCTAACTAATTAGCAGTGGTTGGGGAAGTTGAGAGGAAAGTTTTCAAACATTCATATTCACTTATTGAATGCTTTGGAGACTACCGGTTTGACTGTCCATGCGTTAATGTTTAGAAGAGATCAATAAAGTATTTAAAGACATTCTTACATGTTTGGAGAGGTTTAAGAGGCACTAATCATGACTATATCCTCACAAACAGCAACATAGACTAGTTTTACTAAGTTTCCTTTCTCTATTTTGAGGTTTCCTTTCTCTGCCACAGGGGTATAGTCAGAGGGTTCATTGACAAAATGATCCTTTGAATGGTTACTATGAATATGAATGATTTGATATAGCATATTTCTCATTTTACTTGAAGTTTGGAATAGCTTGTGCAAGGGTGAAAGTAATTTTGATCATTTTGGTCATGATTGTTCCTCTACACAGTCAGAAAATGTAACTGTCTAATGATTATATGTAATGTTGAATGGATTAAATGCTTTATTCTTGGTAGAAGTGAATGGAAGCAATAGTGTTGGTGTTAGGTTTCATTTATTATTGAATTCAATGGTTTCCAAGATGTGTTGAAGAGTTTTCTCCTTGTTTAATGTTAACTATTCCTACACAATCCACTCGTACAATAGTGAAATTGTTAAAATAATAACAAAATAAAGAGAGACAGGAAATTGTTTAATGCAATGAGCAAGGAGTAAGAAGATTTACCATGAATTAACACAAAACTAGGAGCATTCACCAAAGAGCAAAGCAACAAAGGAGACAATATTTTGAAGGGAGGAAAGCATTAAAAAAACCCCCGTGATATAATGAATCTGGAAAAAATGCCTAAGAATGAGAGAGAGAGAGAGAGAGCTTAGCTCATACAATAGTGTTCAAGAAGAAGAATTATCTCATAAAGAGAGAAGGAGAGCCATCTCTTTTAATAGAGATGTGAGAAAGGAGTTACATTGTAACTCTCATTTCTATGCATGCCACATTTCAATAGTGTGTGAGACAAGTGTAGGATTCCTCATAAGGAGGAATATCTATTTTCCTTAATAAAAGAATTACAAATATGACATGTCCTCCCACTTGGACTAGAGGACAAAAATAATAGGATACCTTGGTTTATCCTTTAAATACATATTTTACTAAGGAAATATTAAATTCTAACACCCCCCTTTAATCTTTACTTGGGGTAATTACATCAAGCGGTATCAAACCCAAATTGTTACAATGAAATTCAAATTTCTCTCTAGAAAGAGGTTTTGTCAAAATATCTGCAACTTGATCTTCACCTTTGCAGTGGATGAGGGAAACTTTCTTTTTTGTAGTGTGCTCTCTAATGAAGTGGTGGTGGAAAGAAATGTGCTTTGACTTTGCATGGTAAACCGGATTCTTTGCCAAGGCTATTGCACTTTGATTGTCACAATACAATGGTGTAGGTTCTTGTTGAGGTAGACCCAAATCTTCAAGTATCCTTCTAAGCCATAGAGCTTCTTTAGAGGCATGAGTACAACTTTTATATTCAGCTTCGGTAGAACATAGAGACACAGATTGTTCTTTTTTACTTTTCCAAGATATAGAACCTGAACCAAGAGAAAAACAATACCCAAAAGTAGATTTCCCATCATTGGGGTCTCCACCTAAATCTGAATCAGTAAAACCTTTTAAAGAAAAATCAGAATTTGCATCATAAAATAATCCTAAGGTAATAGTACCTTTAATGTAACGTAATATTCTTTTAGCAATTTTGAAGTGAGTTTGTTGAGGTTTGGACATGAATCTTGAAACTAAACCAACACTAAAAGAGAAATCAGGTCTAGTGAGGGTTAGATAAATTAAACTACCTACAAGTTCTCTATAAGGAGTAGCATCTATGAATGGAGATTGCATATCCATCATTAACTTAGTTCCTAAATCACATGGAATTGAAACAGGATTAGCATCATTCATATGGAATCTATCTAGAAGATCTTTAGCATATTTACTTTGAGAGATAAAAATACCCTTAGGGGTTTGCCAAATTTGCATTCCTAAGAAATAATGTAAAAATCCTAAATCTGTCATTTGAAATTTTTGGTTGAGTTGGAACTTAATATCATAAATTAAATGGTTAGAACTAGAAGAAAGAATCAAATCATCAACATACAGAATGATAATAATAATGTCATCTTCACTATGCTTGATATACAAGTTAGGATCATTTTTAGTTCTTTCAAAACTTTGAGAAATAAAGAAAGCATTAATTTTGGAATACCACTCTCTAGGAGATTGTTTTAAACCATAGATAGATTTATTTAGTTTGCATACTAGATGTTCATGACCTTATTTAATAAAATTGAGAGGTTGAGACATATAGATTTCTTCATGCAAATCACCATTTAAAAAGGAACTTTTAACATCCATTTGGTGAATAGGCCAATTCATCTTTGTAGCTAAAGCAAGAACAACTTTAATGGTAGGCATTTTTACAATAGGAGCAAAGGTTTCATTATAGTCTATTCCTTCAACTTGAGAAAAACCTCTTGCTACTAGTCTAGCTTTAAACTTACTAATATCATTATTTGCATTCAACTTAGTTTTGTATAACCATTTACATGAAACTAGATTTTTTCCATGAGGTAAAGTAACTAAATCCCAAGTATTATTAGAAATTAAACTATCATATTCATCTTGCATAGCAATTTTCCAGTGAGGTTGATTTTTAGCTTGAGCAAAAGTTTGAGGGTCATTAGAACTAGAGAGAGAAGTCATAAGAGCATAATTGTAGTAGTTTATCCTTCTAGGTTTAAGTCCACCCATTCTATAAATGTAATCATCACCTTCATTAAGTAAATCTTTAAACCATTTAGGATTTCTCCTAGAATTAATAGAAATATTACTAGGAGGAGTAAATAGATTATTACCATCATTATCATCATCACTGCTACTACTAGAAGGAACAAAATCATTAGGAGTATCATTACTATCTTTATGTTCATCATTATCCTTTTGAAGAGTATTAGTATTATCCTTAGTGTTAGGAGCAGAAATAAGAGGAACATAAACATTAGGAGCAAAAATGGGAGGAATAGGGTTGAGAGACAGAGGTTGGTCCTCCACAAGAACTATGTTGCTGTGACTAAAATCAAAATTTAAAATTTGAGAACAGTTATGGACACCATTTTCAGTAATGCAAACATCTCGAGCTATTTGAACTTTATTAGTAAGAGGATCATAAACTCTATAACCTTTAGTGTTCTTAGAATAGCCAACAAATATATGAGGTGAGGATTTAGGATCTAACTTTTTCCTTTTCTGTTTAAGTGTGTGAACATAAGCAGTGGAGCCAAAAATCTGTAAATGAGATAAATTAGGTTTTCTTCCTGACCAAGCTTCTTCGGGTGTTTTATTTGGTAAGGCCTTAGTAGGAGTTCTATTAATAATATAGGTGGCACATGCCATGGCTTCAGCCCAAAATTTATAATCCATATTTCTAGCATGTAAAAAACATCTAGCCATTTCTATTGTTGTTCTATGCTTCCGTTCTGCCACACCATTTTGTTCTGGTGTATAAGGAATGATAAGCTCATGTTTGATACCAAAAGATCTTAAGTAAGAATGGAAAACATGATTAACATATTTAGTACCATTATCAATCCTAAGAATCTAAATTTTACAACCACTTTGTCTTTCCACAAAAACATGAAATTCAACAAAAATATCAAGGACTTGATCTTTACTATGTAAGAAATAGATCCAAGTTCTACGAGAATAATCATCAACAAAAGTTAAAGCATATTTAGAGCCTAAAATAGAAGTATTTTTCATAGGACCTAAAAGATCACTATGAATGAGAACAAAATTATTATTAGCTCTCCAAGATGATTTATGGGGAAAAGATTCTCTATGCATTTTACCACTCATACATCCATTGCAATCAAACTTAGGAGTAAACTTAGGTAGCCCATCTACCATATTTTCTTTTTGCATTAATGAGATATAATTAAAATTTAAATGTCCTAGCCTCTCATGCCAAATGTGAAAATCAATAGTAGTGAGTAATGAATATCTAGGAGAGGCAAATTGATAAAATTTAAAGAGATTATCATCATCCAATTTAGCATTAGCAACTATCTAATCAGTATTGGGATCAATGATATGGCAAATATTTTTATGAAACTCAATCTTATAATCTTGACATAATTGCGGAACAGAAATAAGGTTAGCTTTCAAATCAAGAACATAAAGCACATCATGTAATTTACCATTTGGAACAGAAACATTACCAGTTCCTTCAACTTGACAACAATAATTATTAGCTAAAGAAATAGGAATATTCATAGAATCAGGTCACAAAGAATCAAAGACTTCCTTATGAGATGTAACATGTTGAGATGTACCACTATCAATAATCCATTCAAGTGGTTTAGAAGCATTAAAACAGACAGTAAAAGCAGAACAAGATTGATTTCTATTAGATTTTCCATGTGAGTAGTTTTGAGAATTAGGTTGATCATCATTTTGTTTCTTAAAACAGTTATGTATTGAGTGACCATCTTTACTGCAATAGGTGCAATGTGGCCTATTTGAATGATTACTATTATGATAGTTATTGGAAGGCCTAGAATTGTAATGATCATTAAATTGTTGGATTGAGTTATTATTTAAATTATTAGTATTGTTTGATCTTTGATAATTTTGGTTATTTTGATTAGTGTTAGAAGATCTATTGTTATTGTGACTTTGAGAGACATAGGCATGTTCATGAGTTTTAATTATACCAAATTGAATCAATTTTTCTTCCTCTTGATGCAACATATTTTGAAAGATAACATAAGTTAATTGAGATGCTAAAGAAGGAATACCTAACTAAGAGTAAATATTTGTAATAAACTGTTGGAACTGTCTAGGCAAACATTTACAAATAATTATGTGGATTATCCTTAAATCAAAGAGATGAACTTGTAAACCAGTTAGTAAAACTTTAATTGAATCAAACTTGAGCAAGAAATCATCAACAGAGTTGAAATCGGTATACCTGAGGTCTTCAAGTTGGTCTTGAAGCTGGATTTTTTGAGTCTCACCTGCACTATCATAGGTATTTTTCAGGATGTCCCAAGCTTGATGGGCTTCTATACAAGTAGAAATTAAGACATACAATTCGGGACTTAAGGAGATCCTGATTAAACCAAGTGCTTCCTCATTTTTAGTCTGCCAAGCAGTTTGGTCAACTTGAGGAGTAGAGGCTGCTGGTTTTGAACTAGCATTAGTTGCAATATCCAAAATATGTCTGAATCTAAAGATGAAGGTCATGTGTGTTTTCCATGCATGATAATTTATACTAGTTAAATTTATTTCTGACATCAGGGTGGTCATGGTTAAATACAAAGATTTAATGAAAAGAACACCTAAACTTGAGATAAATAAATGAAACACCCTTAATAGAACCCATAAAAGAAACTTTTAAAGAAAGAGCATTGTGAGAGAAGCCGAAAAACTAGGCATGTAGATCAAACACATGCAAAAGAAACTATATACACTCGCATGCAATAGTAGAAAGCTATGAAAGCTTACGCTAAGGAGGCATGCAAGTAAAAACAACTACCAGAGGAAAAACTGAAACCAAGAACACTTAAGAGTTAACAAATCTCTGTTAAGTTGTTATTGATTAACAGATAACGACAAGAATCTCTTACTTGCAAAGAGGAGACAAAGAGAGAAATAAACTAAATAAACCTGATAACAATGAAAAGGCAACACAATCCTGCAAAATAAACATATTAATGAACATATATCAGATTAAACTTACTTAAATGAATAGAGATGAACCTGCAATAAAATGATTTAATCTAAAAAACTATGTGAATCCTGTTCAATCCAATGATCATCTACATAAATAAGTGAAGCTTGTAAGAAAAAAATCTATGAGATCTAGGAAGCAAATTTAAACAAATAAAATAATGAGGAAAAAAAATTGATTTAAATAGATGCTCTGACACCTAAAGCTGGAGATATCTGATCAAAACTAATCATCTCACATATGTTTCATATCATTCTCCAATGCCCTAGATTTTATGAACTCGACCAAGAACATAAATAAATTACAGCCCAGAGATTCTGAAAATGTGGATAATTATTCTGGAAGCAAATTATGAGAAGGTCGAGAGTGAAGAAACTCCCAGCACAGCACATCAAATGATGCAGATGATGAGGGATATGGTTTTTTAGGCATAGACAATAAAGATAGATGGTGGACTGGTAGGTCGCGGGTTTGAATGTGCAAATGATGTTTTGATTGAATGGTAAGTTAGTACGATAGTGTATGAGGAGAAAGGCTTCTTAGTTGAAAATCATGCTAGGAGTTAGGGTTAACGAAAAAATGTAGCAAGGCATGGGATTGTCCACTAATCACCCGATGGTGAGCGGAGTCTGGTCAGAGACAGTTTGCAAGCGGTGCGAAGTCCGATTATGGAGGAGAAACTATGCTGCAATGAGAATTAAGAAGGCATGAAAATGCATGCAAGGATAAAAGAAAAAAAATGCATGCAATGATTAGAAAAAATGCATGATAAGAGAAGGCAGAAACTAAATTAGTAAATTAGTAATCATGAACCAAAATTTAGAAACAAAATAAGTGAACTAAAAAATATAAACTATTCTAATATTCTATGATACTTGGATATTCAACCAACTAAATTAGTAATGCATGAACCGAAATATATAAGATTAATATAAATGAACCGATAGATAAACTAATTGCAAAGAACTAAAATTAGTTCACCACGATATTGCAAAGAACTAAATGTAAGAACTAAAATGAGATTCAAATCTCTCTAAACAATGTCTTTGAGTTTGGAGTGCACCAAGATATGGTAGCTTCTTTACCTACACACTCAAAACATGATTAAATCAACCTACTCTGATACCATGTTAAAATAATAACAAAATAAAGAGAGACATAAAATTTTTTAATGCAATGAGCAAGGAGTAAGAAGATTTACCATGAATTAACACAAAACTAGGAGCATTCACCAAAGAGAAAAGAAACAAAGGAGATAATATTTTGAAGGGGGAAAAGCATAAAAAAATCCCTGTGATATAATGAATGTGGCAAAAATGTCTAAGAATGTGAGAGAGAGAGAGAGAGAGAGAGAGAGAGAGAGAGAGAGCTTAGCTCATACAATAGTGTTCAAGAAGAAGAATTATCTCATAAAGAGAGAAGGAGAGCCATCTCTTTTAATAGAGATGTGAGAAAGGAGTTACATTGTAACTCCCATTTTTATAAATGCCACATTTCAATAGTGTGTGAGACAAGTGTAGGATTCCTCATAAGGAAGAATATCTATTTTCCTTAATAAAGGAATTACAAATATGACATGTCCTCCCACTTGGACTAGAGAACAAAAATAATAGGATACCTTGGTTTATCCTTTAAATACATATTTTACCAAGGAAAGATTAAATTCTAACAGAAATGCTATGTGATTGATAATTTCATACAACTGGTCCTTTGGCGTGTATTAAATACAATCTAGTCACTTATTGAATGCTTTGGAGACTACTGGTTTGACTGTCCATGCGTTACCAGTGTCTGAGATTCATTAAAGGATACAAAACCCTTCATTTTGGTGTTATTGTGTGTGGATTCAAATGTGGGTTTGATTTGGTTAATGTTTATAAGAGATCAATAAAGTATTTAAAGACAATCTTACATGTTTGGAGAGGTTTGAGAGGCACTTATCATGACTGTACCTTCACAAACAACGGCATAGACTGGTTTTACTAAGTTTCCTTTCTCCTTCACAGGGGTATAGTCAGAGGGTTCATTGACAAAATGATCTTTTGAATGGTTACTATAAATATGAATGATTTGATATAGCATATTTCTCATTTTACTTGAAGTTTGGAATAGCTTGTGCTTGTGCTGGAATTCTTGGTAGAAGTGAATGGAAGGAATAGTGTTCGTGTTAGGTTTCATTTATTATTGAATTCAATGGTTTCTGAGATGTGTTAAGGAGTTTGTTCCTTGTTTAATGTTAACTGTTCCTACACAATCCACTCATACAACAGTAAAATGCTATGTGATTGACAATTTCATACAACTGGTCCTTTGGCGTGTATTAAACAAAATAGAATTTTCAGCATATGTTATCATTATATTTCTTTGTTGTAAACATGCCATTGGTTCAGTTTTGTAAAAAAAATTTCATGTACAATTTTTTTTTCTATTTTTTCCATTTGATAACCACAATCAACATTTCGAAACAGTAAATAACATCAAATAATGGAGATAAAGCATGGGCTAGGGCATGACACCAATAGATTAAAACTGAACCAATGACATGTTTACAACAAAGAAATAGAATGATAATAATTTTCTAAAAATTCTATTATGTTTAATACACGCCAAAGGACCAGTTGTATGAAATTGTCAATCACATAGCATTTCACTGTTGTATGAGTGAATTGTGTAGGAATAGTTAACATTAAACATAGCTAGTGTTCTCTTTACTTTCTCAAATCTGTGCAAGTCAAGTACATTAGAGTTGTATAATACATTGTTAGTATCCTTTTTCCATGGGTCCTAGGTCTTTGGGTCCATGGAAAGGAAATAGATTACAAAATACACTTCAAAACAAAGGAAAAACTTAGAAAATTCAGTCTAACTCGCTGTAGATGAAGGAATAGTCATGATAATAGTTCCTTTAAGTCTTCCAAAAAAATTATTGAACTCCCCTAAAGTCCTATTAGATCCCCAAATTGCTTAATCCAATCAACTTACATCAGGATCATGAGAAACTTTAAAGGATTAAAAACATTACTTGGAATAGTCAAATCATTATGCTTTCAAATCAATTACCTATCGACATATCCCTTGTGAGGGAGAGAAGCCAAACACATAAAGAACATGCACATAAACATGACAACTGAAGAACTTAAATGGAATACACTAAGAAGTACCAAATGATGAATGCTCAATTGTTGTAATGGCAAAGCATCAGAACTGTCCATTTCTAGAACTTGATTTTATAGTCTAAATGATTTTTCTATAGTCGTAATGATTTTTCTAGAACTTGATTTTCTAGTCTTAATGATTTTTCTATAGTCCTAATGATTTTTCTATAGTACTCTTAATGATTTTTCTAGAACTTGATTTTCTAGTCTTAATGATTTTTCTATAGTCCTAATGATTTTTCTATACTCTTAATGATTTTTCTTTTGTCCTAATATTTGTTTCTCTTGATAAATTAGGCCTTGAATTTGAATTTTTGTTCACTATTTTATTTTAGCTTGATATTTCATTCATTTTTCATATACATAGAGACTACACATGCTGATAAAAAAATGAGCTATTTGATTAAGGTTAACTATTCATGATTGTAAATAGTCAATATTTTTGATGGTACTCCTTGGTGTATTTCATTTTAAAATAATCATGTTTCTATGGCTATGATAAATGTCCCTTTGTGTTGAGAAAATTAGAGTTGAAAAAATGGTTGCAAACAAATCATCCTTCTTCCACCAACATTCTAGTCAATGTACAAGTAATGAGTCATTTCATTCAAGAAAGACCATGTCTGACAATATCAACGCAGAACAAAATAAAGAGTATGCAGAATTTAGTGATTGTATCTTCCATTAGAGCCACTTCATATGCACAGGTGATGAACATGCATATTTGCCTAAGCGCTATTGGGAGCTTACCCAACAACACATGTACTATTGTGAAAATCACCACAAATCTATTTGCTGCTGGGTCTAGCATATACCTTCTATGTCAACTCTTATATGCATAGGTAATGAACATTCAGATTATAAGTAAACTAGTAAACCAAAGGACATGCTTTTACTAGTAAGTCTCTATTTGTTGGGCATACTGATTATAAGTACTTGACATATATCACAAATGTTGCTAATTAAGGTTAGTGGGATTATTATGCCTATCTTGAAAAAAGACTGTCAAATCATTATGCTTTCAAATCAATTACCTATCAATGTATCCCTTGCAAGGGAGAGAAGCCAAACACATAAAGAACATGCACATAAACATGACAGCTGAAAAACTTAAATGGAATACACCAAGAATTACCAAATGATGAATACTCAATTGTTGTAATGACAAAGCAATATCAGAACCGTCCATTTCTAGAACTTGATTTTTCTATAGTCCTAATGATTTTTCTTATTTCTTATCTGTGCTTGGTGACAGGATTTTGAACATTATTGACATACTTAAATGCAATACACAATACCAAATGATGAATGCTCAAAATTAGGATAGGCGTAATCATCCCGCCAACTATAGAACTATAGAAAAATCAAGTTCTAGAGATGGACGGTTCTGATATTACTTTTCTATTACAACAATTGAGCATTCATCATTTGGTACTTCTTGGTGTATTCCATTTAAGTTTTTCAGTTGTCATGTTTATGTGCATGTTCTTTATGTGTTTGGCTTCTCTCCCTGGCAAGGGATACATCGATAGGTAATTGATTTGAAAGCATAATGATTTGACAATCTTTTTTCAGGATAGGCATAATCATCCCACCAACCTTAATTAGAAAAATTTGTGATTTATGTCAAGTATTTATAATCAGTATGCCCAACAAACATAGACTTAGTAGTAAAAGCATGTCCTTTGGTTTACTAGTTTACTTATAATCTGAATGTTCATCACCTGTGCATATAAGAGTTGATCATAGAAGGTATATGCTAGACCCAGCAACAAATAGATTTGTGGTGATTTTTGTATGCACCCAAAAATGGTCACCTAGACTTTGCACCCCATTTATTCAATTTATCAATCCTGAATCAATTTTATCAATAATCAATATTTTCAACAATATCAATCTCTTGATCAAGTCTTAATTTCGATCATATATTGGATTTTTATCCTATGGGCTAATCATTTATCCTAAAGTCTTTATTTATTAAAAATGAATATTTCCTCCCCTTTTGATTAAATAAAAAGCCCCACCTTTCCTCTTATCCTAAGTTGCACAAATAAAACATTATTCCTATTTTATAAAAAGGAGAAAAGCACCTTTTGTCTCATATGGACATAAAGTCTACTCCTATTTTCCTATTGGAGGATACTTGTGCACACGGATTGCTCCTCTTTCAAGCTCCATCATTGATTAAGACTTTTGCCTCTTAATCTCCATGGTCCATTTCACCTCATTTCTTATAAAAGGAGAGCTCCCTCCCTCATTCTAGGTCACTTGTTTTATGCTAATGTTATGCTGCAGGTTTTCTAGGTCATTTGGAGCTTTCTTTGAAGACACTCTTGCATCCAAGATTTTTGTTGTTGCATTTCATTTAGTTTCATATTTGCTTTCATAGTTTCATGATAATGACATTCTTAGTGTAGATTTCCTTTTATGCAATAGATTAATCTCACATAGTCTAAATAGGAAGGATTTGTAACACTTGTTCTTTCCTTTTCATAGAATACTTTGCATATTTGCATCCTCATTTTAGTTGCATTGCATTGCATTTTCATAGTGATTCTTGAGGATATTGGCACTCTTGCCCTTGTCCTCACTTGAATCTCTCGTTGTGTGGTTGACTAGCAAGGTCACAAGCTTGTAGCTCTAGCTGAGAGCAAATACTTCATAGTCCCTTGCAACTTCATGCATAGAGGGCTATGAGCCGCTTTGTGAGGCCTCATTTTTGAGCAACCTTGCATGTAATGGTTCATAGAAAAGCACCATTTTAGTGTGTACATTTCTGGCACCCACCGTGGGGCAGAGTAGATAGCTTTGTCCCTTCTTTTTCATCATTTTCATCATTTTCTGTCAATTTTTCGGTAAGTTTTTAGCTTAATTTTTGGTCTGTATTTTTTTTTCTTAGACTATCGTATGATACTTTCCAGAAGTATCGCATGATACTTCTTTGTATTCGCGTGCGATACTTCGCCTGTCAGAAGTATCACCTGGCTATTGTGAATTCTATCGCCTGGTGGTGAGCGAAGTATCGCCTGGCATAAGGCGAAATATTGCGCAGACTAAAAAGTATCACCCCAGTATACTGCGAAGTATCACGTGATACTAGTGTCTGTACTATGTTTGTATCTGACAGTGAGTTATTTTTGGGCTATTTTATCTATCTTGCAAGTTTTGGGCTGTTACCTATCTTTTTAAAAAAATTTGAAATTTTCAGCACTCTGGAAAATGGGTGCCCATTTTTTTTTTGAAATTTTGCAAATGGTATTGAAAATTGAAGTGTGATATATCATTGGAAAGGTCTTTCTGAGCCTAATCCAACCATGATGGTTTCATTTTTAGATTTTGTCATTTGATTAGTTATTTTTGCAGATTATCTAATGTTTCATGTGCTAACCATTGTTAGATTTTGGATTTTGCTAACCTTGTTGGTCTAACAGGTTATGGTTGTAGGTGCCTCTTACTTGAATATTTTGTCAAAATCGCATGTCAAAGAGGGCTACTAATAGTTTTTGTAGGGCTACCCAAGCATAAAAAAAATAAAAATAAAAACTTGCTTGTTTATTTGCTTTCCTTTTAAGTGTGGCAAAAACTAGTTGTTTCATTTATTAGGCACTTAAGATCTTTAAGATCTTGTTGTAGGAATTCTTGGGTGGTAGGAGAAGTATGCTCTTCACCATTTTGGTGAACCGGAAAATCTTGACCCATCTTTGAATTTTGAAAACAAGAGGGTAAATGAACTTTGCTTGGTGTGTTTGGGAGAGATTCTTGAGATAGGGGAGTATGCTCTTCACCCTTGTGGTGAACCAAAAACCTTGAACCTCAATAGTTGATCCACTTTTTGTTTAGTTGTTAGAATCTTTTGGTGGGCCTGCTCTTGAGCAATCAAGAGGAACGACCCAAGTGGGGCCAAGCTAATACTGAGCTATTCCAACCCGCTATAAACTCAAGGCTACCAAGGACACAAAACCTTGGTAGAAATAACACTTGTTTTCGCTTGATGTGAGTAGCTCATGGGATTGCGACCATGGGGAAAATATTGAGCAAGAATGCTTAAGGTACTCTTGAGGCTGCGAGGTCCTAGTCCTTTATGAGGAGCAAGATGGGTGTTATGAACGGAAGCCCTTACTAAGAACCATAGGTTAGAGGCCACCTTATTTAGCCACTTATCTTCTTAGTGCAAGGATTGATCCAAGTGGACTAACCCGGATCACCCCAAGATACTCACCATATGTGTCCTTTTGGTTGTGTTGTTGGACACTTCCACGACAAAGCCAATATCTCTTGTGGGCAACCACTTGGTGTGAGGCAAGGGGGCATCAAGTTGTGGGCTAAGTTGGTAAGTATTGAGCCTTGTCTTGTAGGTAGATATTGCTTGAAGTGTCTTCAATTGTGTGATACCAGTGTGAACATTCTCAACATACAGACAATCAGTAACTTCCATAGGGTGCAATTTTATTTTTGATATCATAAGTGTTTGTCTTGGCAAGGTTGCTTTTGCCCTTGATTCAAGTGTTTGAAGACATGTTTGATCCTCTACTGTTTGCAAACTTGTCCAAATGCTGTTAAATTTGTGATTAACATCAAACATTTTCACCCTAACATTTAGAGAATCCAAAATCAGACCTTAAAAAACTCAAAATTTTGCACAAATTGGTCAAGATCAACATTAGTATCACATTAGCCAAAGAGAAATATCGCATTAGAAGGTTGTTCTTGGTGAGAAAGTTTATCTCTAGAATTGTGAGCTACATTCTTGGGAAATTCTCGTACTCTTATTGTCCAAATAATTTTCATTTAATCTCAATTTCAATTATCTTTTGGCCTAGCCCAACCTCCTGGTTCAAAAGTGCAAGGGTAGTCACCCTTTGATTTGAAGCACCTCTTTGACAGTGTTGGTAAAGCCCGTTTCTCTATCTTTTCATTTCTCTTTGGACAATAGAGAACTTTGATTATCCTAGTTTGGTGTTGACATTTTGTGAGGTCATCCTATTACCAAGGGTCTTCTATTTTCAGTCTTCTTTGGTCAATCCAGATCTTAGATCCTAGGTGTTTTCATGTTGCTCAACATCTCAATGAATGTTATGGTATCAATTGCACAAGATGGCTCTTAGTCTTCTTCTTTCTTCTCCATTTCTCATGTTCTTCTAAAGTCTTCTATTCCCATGGGAAATTCTTCTTCTTCTTCTTCTTGATTCTTTTCCTCTTATTATCTAGTCTACTTTCTTCTATTCATCTATTCATTTCTTCCATGCTTGATTCCTCCTCTTCTAGAACCATGAATTCCAACTACCTTGCCATGGAACCTCTCTTGAGAATGGATGATCTTGAACTCATTTCTCAATTTGAAGAATTTTGTTCCTCCAATGGTTCTTCTAAATATGGCATGGGTGATAAACTTATAACAAAAATAAAAGAAAAGTCGATTAAATCAGACGCCTTTGCTAGAATCATACTCATGATCTCATCAAAATATTCTTCATCTTCTAAATCTTCTCATCATTCCTCATTTTCTAAATCTTATCATGATTCTTCTAAACACTATTCACATTCTTCATCTTCCAAATCTTATCATGACTCTTCTAAACATCATTCAAATTACTCATTATCCAAGTATTCTTCTTCCACTAGTTCAATTTTCTCTTCTTCACGATCTCATTCTTCTTCTACTTCTTCAAAGAGTCTTACTTCTCTTCACCATAAAGAGCAACGTGATAGTCCTTATGATGTCTCTTCCACAAAGAGTGACACACCCACCTATGATGACTATGATGATGGACAATGTAGTGATACCCATGAAACTTCTATTCCTAAGCATCATCCTCGTGGTACACTTGTGATTTCTAAGGGGGAGTCGTATTGGGTAGACTATGATGGTGATCCATATGACTCTAAATTTAAAGAATTCTTTGATGATTTTTGTGAACAATACAATATTCCTACTGAAGAAGAGAAAATCTACCGCGCTAATTTCAAATGTCAAAAGAATCTCTCCTCTAAAAATTCTCATGCTGAAAATAAAGATGACACTCTCAAGCAAGATCATGTTAATGTTGAACCTTTGTCTTGTGATGGTTCCCTTCCATCCTCTACTTCCTCCAATACCCACACACTTCCTAAAGCTTCTAAGTCTTCTAAATCTTTCACAAATACTTCATCTAATTCAAATCCTAAGGCTTTTCATGCAGTCCCCTATAGTTATCCAAAAGGGCTACCTCTTAAAGAAACTCAAGCTAACCTTCACTTGGCTGCAAATACTTTCAATAATGCTAAACCTAAAGAGCCTAAGCCTTTAAATGCTATAATGCCTATTTCAGCTAGTCTTTCAGCATCTCTTTCAAAGTCTTCCATACAATTCCAACATGCTTCCTTGTCCTTAGAAGTGGCTCCATGTCAAGAGGACTCTAAAAATGATAAAGAAAAAAATATAAATAAAGATCAAGATCAGGAACCCTCCATATCATCCAATTCTCTTCATGATGTATCTCCTCCATTTCATGGTTCTTTTGATCCTCTACGCTCTTCCGCATTCATTCCACCATCTCCTAGGCAAGATCAAGCTACTACTTGCACCATTGAGCTTATTGACGATCAAAATAACCTTACCACACTTGCGTTTTCCAAAGATGATGTTTCCATTAAGGTTATTAAAAATGGTGTTGTTACTTCTGATGTTAAGCCTATTGAAAATCAAGAAAAAAATGATGCACTTATGCTATCCAAAGCAACTTGTCAAGATCAAAGTCTTCCATCTTCTTGTTCTACCACTCCATGTTCATTTCCACTTTCTTCTCTTCCTAAGTCTTTGCAAGCTTTGAATCATCTTATCAAAGAAGATGCTCCTATTCAAGATGTCCACAATTCTATTGAAAATTCCAATGCTCACTCCAAAGATGCTAATATCTTTGGTTGTCATATAGACGCTGATGAACTTATTGATTATCTTTTTGCATCTTCCACATCCATCCTTGGACCTCCTCCACCAATGCTAAGGACTTCACATCTTCCTTCCATATTGGGTCCTTATGTCCCTTCACTTTCCCCTCCTAATTCTCTTAATTCATCATCCATTTTGGGTCCTTGCGTCCCTCCATCTCCTATCTTTCCTCAAGATCAACATAGATGCATACCCTTGAATCCCTTTCATCCACCCACCCATCTAAACCGGTCATATCCTCCTTCTTCCACAAGTCCCAAGTGTTTTGGAAGTAAGTTGAATGTTCAAAACAAGAAAAAGAAGCAATACAAGAATCCATCAAAAAAAGAAGATCGCCATGTCTCCTCTAGTCGACATGGGGGCATAAAGTCGAAAGAGATATCTAAGAAGAAAACTACAAGACAAGTATGGGTTCCAAAATCCATCATTGAAGATATTCTCTCTCAGTCATCAAAAGGAAATGAAAATCCTAAGGCTATATGGATTCCAAAGTCTCTCTTGAAAGAGTCTTATGTTGAGCAAAAAGTGAAGTTGACATTCAAGCTTCCAAAGGCTTCCACTTCATCTTTTTCTAAAAACATTCTTCCATTCCATGCGCCTAAACCACAACCTCTGCTAACCATTTGCCATATTCCTTCTCGTATTTCTCCATTCACATTTGAGAATTATAACAAGCACACCAATCCTCTCTTTGAGGAGTTAGATAGCAATAATGAACCAGAATATGGTTCACACTTGGACTAGAATACGGTTTACGTTTCCTCCATTTTTCCCATCACCCTTCAAGGTGTGTATTGACATTGATCTTACCTTTCTTTCCATCTACCTTTTTCACATTCCTTCCATTCATTATCCTTCTACCTTCTATCATATTTCCTCATTTGCCTATTCCTTCTGCGTCTTCCTTTCCCCTACAGCATCTTTGAGCATATCATTTTGAATCCTTGACATATCATGGTTTATCCTTTCAAGGAGCATTATCTAAAAAGCTTGCCTTCTTCCAAAAAATAGAAAAAATATTCAAAAAATAGAAAAATTCCAAAAGAAAAAAAGAAAGAGATGAATTTTTTTTTTGAAAATGCGCCATGGTGAAAACCTGAAAACAGGCGCCTTGGTAGCAAAAGTAAAGAGAAATAAATTCATCCTATGGTGAAAACCACTCCCTTGTGGCACCTTGGATAAGTACCATGATGAAAACTTGGCAATCAGGTGTCATGCATAGTTCTTCTACATATTTCATCCATTCCATCTTCTCTCTTTAATCTTGACAATGTTGAACTATACGCAAATAATTGGCTATCTCGTGAGCTATCTTAAGATGATCTTGCTTTCATTTAGTTCATGTTTTTCCTTCATATTTATTTTCCTCCATTCATTCTAGCTTTGGTCTTGATCTAATAAAAAGAGTAAAATACGATGCTATGAAGTCTCTTGACATGTCTACTCCTTTGGACTGCATCCTTTCCTTCTTTTGCATTATGCTTTTGAGGCTTAATCTATGCTAGCTTTTCATTGCTTGTCCAAATGTGCTTTAAATGATAATTTTTCCCTAGCTTGGGTACTCTTGAGGAGTTTGACCTTGAGGATTTCTTCCCTTCATTCTCCTTCATTCTCTTGTCTTCCACTAGATTGCTAATCCATCTTGTCCTCCACATTGCTAGATATTGGGACTACACGATGTGATCTTGCTTGGGAGTTTGATGCCCATTTCTGTCTAGGGGCATCCTTTGTACATATTTTATGATCCTGAAAAAATACCAAAAAAAAAATCATATATGATGCTAAAAAAAATCCTAAAAAGTATAAAAAGTTCTGAAAAAATACAAAAAATGAAAAAAATGAAAAAAGAGAAAAATTGCAATAAAAATCTAAGTGGTGAAAACTTGGAAACAGGCGCTACTTGAGGCCTTTGCACTCCTATTTGTTAGCATGTGTCCTCGACACTGAGCCTTTCCATCATGTCTTGACCCTATTTGACTTGGTCTGGAATTGGTCTTTCTCTTTGTCTAGGGGGCATAACTATTAGCATTGGTCCTTTAGGTGCATTTGTCTCTTGGGGCATTTCACAAATAGGTGTTTTTCAACACCACCCCAAACAGATATTTTTTAACACCACCCCAAACAGTGTTTTTCAATACTACCCTTGCGTCAAGTGTTTCTTAACACTTATCAGATGTCTTACCCAATAGTCCAAGTGTAATGTGATATTTCTCACTAAGCAGATGTGATATTTAGAGTTTGACTCTATGACCAACACACACACACTTAAAAAATCAACTCGCTTGAGATATGTTGACTTTATTTTCTTTGTGTGCTATCTATGAGGATTTCTTTGATGAGTGGTCTCTCCCTGAGAAGTTTTTGATGATGCATAGCTAGAAGATTGAGGGTACGAGAACATGTTTTATTTCTTTATCTTCTTGTGGGTATATTTTGTTAGTCCTAACTGTCATGAGCATTTATGCTGGTCTTACTTGACACTATGGGTTGACAAGGTCTTATCCTTGACTATTTTGCGAGTGTATGCTTCTAGTTATCCTGACTTTCATGTGTCTTGATGCAAGCATAATCTTGCCATATCAAACTTAGGTGATCTCACTGCACTAATCATCTTGACCTACATGTCTTTGATGCCTAGGTGAGATTTCCACATTTCTATCTGATAAAGATCATATTCATATCCACATAGTTATGCTAGTGTGCATTGTATGATCTTGCAACGCTACCAATAATGCTCGATGATGATAATTATATTTCTATAGGCATTGTGACCTTGCAAGTCAACCACTTTCATAGTAGCTTGCATTATTAGGTTCATCATAGTTTAGTTTTTGCATCTTGCATATAGAGAGAGCTTTCCTTTTTATCATCTACGGACTAGTTGGTCAAATGTGCTCATTTTCTGATTCTTCTTGATCATATCTTTTATTTCTGGTCTTTCATATCACATCATTTTCTATCCATTTTCGGACTCGAAATCAAAATCTGAGTCACGTTTCCAAATTTTCCCTTTCTTCTGAGCAGTTGACTGACTTTTTGAGGCATAATTTGATTTTCGGTGGAATTTCTTCCTTTTCATGTCTCTCAATTTTCTAGTCTTTCATTCGCCCTATCTCTTTTCTTCTAGCTCATCTCTGGGGCATGTTTCATTACCTAATGGTTATCCTGTTATCATTTACCTTCGATTGTGATTTCATTTTGATTTGATCATATTTTATTGATTTCCTGTCTCTCCTCTACCTGATTTTGATTTCGATTTCGACTCCGAGGGGGCATTATTTATGGGATTCTCATCCCCGATTCCTTGATTTTCCTGATTCAGACATCTTTTGTGAGCTTTTTGCTCAAATTTGAGATTCTTATCTCTTACTTTGAATGTGATCCCGAATCGACCTCATGTTCAAAGACCTTTGTTTATGCTTTGTCCAGATATGATCCCGAATCGATCTCATATTTGAGTTGTTTTGTGATCCCAGATTGATCTCACATTTCAATTCTTCTTTGACTACATGTGTTCCCAAATCGATCACACATTAGTCAAAGAGGGGCAAATGTATGCACCCAAAAATGGTCGCCTAGACTTTGGGCCCCATTTATTCAATTTATCAATCTCGAATCAATTTTATCAATAATCAATATTTTCAACAATATCAATCTCTTGATCAAGTCTTAATTTTGATCATATATTAGATTTTTATCCTATGGGCTAATCATTTATCCTAAAGTCTTTATTTATTCAAAAGGAATATTTCCTCCCCTTTTGATTAAATAAAAAGCCCCACCTTTCCTCTTATCCTAAGTTGCACAAATAAAACATTATTCCTATTTTATAAAAAAGAGAAAAGCACCTTTTGTCTCATATGGACATAAAGTCAACTCCTATTTTCCTATTGGAGGATACTTGTGCACACGGATTGCTCCTCTTTCAAGCTCCACTGTTGATTAAGACTTTTTCCTCTTAATCTCCATGGTCCATTTCACCTCATTTCTTATAAAAGGAGAGCTCCCTCCCTCATTCTAGGTCACTTGTTTTATGCTAATGTTATGCTGCAGGTTTTCTAGGTCATTTGGAGCTTTCTTTGAAGACACTCTTGCATCCAAGATTTTTGTTATTGCATTTCATTTAGTTTCATATTTGCTTCCATAGTTGCATGATAATGGCATTCTTAGTGTAGATTTTCTTTTATGCAATAGATTAATCTCACATAGTCTAAATAGGAAGGATTTGTAACACTTGTTCTTTCCTTTTCATAGAATACTTTGCATATTTGCATCCTCATTTTAGTTGCATTGCATTGCATTTTCATAGTGATTCTTGAGGATATTGGCACTCTTGCCCTTGTCCTCACTTGAATCTCTCGTTGTGTGGTTGACTAGCAAGGTCACAAGCTTGTAGCTCTAGCTGAGAGCAAATACTTCATAGTCCCTTGCAACTCCATGCATAAAGAGCTATGAGCCGCTTTGTGAGGCCTCATTTTTGAGCAACCTTGCATGTAATGGTTCATAGAAGTGCACCATTTTAGTGTGTACAATTTTTGCAATAGTACATATGTTGTTGGGTAAGCTCCTAATAGTGCTTAGGAAAATATGCATGTTCCTCACCTATGCATATGAAGTGGTTCTAATGGAAGATACAATCACTAAATTCTACATACTCCTTATTTTGTTGACAAAGAGTGTTTCTTTTTTTTATTATAGTATAAATGATTTTTCTATAGTCGTAATGATTTTTCTTATTTTTTGTCTTTTGTCCCTTTTTTATTTCCTATGTCTATGCTTCGTGATAGGATTTTGTCACCTTCTTTTGATGGTATATTTCATTCAGTCTATGTGGAATACTATTTTGTTCAGTATTTTATTTCAGCTTCATATTTCTTTCATTTTTCATATACACAGAGACTACACATGTTGATAAAAAAATGACCTATTTGATTTAGGTTTACTTTTCATTATTGTAAATGGTTAATATTTCTGATGGTACTTCTTGGTGTATTTCATATAAAAATAATAAATGTAGTAACGATGGTCCGGTGCATTATTGATATATAGGCTCGATGACTCTTGTCAATGTGTCAAACTCTCAATGTGGTGGTGGGCAGTGTGTGTTGAAAACTTCACAGACACTAAACAACCCTGGACGACAATTTTGATGCTACCCAAATAGAAAAAAGGTTGCTAATGTGTATATATTTAATATTTCTAATGTAAATACTATTCATTATAATATAAGAACTAATGTAGACTAGGCATCAGAGGGAAATAATGGTTGCGAATACTTTAGTTGGGTCGATGACAACTCATCTGCATCTATCCGCCCATCTCCACTTATCCGCGATGAAGGATTTGAGTGCAAAATGTGTCAAGCTAGGGAAAATTCTGAAATTATATTTTTACGATGCCTTCTCTGTATTGTAATCGCATATCTTTGTTGCGACCATATGCAGAGATGAACTCAGGAATTAGTTAGTTTAGTATTTTCATATTGTAACTAATATTTTAATATGGATACGACATAACTTCTCTTTGCCTCAAGTGCACATATATATGGTTTACATCTTTTTTTAGAATAATTCTTCATGTTTATGGTTCAGGTGAACCCCACTCTACTATCAATCACATGATTTAATGTATAGTGTTTTCTTGGTTATTCCATTTTTTCCTTGACCTTGACTATGGATTGACTATCATTTTTAAGCTTGAGCATGGCTTTGTACCATGCACCGTTCGTAGATTTGTACGCAATGCTGATTTACGAACGTAAATAACGCATTGAACGTAATCTACAAACATTACATGGTATGAAGTCTTGCTGAAGTTTGAGCATCCTCCCTTTATTCCAGTGAGGGATTGGAGGGTGAACCCACAATAGTGGGTTACACTTTTTTGCCTGAATGGACACTGAACTCTACATTTTGAAAAAAAAATTCAGATTCAAATGCATATTCTCGTTAAACCGTTTGGAATCAGAAAATGAAGTAAATTAGAGTCTTTTAGGATTTTTTGTCTAGATTCTAAATATATTTTTTATTTTTATTTTTGAATTGATTTGATTAGTTTTTTATTTCTCCCACGAAAACTGGTATGTTGCTGAAAACGTCATTTTCAGAGAGTTACATTGTTTTCATAGAGTATAACTTTTTTCCTAAAATAGATATCAATGTGATGTTTTCGAATTTAGTTTTTTAACATCCATATGGAGGACATTTGATGAAATTATCATGATTATTTCATTTTTTATTAACGTTTGAAGTTGACTAAACCATAACTTTGACATACATTAGCTACATAGCTTATAACTTGTGTATTTTTCCAATTTCATTTTTCTTTATTTGGATAGAAAGAGAAATCCAATACCTAGGGAATAGATATTTTTTAGAATTTTTTTTCTCTTATTTACTATTTTTTCATAAGTGTCAAACATAGAGGTAGACATACGGTGAAATATCTATGTTTAGTAAAGCTAAAAATACAAAGTCATAATAAACTTAATATATATTAACATTATAATCATTGGAAAGAGTTTTCTTAGTAGTACCTTACTACATAGATAAGTTTTTCAAATGGATTCATTTGATCTGCCAAAAGATAAAATTGAAGTATTTTTTGTTAGCATTTTAATAGGTGTGAAGGAGACTCCATTCTAGGTATGAATGAGGAGTATATATGTTATATCAATATTTTTTTAATCTAAGATGCTTTGAGCTAACTATTTGTAATTAATTCCTTCAAATGGAACCTCTTAAGGCTTAAATAATCATATTTTATTAAAAATTTGTTATTTCAGCAAAAATCAACATGTCTAAAAAAGTGTAACCCACTATTGTGGGGTCACCCTAGAATGAGTTCATTTTGGATGCAAAGGAGAAATGGGATACTCAGAGGAATTACACCAGCAAATGAGAGAAGAAGGTATAAACATTTTAATAGATTTTTATTATTACATAATGAAATTTGCATATACTAGTGTTCTAAGCCTCCTCATTACATGATTTAAGGTCTTAGTCCATGGACAAATTAAATTAGACTTACTATCCAAAATACATAGAAAACATGCACATAAACACGACAACTGAGAAACATAAATGTAGATTTCACAATAGCTAAGAAACATGATTGTAGGCATCATAGTCACAATCTTTTGGAGACAATGTAATTGAGTTGTGTACCCAAGTGATGGAGAGCAACTTTTCCACCCCCAATTCCAAGTTGAATACATCTGTTGGAGGACCTTGTATTCATGAGCAATAGATGTAATCAACTTGGAATCAGAGGTGCATGAGTTTCTCTCCATCGTCTGGGTATACAACTCAATTATGTTGTCTCCAAAAAATTGTGACCACGATGCCTACAATTATGTTTCTCAGCTGTTGTATCCCAAGACCCCTTATGACCTTTTACAACCATTTACGATCCCTAAGAATACATCTTAGAGGTCTTAAAATGTCGTAAAGGGTCATAAGAGGCTCCTAGGAGGGGCTAGGTGAGCTTCTACATTCACATGGTTGGCCCTATTAAGTAGAGAATGTTAAACTATTCTCAAAACAAAGAGAAGCTCAATAATTTAAGGTCTCAGTCCACAGAGATGCTGAAAAAATGACGGAAACCAATGATGGAGAGTTTTTAGATTTTGAGAAGACGTATATGGAGTGGAGGCTAGATTGAGTACCAGTGTAGAGATAATGATTCAGTAACCTACATCTATAAAACCTTCACAATTATCCCTTCTTTTGCTTCCACTCATTCCTCTTCTCAAAAATGGTTATCTAGAAACTTTGGATACTGTTTCTCATCCATGCACAAAATGTGCTAGTGATCATATAAAATTACTTCAGGCCTCCAATATTGATGAGATGTACAAGTGTAAAATGTTTTTGTGAGACTAGGATCAATTTGTGCAGTGTACATAAATGCAAGGTGGTGATTATTCTCGATGATCGACAGGTATAAGTCTTCTAGGCCTTACCCAGTAGTTAGGACTAAAGATAACACAACTCAAGAGACCATCATAGGTTGTCTTTTTCTTCGGTCTATATTATTGACATAATGTTTTACCTTTCATTAGCTCATCAAATCTAGGGATTTGAAAGAATTTAATAGAACATTTTCATGACAACGTATATTATTTAAGTTGACGTTGCATGAATTTATCTACTTCGTGCACTTGTAGACTATTAGGACGATGATAAAGAAGCATCTCAGTCCACAAAAAAATTTAATTAGACTTACTATCCAAATTGGTACATTGATGAGAATCAATGATGGGCCGAAGTTTTTAGCTTTCGAGAAGACGTATATGCAGTGGAAATCCATAGAGCAGATATAAAATACTGGAAAAGAAGAATTCCTCATCTAATGTGTGAAATGAAAAAGTGTTTACCTTCAACCTTTTTCAATGCACAAGAACACTACCTCAAATTTAATTATTTACCAATTAGTTTATTTGATGTTAAGTTCCAACATAAAGTGAGTAAATTTGTTTTAAGTAAGAAAACAATGATAACATGAATGCGTATGAAATTGAAATGTAGCCTACCGATTCTTGCTGTACACAACCTGTGCATGTTAATGGTCTAGTGAGGATGTGCATCACAGTAATACAAGTAAACATCTTAAATTGATTGGTGTAGTAATACAAATTTAATTGCAATTGGTGTTTGGATTAATGTAACAATTTGTATTGCAGCTGTAGAGAGTGTAGACGCCGTTGTTAATGAGCAGGTTGAGGTTGAGGCCGAGGCCAGGAAAATTGACCTCGATGTTGATGATGTGACTAGATTAGGTAAAGAGCTATATGATTATGGCTTGTAAAGTACTGAAATACTTTAAAATGTTTTTAATGTTTTTAATTATAATAAAATATTTTTAATTTAACCCTTTTATATGTTATTGCAGATGACCCCCCTTTGCATCAACAGAGAACTAGGCATGCATTGAGATCTAATGAGAGGGTAGATGGTCATGATGATGATATCACTACTCCTCTTAACGATTACTTCTTAAAAACTAGAAATCAAAAGAAAAAAAAGAAATGATTGTCATCTATGCACCTTAATTGATAATGACTGATTTTTATATGCCAATGAATTTAATTACATTGTATTGAATGTTCATAAATTTTATAATGTGTTAATGAATGTTATCGTGTGATGATTAATGAATGTCACATTTTATTAATGTATGAATGAATGTTAATGAATGTTATCATGTGATAATTCATGAATGTTACATTTTATTAATGGATGAAATAATGAATGAATGTTAGATCTTAACGGAGAATTTAGAGTGATGTTAGGGGGGGGGGGGGGGGGGGGTTGGGCCAAATGAGTTTCCACCTTCACATGGTTGGCCCTGTTTAGTATAGAATATAAAACTATTCTCAAAACAAAGTGAAGCCCAATAAGTTTGTTCCTTATATAGGGTCTCAAGTGTAGCCTTTATCCCACTCTCAACATTGCAAGGCTTCAAGTGGTGTTTTGAGATTGGTTTCTCCATCTCCCATTGACATCTTGTCTTTCTCCTAAGAACTCTCACTGAGCTTTGATACATGGATGAGCAGAAGATGTCCCTTACAGGCTACACATATATAATATGGTAGATGTAGGGAAAAAATATACTACAACATAGAATGAGTCAACTTGAATCTATAGTTTCTTCATTCACAATGAAAATTCAACTTACAAGCCATATTTTAGATTTAATATTCATATTCATCTTTAGCATGATCATAGCCATCACGGTTAGCATTTGGTTCAACTTCATTTGAACCACACTCTATGTCGGGTACCATTATAAGGCATGGAGTGTGGTCATACCCATGTTACCATAATAATGAGTTAGCCTATAAAATTATGAATAAAATACTACAGGTGCACCTGGGATTGGCCTAGGCACCCAAGTTCCTACCAAAGGAACCCAAGTCAAACCCAAAGGAGAACAAAAGTAGAACCAGAACCCAGCCTCAAACAAAGAACCAGATAACTTGGCTTTTTTCTAATTCAAGTTTATTTATGAATTCTTCTCTTATTCCAACCTGATTATTCCATATTTTGTTTTCCAATTTTCCTTCTTCCTCACTCCAAATTATGTTATGTTGTTATTTCCTTTTACTAATTGTGCTATTTCAAGGATCACCACCCACGATTAAGATAATGAATGATGTCAATACCTTTATTACCAAGGAATCACCACCCGCCATTAATGAATATTAATGATCATTGTTTCCTAAGGGTAATCATTGTTTGTGTATGCTGATCACCCAATTCTTTGGTTGTGACTTGCATGCTGTGAGGTTTTTCAGAAGTGGGGGTATGACATGCTGGTTGGATTATAACATATTGACATTTACACCATGAAGAAGACAAATGATTAGATAGAAAGAGAGGACCAACTGAACCATCTTGTGGTTAATCTATATCACATTGAGAAACAATGTCAAGACTCAAGAATCAAAACAATCAAAAGTTTCTTCAAGACCATGAATGATCAACAATATTCCATTAGAAAACAAAACACTAATCTATGTTATCATTAAGCCATAAAATATGTCTTTAAAGTTTAGAAGCATCACAAAAACTTTCAAGAAACATAGTTCTATCCAAAATATGTCTTTAAAGTTTATTTCTAATGATTATGATGATGATGATGATGACGTTGATGTCTATAATTTATTTCACTTACTGATGCTTGCCTAGATTGAATTTTGAATTGCCAGGCTAGAGAACACTTTCAAAGTTTAGGGTCTATTCCACGTGATACTCTTAGTTACAGCTCAAATGCAACTCAACATATTTTTGATGCTGGGCAACCCATTGCAAAAACTTATCCGTAGGTGAAATTTAATGCTGTGAATCTTGGCATTGTTAATGTTATTACTTTTCCTCATGTTTCATATTTGTGAAAATGTTTCTTGGCACTATCTTCTTTTTCAATTCCTATATTTGCAGCTTTTTAGATCATTAACTTAAGCATTACATGTCTTTGTTCAAAGTTTATTCTAACACTATATTATATCTTATTCTTATTACAATGTTCTTTATTGTGGGCCAGGAGGTCAATCTTCATTGTCTTCATTGTGGGGGATAGTGAAGATTTCTCTAACAAATAGTAGGTCTTCTTTAGTATCTTATAATAACATGCTAAACTAATAAAGGTGTTATGGGCATTTAATCTGCAATTACTAATAGATTAAGCATATTATTACTATGCTTAATGTTCCATTTAAATGCATTTAACACAAAAAACAAATTTACAAAACTAAACCAATGGCATGTTTACAACAAAGATGTGTTGAGGAGTTTTCTCCTTGTTTAATGTTAACTGTTCCTGCACAATCCACTCATACAATAGTGAAATGCTTTATGGAAGGGATAGTTGATAGTGTTCCCTGAGGGAAGGGAGATTGTGAAAGACTTTTTATCATTGTATTGTGTATTTCCAATATGTTTGGATGCAGGGCAGACCAGGAGAATGAAGGATCACTCACTAATTGCATGATAACCCAGTTTTGAAGGGTCACTGGTAGAGGGGACAGTCAAGGTCTGGATGATTAGGCCATTGGAGGACCCTATTTATTTGTATTAATTGCTATTCAAATTGGATGCATGGATTTCTTGTGAATTATTGGTTGCTATGTATCCTGCAACTGCATCTGTAAATCTACATATACTTCTCTAGGGTTGTAAGCCACTTAGAGATCAAAATAGAGAAACAAAATCAAAATCGTTCTTTGTCCTATTTCCTTTTAACAAAGTCTTAACTATCAATGATACAATACATTTGATGCCCTAAGCTATCAATACAAATGATGCCTAGCTAGAAGCTCACATGTTGTCCATTTGATAACCACAGTCAACATTTCAAAAAAATGGATATCCTTGAGCACAAGCACCAATAACATCAAATAATGGAGTTAAAGCATAGGCTAGGGCACAACACTAGTAGAATGCGGTCATTTCAGTGACAACAATATACAATGGCATCATTAAATGTGCCAGTAATATCAACAAATGTGAATCCAAACATTTGAAAACCAATGGCATGTTTACAACAAAGGTCTAATAGAACTCCCAATAATTCTTAAACATACTTTACTTGATATGATGAATTCTTAAACAATTAAGGTTGGAGTAGACATAGTTATCACACATTTTTTTGTGTGGTACAAGGAAGATTTGGCTAGGTAAAATCTTCCTTTGTGCTAGCAGTCTACAGAATTAGACCTTTATAAACAATTGATCATATCAGATAACTAGTATGTTTAAGAATTGTTGGGACTGGTCCTTTGGTGTGTATTAAACAGAATAGAATTTTCAGCATATTATTATCATTCTATTTCTTTGTTGTAAACATGCCATTGTTTCAGTTTTGTAACTTCACTATTGTATGAGTGAATTGTGCAGGAATAGTTAACATTAAACAAGGAGAAAACTCCTCAACACATCTTGGAAACTATTGAATTCAATAATAAATGAAACCTAACACCAACACTATTCCTTCCATTCACTTCTACCAAGAATAAAGCATTTAATCCATTCAACATTACATATAATCATTAGATAGTTACATTTTCTGACTGTGTAGAGGAACAATCACGATCAAAACTAATTTCACCCTTACACAAGCTATTCCAAACTTCAAGTAAAATGAGAAATATGCTATATAAAATCATTCATATTCATAGTAACCATTCAAAGGATCATTTTGTCAATGAACCCTCTGAATGTACCCCTACGACAGAGAAAGGAAACCTCAAAATAGAGAAATGAAACTTAGTAAAACCAGTCCATGCCGCTGTTTGTGAGGGTATAGTCATGATAAGTACCTCTCAAACCTCTCCAAACATGTAAGATTATCTTTAAATACTTTATTAATCTCTTCTAAATATTGACTAAATCAAACCTACATTTGAATCCACACACAATAACCCCAAAATGAAGGGTTTTGTATCCTTTAATGAATCTCAGTCACTGGTAACGCATGGACAGTCAAACCAGTAGTCTCCAAAGCATTCAATAAGTGATTGGATTGTATTTAATACATGCCAAAGGACCATTTGTATGAAATTTTCAATCACATAGCATTTCACTATTGTATGAGTGGATTGTGCAGGAACAATTAACATTAAACAAGGAGCAAACTCCTCAACACATCTTGGAAACCATTGAGTTCAATAATAAATGAAACCTAACACCATCACTCTTCCTTCCATTTACTTCTACCAAGAATAAGGCATTTAATCCATTCAACATTACATATAATCATTAGACAGCTACATTTCCTGACTGTGTACTAGAGGAATAGTCACGACCAAAACGATCCAAACATTTGAAAACAGTGAGTCGATTTCCTTGAGCACAAGCACCAATAACATCAAATAATGGAGATAAAGCATGGGCTAGGGCATGCCACCAGTAGAATGCAGTCATTTCAAAGAGCATTCATGATCAAATAAAATGCAATGCATTTGAAATTTGCGGTCGAATATGATGCCAGATGCTCGAAAGATGAAGAAATCACATACAAAGAACATGCCATTGGTTTAGTTTTGTAAATTTGTTTTTTGTGTAATTAGTAATTGCCAGATTAAATGCAGATAACACCTTTATCAGTTTAATTAGCATGTTATTATCATATCAGATAAAGTATGTTTAAGAATTGTTGGGACTGGTCCTTTTGCGTGTATTAAACATAATAGAATTTTCAGCATATTATTATCATTCTATTTCTTTATTCTAAACATGCCATTGGTTCAGTTTTGTAGATTTGTTTTTTGTGTTAAATGCATTTTTCACAAGGGGTCTTCTTCTAAGGAGATTGATGAAGATTGTGCACCTCAAAAACCAATTCATAAGGTACCAATCATGTTTTCTATTCGCCTATATTTTTGGATTGGTAAATCTCCTTATAAGTTTCATGTCCTTTCTTTTGATTACTATGGATGAGATATATATCTTACATTTAACATTCAACTTCTTTACATTTTAGAACATTTAGTGTTTTTTTTGAGGATTTTACCAAATCAACTTTTAACATAAACCGAAAACACCAAACTGATATCTTGCCCTTTCAACTTGACAAAATATTTGTATTTGACCAATAACTGCAAGCAACTGAATGATAAATCCACATACTTGTATCTTTGTAAAATACCTGGAACATCAAAAAGATGGCTAAGTGGCTGTTGCCATGATTTTTATCTACTGAATATGGGAAAAAAAGCACCAAAAAGAATCAAATAGAAAACATGATTGGTCATTTCAGAGAGAATTCATGATTAAATAAAATGCAATGCCTTCTCTCGCGCTTGATCAACTTTCACCCGCTCATTTTCTCCCACTCCTTTTCTCTACAATCGAAATAAAAATGATTTGGCCATTTCAAAATAGTGAATTGATATCCTTGAGCACAAGCACCAATAACATCAACTATTTTGATCTGTGGGTACTCTAATGTTGGCAAGAGTTCTTTTATTAATAAGATTACTCTGCAAGCTTGAAGAAGCGGTATATTTTGGCAAATGAAGAGTGGAAGACGATGATATTCCTAAGATCATGGATGGACACAATGTTGTAGATAGAATGGGAAGACATCTTTCTAGCCTAGCCTTGGATCCTTCGACAATTGGGGTAGGATCCAAACCTAGGCTAAAAAGATGTCTTCCTTTTTGTTGTGGAATATAGGCTCTACTGCTGCAAGAATGATAGAATGCGATGTAGATATCACAACAGCTGAGAAACATAAATGTAGGCATCATGGTCACAATTTTTTGGAGACACAGCATAATTGAGTGCTATTGCTAGACAATGCAAAACAACCACTACTTTCTATCATCTGGGAAAACCACTCAATTATGTTGTGTCTCCAAAAAATTGTGACCATGATGCCTACATTTATGTTTCTCACCTATTGTGTCCCAGGACCCCTTATAACCCTTTACGACCCTTTACGATCCCTAAGAATACATCTTAGAGGTCTTAAAATGTCGTAAAGGGTCATAAGAGGCTCCTAGGAGGGGCCAGGTGAGCTTCCACCTTTACGTGGTTGGCCCTGTTAAGTAGAGAATGTTAAAATATTCTTGAAATAAAGAGAAGCTCAATAATTTAAGGTCTCAGTCCATGGAGATGCTGAAAAAATGATGAGAATCAATGATGGAGAGTTTTTAGATCTTGAGAAGACATATATGGAGTGGAGGCCAGATTGAGTACCAGTGCAAAGATGATGATTCAGTAACCTGCATCTATAAAACCTTCACAATTATCCCTTCTTTGGCCTCCACTCATTCCTCTTCTAAAAAATGGTTATCTAGAAACTTTGGATACTGTTTCTCATCCATGTACAAAATGTGCTAGTGATTGTATAAAATTACTTTAGGCCTCCAGTATTGATGAGATGTACAAGTGTAAAATATTTTTGCGAGACTGGGATCAATTTGTGCAATGTACATAAATGCAAGGCAGTGATTATTTCGATGATCGATAGGTATAAGTCTTCCAGGCCTTACCCAGTAGCTAGGACTAAAGATAACACAGCTCAAGAGACCATCATAGGTTGTCTCTTTCTTCGGTCTATATTATTGACATAATGTTTTACCTTTCATTAGCTCATCAAATTCGGGGATTTGAAATAATTTAATAGAATATTTTCATAACAATGTATATTATTTAAGTTGACATTGCACGAATTTATCTACTTCACACACTTGTAGACTATTAGGACGGTGATAAAGAAGCATCTCCTCCCATGGCCATGCTTCTTTATCGCTATCCTCATAGTCTACAAGTGTGTGAAGTAGATAAATTCATGCAACATCAACTTAAATTATATACGTTGTCATGAAAATATTCTATTAAATTCTTTCAAATCCCTAGATTTGGTGAGCTAATGAAAGGTAAAACATTCTGTCAATAATATAGACCGAAGAAAGAGAGAACCTATGATGGTCTCTTGAGCTATGTTATCTTTAATGTGCATATCTGTCAATTTTTTGACACTTTATAATTCATTCTGATGGCAGTGCTATACATCTAACATCATTTCCCATTAGAATATAGGCCAACACATGGCCTATCTGACAGATAAAATGTCAGAGAAAATACTTTACGACAATTATTGCGACTGTAATGCTATATGTCTAATAGGAAAACCTGTTGGAGATATGTTGCACTACCGTTGCTCTTCCAATAGTTAAAATGTCATAGATATGCAATTTTTGACAGACTGTTCCGACACTAATGCTACATCACCGACGGGTTTATCTGTCAGAAATTGGTTGCATATTTGTCGCTATACCAACAGTTCTAATGTCGGAAAGGATATCTTTTCGATAGTTAGTTTCGACAACGATTGTGTATTTCTGATAGGTCTGTGTCAGAATTCCGATACATGGACCATAGGAAATGCCATAAAAAAGTTGTTATCATGTGCAAGTTTCCGACGCAATGGGGTGTTGGTAAACTGACGGATATCTCTTCCATCACAATTTCCAATGCAAAAATGGTGACCGACACATGTCAAAATGCCGACAAATGAGCATTGCAAATCCGGCAAATGGCCATCAAAATTTGACCTCAAATGTACTAGTGATCGTGCAAAAAGATCAAACATGTGTACATCAATATAAATGTCTATATCACAAAATTAAAACATGTATCTATTAATGTAAATGTCTAGATATCACAAAATCCAAACATGTATCGATGTAAATAGATCAATGTACAAATGTCTATATATATATATATATATCAATGTACAAATGTCTACATATATCAATGTAAAGCATATATCTAGGTCAATGTAAAACATATCTAGAGATCAACGTAACATAAATACTCTCTAGTACATGTGTACTCTAGATCAAAATCAATGCCATAGATCTAAATCTATGAACACATCAACTATGTTGATGATCACCATCACGTGCTAGATGTCCGGGCCTGTGTGGATCCTCATCCTGCTGGACCTGAGTCTGTAAATGTAAATATGTACATATATAATAATTTATAAATAAATTTATACATATATATATTTAATGTCTTGAGCTTAAATTAAAATGTACAGATATAAGAACTCAACAAATAAATTATAAAATTTAATTTTTAAATTATTTTGTGTACCTTTGTATCATGATGAATCAGATCAGCAGGCTCCTCTAAATCTCCATATGCAACACCCATCGCAATGTCCTGTACCATGTTTAAATAAATTTAAATTTAAATATAGAACTATATGTACACATGTATATCTATATAAATTGAAATTAAATCCAGATTCTTACCTGTTGTAATGCACGTCCAAGGTCGGATAACTCAAAAGAGTGCAAGGACACTGCATCAGGATCAATGGCCTCGTCCATAAGCAAATCTAAGAATCTATTGTGAAATTGTGAGGTCGTAGCCTATGTCTACTATGCGAGAGCCTGTGTATGCTGCAGAGGTGGTGTAAGACCATCCACACTCTGTCTAGAGGTACCTTCCTCTGCATCTGAGCCCTGTCCTTGACTGTTGCCTGTGGAGGATCTACGACACTGTCCTCCTCCAATGAAAGTAGGCGTATCACGCGGCTCAATCCCATGCAATGTAGAAATCCTTTGGTAAGAAGCCAGGAGATCACTCACTAACATACCACTAATCTCACACATGTGATCCTCGGGTAGTCATCCTATCTCATCTGGAGTAGGAAAATCAAATCTGATGTACAAGTCATAAAATGGACTAGATGGTGATACACCTGCACTCACCCGTGATCGAAGCATGTACCTACCCACATGATCTAATGACAACTAGTCGACTTGAGTCATGATGGTGGAAATGCTAGAATACATATCTAAACACGTGTCCTCAACTGCAACCTACCCAACTCTAGTGTAGGTCTCCAAACCTTTTGAAAGAACCAAAAGGTTTTGACCCACCAATGCCCTCTTACTAGGGGGCTGTGGTATATTGGGTCATCTAGACTTATCCTGATATCTCCCTTGACCTTGACCAGCATGTGGAGGTAGATCTGTGTAGTCAACATCATAACCCAAATGAAACTCTGTAAATAATTGTTTGCAGAAATATAGTGGCACCTCATCCTTTTGGGGCCACATATGATGTGCTGCTAACCATCTAGGATATATAAAAGGGGCCACTATGTCATCTGTACATTTTGTGACCTTATATGCTCGAACCACCCTCTTATCGATGTAATGGGTGCCAAACATGTTCTTAACCTGAGTGATTGAAACATCTGAATCAACTATCCTCCAACCTATTGTCCCTGTGACAGTGCTAGATAGGCTATAATAAAAAGCATCAATCGATACATCATCATATGGATTGTATGATTGAGCCTTCTGAATCATACTCACGAGCTCAGTGCGTATAGATGTAAATTTATCCCTATTAGTGAGAGTAGTACTCTTATGCAATGTCCACTCTAACGAAGTCAGAGCAGCCTGCATCCTAGAGATAGTCTCATCTCTATGACTATCTCTACTATGTGGGGCCTGGGTACTACACTGGTTTGAGGGAGCTTGTGATCCTTGACTATTATGGACACTCTGATCTGAACCACTAGAAGCCATGAATGATGTGCACACAAAGGTAATATATATATCTAGATCTAGATAGATAAAAAATGCTCACTGCAAGTAGGCACATGCACATATACATACATCCATTAGAAAATCAATATATATCTATATATATATATATTAAAAATAAATAAAAAGATCTAACTTGATTTACATGTGTACATACTTCAAGTAAACATGAAAACATTTAAAACTTCAAACACACATGAACTAATTTTCAAATGAATTTGTACATAATATAAATTTTAAATATTTTTAAACATTTAAATTCATGCATTTACATATGTACATGTAATATTTTTTTAATATTTAAACATAATTTAAATTCAGGCATTTACACATGTATTCAATCATGGTACTAGAACTAATTCATGCACACATATTTACTATTTGAATGCATATTTATGTACATATTTAAAAGCACACATTAGAAAAATTAATGTAAATTTCCATAACTAGGGAGGGAAAAACATTATATTTAAATTAAATACTAAAAGAAATGGTGAAAATATATAATAATTTGGAAAGGGGTTCATGGGTCTTAAGGGTCTTATGGGTCTTAAGAGTCTTAATTAGGTCTTAACCTGGTCTTATGGGTCTTAAGGGTCTTATGAGCTCGTCTTAAGGGTCTTAATTAGGTCCTATTGGGTATTAAGGGTCCTATTAGGTCTTAAAGGTCTTATTGGGTCCTATTGGGCCTTAAGGGTCCCATTGGGTCTTAAGGGTCTTAATTAGGTCTTATTGGGTCTTAAGGGTGAACTATTTTGATCTATTAAGTTCTATTAGGTCTTAAGTGGTCCTATTAGGTCTTAAGGGTCCTAATAGGTCCTATTCGGTGGACTACATTAAGTTTTAAGTGGTCCTATTAGGTCAGTAAGAGTAGATAGTCCAGTATGTTTTAATTGGTACTATTAAGTCAAGTATTGGGTCTTATAATTGGGTCCATCCTATTAGGTCTTAAGGGTCCTATTAAATGTCTTAAGGGTAGGTCCTATTACATGTTTTTAAAGGTTTTAGTTTACGTTTTGCTTAAATTATATATGTTTTTCTAGGATTTAGGTTTGTATGTTTAAGTTTTATGTGTTGTTTTTGTACATTTTTAAAGGTAAATACATTTCTAAGTTTTAATTTTACATTTACATTTAGTTCATCAATAATATAAATTTCAAAAATGAAAAAAATAATAATAGTTAAATTACAATGCTAAATAAAAAAATGACATTTTTTTTGCATATAAATATAAAAAAAAACAATTAAAAAACATGTAAACAATATATGCAAAATAAATAATTAGAAAATACAAACAAATAAAATTTTTTCTAAAAAAACCTACCTAGAACTCGGCCGAGTGGACACTATTGCTCCCGGTCGCCTATCGTTAACCCCCTAATGTTCAAATGAGGGGCTTTGGGCATTCACTGGGGTATTTATAGGGCGGGGTAGACTTGGCCGAGTCCTACTCAGCCGAGTCTACCCTGCCACGTAGGTTCCATTTGGTGCCACATGGCGCTTACATCCTCTTCGGCCAAAATAGACTCAGCCGAGTCCGATTGGGCCTAGTCGGACTCGGCCGAGTCGCATGAGTTAGCCGAAAAGGTGATAGTTGATCATGATTTTACCATATATTTTCATTGATGTCAAACCTTAACTGGTAAGACAGTTGCTATCGAGGAGAGTACCATATCTATTGATTGATGAAGAGGATTTGATAAAGGAGAAAACAATAGAACCTAAGGAAAGGTCGAGTTATTTGATACTTCAACAAGTACTTGATTAGTTGGCACATTGATAAGATACTGTATTGTTTATCTAAGTAAGAATAAATACTGGAGAGGTAGGCTTAACCGAGAAAAAGTGAAGAAATCTAGTTTAAGCTGAGTGATGTTAGTGTTGACTGAGCATTAGTATATGCTGAGTAAATCTAGTGTTGATCGAATATTAGTAATTGTTGAGCTACAAGAAATACTGAGCATAGATAGTGTTTGCCAAGGAAGAGAGTTTGTAGTGATGATCGAGATACACTGTGATGACTAAGAAGATGAATGTGCAGTATTGACCGAGTGTCAGTAAATTACATTTGGAGAAATAATTGAGATTCCCAGCTGATATAGTTGAATTCTTGGGATATGTAAAATGTGTTGACATTATTAATGAATTGTATGGAGCATTTAATGCATGGTAAATCATTTTCTTATGGATTCAAAGAGAAGTTTGGAGATGTATCTAGAAGGAAGGATGAAGAACATAATGATGGAAGGATTCGATGAATCTGACCTAAACTTAAAATTTACGAAGGAGATTAAGCGGCAAAAGATTGATCTACCTAATTGAAGAGGTATAAAGGAAAACCTAATCGGCGAGGTTATAGAGTATGAAGAAGAGGTAGAAGGTTGAAGGTGAAAGTGTGAAGGAGCTTAACAAAGTTATGATTTCTTGAAGTGAATTTCAAGCAGATCAGAGATGGAGATGGAAATGGAGATCAGTTAGTAAATCAACATATATGTGCGAAGTGGATCTGTAATTGCAAAGTGAGTTGTCTATTTTTTAGATCAGAAACTACTATTACTTTCTAACCATTGTATCAGTCTAAATCCTTTAATCAAGGTTGACCTAACAGTCATTGTATAAATCCATTAATCAAGGTGACATTCTAATTTGGGATGTTCTTAAGTCCTCTAACTAGGCCACTTTTGATAGA
>BSBK01007389.1:422500-475000 GCA_027943335.1 Chamaecyparis obtusa
ATCTCATGTACTACACATGCATGTATGCAAAAATAGACCAAAATGTTCCTTAATTAACCTTCCAAACCTCTTTGACATACCTATTGCACACCAAAAGTACACTTTCTAGTTCATATATCTATGGAAGAAACTGACCATGTAATGAACATTTAGACTCCATTTTATAAAAGTGTTAACAAAAACTATTTTATCGCGTATATTGATCTTAAAAATACAATATATATGACTTAGCGAGATTGTTCTATAGTTGAGGTTAAGAACCTAAAATTTATGTGATAAAAACTAATGTATTGTTTGCAACAAGCCTCAAAAGCTTGATATAAAAAAATCAGTGAGCACCTCTTGATAATGCACTTTGAGTGTTTTGCATTTATAGTTGACAAACTAGTTGTAGATGTAAGCTTTATATGTTAAGATGATTTATTTATAATGGAGCATATTGGAAAGTACATTGCAAAAGTCAAACTAGAATTGATGAAAGTCTTTAAAATGATAGATTTGGGTCATCTTATCATTCAATGTATTGAAGTGATTCAAAAAAATAGGTAAATTTTCACCACCCAATTAGAGTATATTGATGATTTTTTGTTTTGTTTTTTGTATTAAAGAGATTTGAACTTAGCACCATTTGGAATGATGGACTGTAAACAACTCACCACACCTATGGAACCAAAAATGAAGTTGACAATAGATGATACAAGTTTGAAGATGCAAATTAAGTATACAAACTTATTTGAAGTTTGATCTAGTAACAACAACTAGATCATACATTTCTTTTTTTTCATCGATGTCTTTCTAGATTCATGCAATAATCGAGGTAAAATCATTGGATAGAAGAAAAAAGAGTTCTTCAATATTTGAAGGGAAATAGTAGATTTCAAATTACTAGTAGTATATATTTAGATTCAGACTATAGTGCATTTATATACAAGAAATCTAATTTAGGTTTCATGATGATTTTAGGATCAATAATGATCACTTGGAAGTCAACAAAACAATTGAAAGAAAAACCTTTTTAGCTAAGGGAAACATATGGCTGAATATATAATCCTAATACTAGATTGTTTCATTTAATGTGAGGGGCAAGCAACTGCATTCCCCGCTTTGAGAATTCAGCCTATAGTCCATCAATGCCTTGTGCTTTACTACTTGCTAAGCTCTTTATACCTTGTTTGACATCTTTTGTTGAGAAGAGTTTGATTAAAGTGTTTTAATTGAGATAGGACTACTTTTATCCTATATCCACTCATAGAGGAGCTTTTCATAGTCTAACCCATAGTTACAAGACTCTGCGAGTCCTGAGCCGAGTCCAGAGTCTTTCTGACTTTGGACTTGGACTTGACCGAGTCCAACAGAGTCTTGCTTGGACTCACTGAGTCCAAGGACTCTCCAGACTCTACGAGTCCCACTGGTTGGACTCTCCATGGCCAGCAAGATAAAAAATAAATTAAAAAAAACAATTTTTAATTAATTTTACTTACTTTTTTGGGTTTATACCTCGTGCCTAAGACCTAAAAAGCATTAAATTAAAAATATCTTAACTAGATGTTAGTTGATGGGCTATGTAATTAAAATTGAGGGCCATATTTCAAGTTTGACATTAGAATCTCTGATGGATGTTGGTCATATTTTGAGGTTCAACATTAAAATCACAGTGCCTAACAGTGGCTGCAAGGTTCTCCTTCATTTGTGGAATTGCAAAACAAATTTCATAATTCATTTCAGCCATAGATAATGTATCCATAATTTCAATCCACAGAAGACTATTTTAATATTGAAACTATTTGCAATAGATACTGGACAACTATCACACAAACATTAAATTATAAATTTTACATCCATATATTGTGTGTAAAAGAGAAAAATTTGTCCTTCCTAAAGAATAGAACACACTTTCTAATTTCTAGTGTCCAAAAAAATTCACAAGGAAGAATAAAATGACAATATGAATGCTATATGAACTTAATTGGCATTAATAAAATTTGGTAAGCATTCTGAGGACAACTCAAAATAAAAATCACTAACCTCACTTATATGAGGATATTGAAGGCAAATCTCTCTTCATTTCCTGCACATGCCTAACCTTAAGAAGAATATTAGGGTTTTAGAAAATAGATTAGCAAATTGATTGGCTCTCATATATTGATTGTTGATTGTTTGTGCAAGTTTGTAGAAAGAATCTTCCAAGACATATCTTAGGTGTCCTTGTAGGAAGGACATAGGCCACTTCGAGCCTTAGTCTTCTAGGCTCTATCTATTATTTTGATATATGTTTTGAATTTTTGATTCCATGGATTTCATAGTCCATGAATATTGTAGACATTAGACAGTGACGCTATTTATATTTCTAATGTGTTATTTAGTTTAACTTATTTCCTTCAGAAATTCACATTTATACTTATGTGATCTATGTAAACTTGTCTATGTGTGCAAAGTAGATTCTATTTATCTCAATTATTGTGTATTTGATGTTAATTGACTAAATGATGCATGAAAAGGCTTTAAATCCTTAAAAATATTTGAATTTATTCAGTTTTTCAATTTGCCGAGTCCAGATACTGAGACTGAGTTTGACCCCAAAACCAGCTTGCCAAGTCCAAGGTGAGTCTGAGTCTTGTAACTATGGTCTAACAATTGAACATCTATGATATTTTTTTCTATTTGTTTTTTCCTTTGCCGAATTTCTCTTCAAAATCCTTTGGGATTTTGTTTACCCAAAGAGATTAATACTTATCTTCTTAAGATGATATAGCTTTCCTTTTTGGATTTGATCACCTTTTTATAGATTGTTTTTCTTTCCTTGTCTGATTTATTTTCTTTGATTGTTCTTTTCACAGCCTTGCAATCTTCATCATATTGCGAGTTAGATGGAAAAGTGTTGTTAATTCCCTTCTTAAGCCTAGACCTGTTGCATAGTTTAAGAGCTTTGTGAATCAAAGAATTCAATAGGATACTATAAATGTAGTCTTAATTTTCCCTAGCTTCCTTGCGTGAGATGTCATATTTTTCTGTGTGATAATGTTGATCCAAAGAAGCAACAATTAACTCTTGATTTTCTTGATTCACGATGATCTTTCCTTGTGGATGCTCTTTCTTTAGCAAGAGATCATTCTCTATTTTTAGAGGATTGTTATTGTGGACTTGAAATTCAACAAAGAGTGCCATGTGATCAAATTTCAACTCAAAAGGGCATGTCCCAATATTAAAATTCAGAACTCTAGAAATAGAATCTTAAGGGCACAAACATTATTCACTACACTTTTCCCATTGTATATTTTACAAGTAATACCTTCTAATCATGGCCAAATTTTCATTCTATTACAATTAACCAATCCATACAAGATACAAACACCTAGAAGATCTGCTCCTAAAATGAGACACATTCCCCTGCCCGTCTTCAGAAGCCATTTTCCAAATCCCTATTTTCCTCCATCCATAACAGATTGTTGTCTCCTCTCTCGCCGTCCAACTTAATAGGTTGGTTGTTTGTTGTCTTCACATTAAAATCACCCACTAAAACTATCTCTCCTAAAGTACTAAAAATAGATATGCCTTTATTTTAATGCTGCATGTGGAGCTTTATAATCAAGATTCTTCATTTTGTAGAACTTTTAATTTCTTGGGGTGAAGTGACATGTAGGCAACCAAATTGTGACCTCTGTATCTACTATTTCCAACCATATAAATTTTTTATTTGGATCCTCTTTCTCAACTTTTATAATACCTCCCCATAATACTTTGATTAAGACTTCAATACCTCCATGACCTTTACCTATTTCAGACCCTTTATTCTAGACCGAGATTTTATTGTAACCTTCAAAATCTAAAACCTTGCAACCATCATGGTCATGTGTTTTTGTTAGAATGATGGTGTCTTCCACTTTTTTTATTGGTCTCAATCCCGATCCTCTCCTTCACAATAATCCTCTACAATTCCAACTTACCATATGAAGATACTCCCGTAGGGACCTACTGCCCTATAACTATTTCTTGTGTGAAGGCCTATCGCTAATTTCGGTTTACCATTTTATAGCCAAACCCATTTTCCTTCTCTTGATGTTTTTTATTTCTTCCATTCTCTCCTTTTCTCTTCTTGTCATGCAAACGTCAAGTCTTCTTCAAAGTAAAAGTGAGTGTCTCTAAGCATATCCGTCTTCTTTAAGACTACATTCTTGTCTTTCGAATGTCTTAAGGTAACCCTTATGTGTTTATTTCTATTGTCAACTATTTTCTTCATAATCCTATTTTCCTCTTGAGCACTACTTGAGCACTTCAGCTTACCCTTAAGAAAATCTCTTACTAAAATCTTAGTCCTTTCTCACTGAAGCCCTTCAAACCTTTGATTATGAAATTTGTAGCCTTTTATTGCTTGTCTTTTTCTTCTCTTAATTGTTTCTTGATTTATTTTTCTATGATTTTTTATCATCTTAAAATGGAAGCACTTCCATCTTGATAGGTTTAGAACCCTCTTTTAGTATGTTTATCATGATAGACTTGCATTTAGGATGCATTTTGCACTTGATTTCTTCATTTTAGGTGAAATTAGGGTTAGGATCCTGAGGATTCTGCTTAATTTCCCTCTTCCATGGATCTATTTTTTTAGGTAGGACTTAGAAATAGGTCCTCCTAGCCTTCATAATAATCATCATAGGATTTTGTGCCTCTCCCCAGCATTCTATCCTATTCTGGCATCATTTTTAGGTCTCTGGGCATCCCCGGGACCTCCTGTCCCTAATTCTGGTAGGATCTAGATCTCTGGGTCTAAGACAACCTAGACCCTGACCTAGGTCAAAGTTGAGGTCATCCCTGACCTAGGTCAAAGTCGATCTCATCCCTGACCTAGGTTAGAGATGAGGTCATCTTTGACCTCCTCTGAAATCTGTGCCCCTTTTTTAGATTTGGTTCCGACAGGCCCCGAAATCAATGTCGGGCCCTCAGATCCGAATGCAAAAAGGTTTTAATTCAAAATTCATTTAATTTTTTCCCTCCTTATTTGGTTATTGTGATTGGACCATAATTCGAGGTGAAATTTGAATTATGGGTCCTCACATTGCTCTAGGAGCCTCACCTTGAAACCTCTATATAAAGACTCTCATTTACATTTATTTTTACCAAGTGATTTCACTCAAAAAATCCTATTGCAAGGAGATTCAAGAAAGAAAGGAATGGTGAAGTGAAGATGCAAGATTGCAAGAGTATGATATAGAAGATCAAGCCATTGTTGATATCAAGCATCTTTGTGAACACACCATTGTGAACACATACTTGGAGCAAGAGAGATCCTTTCTTCCTTGATCCACCATTATCAACTTTCAAGCATTCAAAGATACAACATGGGGTAGAAATTATGGATTGTGAGTTTGGTAGAAGTACTTTAGCCTTAGGGGCTTGGTATGCTTTTCTGTCTCATTCAAGTCTATGCATTATTGTCTCATACATATTCATGCTAGGGTTTTGATCTAGAGGATTAGATCTTGGCATTACACTTTCAATACACACACACACACACATTATATTTCAATCAGCTATTCGTGGAGGTGGAGATCACCAAAATAGGGGTTTGACTAAGGCAAAACCCTATATAGCCACCCCAAAACACCATTTTTTAGATAGTTATAGTTGCTATTTCAAGAATTGGAGGACAGATCTGAGTACCCTTTTCGGAAAACTTCTGAGATCTACAAACAAAATCAAAGTCAACCTTCAGACTAAAAATGTAGCCTTTGACCTTTTATCGGGGTCAAAGACTGCCTGCTGTCAGAAAAATGAAAGTTTTATGGGTTTTCTCTGTCACAGCTTCCTGGTCTCAGATCTGGTTGTAGAATCCTCTAAAACTTCACACAGGCTTCAAAAAACAAGTATTTCTAAATCTATTTCATGATGAGGTATGTATCTTAACCTAATTAATTTTCAAGTATTTCCAAATTTACTTTACTTATGCTATTCCAATTCAAAACACATTGCAAATGAATAGTGTTGAATGATTAGGTGCATTGTTAGGCCTTCATTTTTATACTATTCATTTTGGTGAACCCATTTATGATAACTCTTTATTTTTGGTGTTAGATTTAAATCTTGCATGCTTATAAGATTAGATTTCTTGCATTTATATTTTAAAACTACAAAAAAATTGTAAAATACCTTTCAAAATACAAAAATATTTACATTTTTATGCTTTTAGTGCTTTCTTTGTATTCAACATGTATGATTCTTGTTTTGAGTACTTTGATGAGGCTTTTATTGTACAAGAGGATAGATTCCCTAATGAGGTACATGGTAGTGAGGATGAAAATGGTTCGAATACGATCTCCATGGATCCTATTCCTATTTCACTCTCCTCCACAACCTCTCCAATTGACCTTTACCATAGGGTGTGTGCATGGTTACCTTCATGTCCCACTATTTGTAACATTGATAAAACTAAAATGATATATCCTACACCTTTGATGACAGTAAAAGGGTGTCCTTATATAACAATTAAGGGTAAACCTAGAGATCCTTTGGATTTCTTTGATAACACTGATTCTATTTCACATGCTTATCACACATGGAATATCCCTCAACCTACTATTCTAGTTTCTTTACCACCTTCTCAACCTATGCTTCCTCAAGCACCTAGGTATCTATCTACCTTTAACGAGTATAACTTAGTTGACCAATTACATGCTACTCCTGCTAAGATATCTTTATTTGAATTACTTCAAACTTCCCCGACATATCATGAGGCATTGCAAAAAGCTTTATCTACTCTCCCTGCTTCGCCTCCTAATCAAGAGAATATTCATTCTATTTTGGATTGTATGCATACTATGCCTTCTGTACCTCCTATTGTGTTTTCTAATAATGATTTACCTTCCCAAGATGTGCAGAATCAATATGATGCTCTTATGGTAGCTATCTCTATTAATCAGAGTATCATTCAAAGAACCTTAATTGATAATGGATCTGAGCTTAATGTTTGTAGTATGGATATGCTCAAAGAAATTAAGGCTGATCTTACTACTATTCAACCTGATAATGTTCCTATACATGGATTTGACAATATCGCGAAGAGAACTTTGGGCATTATTACCTTACCTACTAAAGTTGGTCTAGTTATTCTAAATACTCCTATTCATGTTATGCCTGGACCTCTCAATTATAACCTTCTTTTAGGAAGACCATGGTTACATACTATGCATGTAGTTCCTTCTACTCTTCATCACAAGGTTAGGTTCATCTATAACAACTTAATGTATACACTACATGCAGATGATGCCCCGAATCCTTGCTTAAATGTAGAATATGCCAAAATCTCTAAACCTCTTCAACCTAGTAAAGAGATTGAAAAAAAATTGGAGATACAACAATTGGAGATACAACAATATGAGATTCAACAACAGGAAGCTCCATCTTCTTCTTCTTTGACTGAGGATGATTGGGGGACATTGGATTTTAATCCTACTTTTATTGGAGAATACAAGGTCTCTGATTTGGAATTTATAAAGCAACAAAATGAATTTGAGAAACAAGTTTTTATTTCTTCTCCGCTTTCTGAAGAACTAAAAAGTAATTTTGTTGCCGCTTCGATTAATGAAATGATTGAAACTATAAAACCTAATTGTTATGACATTGTGACATATGCCTCTCCTTGGACTCCTTCTGATATGACTGATCGATATGGTCATGGTTATCATTTGCTTAATAAATCAGGATTTAATGGGAAAGGATGCGGTAAATATGAACAAGGTATACAAGTACCTTTGGATAATGAAGTTTATGATCATACATATGGATTAGGATTCAATCCTTATAGACAACCATCGACTTTTCCTCTTAATGTTAATCATATTTGTGGTGGACAGTTGAATTTGGTTAACCCATTTCTTATTGACCTTAATCAAGAACCTTCTTTGGATATTTTTCCTAAAGATGAAGCCTTAATGGAATTTTTAGGGGTTTATGAAGATTTACCTAAGTTTCATCATAAATGAGGAAAGCCTTATTGTTTAAAAACCGATGCTTATTATGGAGAACATGATAAACAAGATATTCTCCCTTTACTGATGGATCCGCCAATAAGAAGTGATTTGTTAATTACTGAAACTATTGATATTCAAGTGGATGAAAACAACTTTGAAAGGATGATAAAAATTGGGAAATGTTTGAATCAGGATGAACGTGATCAGTTGGTTTCCCTTTTGCTTGAATTTAAGGACATCTTTGCTTGGACATATTTAGATATGCTGGGTATAGATTCTAAGATTGTTACTCATAACATCATTTTAAAACCAAATATGAAACCTGTGAAACAGAAAATTTGAAAGATGAATCGATGAATTGCTTTATTAGTCAAAGGTGAAATTGAGAAATTATTGGATTCTAGATTTATCCGTTCTATTGATTACTCAGATTGGATTTCAAACATTGTGCTTGTATCAAAAGGAGAAAATAAGATAAGGATGTGTACTAATTTTAGAGATTTAAATAAGGCATCCTTGAAAGATGATTTCCCGTTACCTAATATCGATATGATTGTGGATTCAACATCAGGTCATGCTTTGTTATCTTTTATGGATGGTTTTTCAAGATATAATCAAATCTTTATCCCTCCTGAAGATCAATTTAAGACTGCATTTATAACACCTTGGGGAACCTTTTGTTGGGTCATGATGCCTTTTGGATTAAAAAATGCAGGAGCAACTTATCAATGGGCTATGACTCTGATTTTTCATGATTACATCCATAAGATCCTTAAAGATCATGTGGATGATATCTTGGAAAAATCTATAAAAAGAGAAGATCATGTTACCATTTTATGAAAAATATTTCAAAGGATTAGAAGTTATAATATGAGATTGAATCCTAAGAAATGTGTCTTTGGAGTTGATTTCGGTAAATTATTAGGATTTATAATCTCTAAGCGAGGCATCAAAGTAGATACTGAAAAGATTAAAGCTATTGTTAATATGCCTCCTCCTAAGAATATTTCTCAGTTATGAAGTTTACAAGGAAAAATGCAAGCTATTCGTCACTTTATTTCTAATTTAGCGGATCGAACTATCCCTTTTACTTCTTTGTTTAGAAAGGATACCACTTTCTCTTGGAACGATGAGTGTAAACAAACTTTTGAGCAATTTAAGGAGTATCTTGTGAATCCTCCTATCTTGCAGCCTACTAATTTTGATAAACCATTTCATTTATACACTTCAGCGACTCCACGGGCCGTCAGTGCATTGTTAGCTCAAATTGATGATGATGGTAAAGAAAGACCTATGTATTACATTAGTTGGACTTTACTTGATTGTGAAAAAAGATATACAGATTTGGAATGACAATGTCTAGCCATAGTTTATGCATGTCAGAAACTCAAACATTATCTTATAAATGCTGAAGTTAATGTGATTGTAAATTTGATCCTTTGAAACATCTTTTCTCACAAACTGATCTCTCTGGTTGGTTAGCAAAATGGGTGATGTCGCTTACCGAGTTTGATCTTAATTTTATTTCTCAAAAGTATATTAAGGGACAAGCATTGACATATTATCCAGTTGAAGCTCCTTGTCGTCACTCAGATAAATGTTCTACTTCAATAGAATTTCCTGATGATAATATCCTAGCTATTCAACAGGATGATATTTGGGAATTATATTTTGATGGAGCTAAGTGTAAGACAGGGTCTGGAGTGGGTATCATCTGGATTCCCCCTACAAAAAAACCCATCCCTTTATCATATAAATTAACCTTTCCTTGTACTAATAACATTGCAGAGTATGAAGCTCTTATAGCTGGACTACGGGCAGCTTTATCCGTCAACATCAAACATTTACAAATATATGGAGATTCGCAACTAATTGTTGAACAGATTAAAGGAGGATATTAGACTAAGAATGATAAAATGATGCAATGTAGAGATTTAGCTCTTGATGTGCTTTCAAAATTCACCTCTTATACGATTTAGACTTTACCTAGGAAGGATAATCGACATGCAGACGCCATGGCAAGCACAGCTTCTTTGGTTTGTCTTGAGAATAATGCTGAAAACTTTCAATTTACTATACAAACTCTTAAAAGCCCTGTAATCTCTGACAAGATTACCTCTGATTGTTTCAATTTGCATTTAGATGAATGGTATTTAAATATTTTTCATTTTTTGAAGGATGGTACTTTTCCTGAATCAGCAACAAGGAACACGCGTAATCATATTAGGAAACTTGTAGCATGTTACATCATTTTAGGAGATATGCTTTACAAATGCTCTTATGAAGGATTATTATTAAGATGTCTCAATAGAACTGAAATTCCTGTAGCTTTAGCAGAAGCTCATTCTAGTTCTTGTGGGGAACATTTTGGTGGAAAATCCCTGGTTAATAAATTGCTTTGAATGGGATATTATTGGAAAACAATGGAACATGATTCTTTCATGTTTGTTAAGAAATGTCCTTAATGTCAACAACATAGTAATTTTATTCATGCTCTTGCTCGTGAGCTTTGTAATCAAGTTTCTCCATGGCCTTTTAGTGTTTTGGGTTTTGATCTTATTGGAAAAATCTCACCCACTTCTTCTCAAGGACATACTTACATTCTCACTGCTACAGATTACTTCACAAAGTGGGTTGAAGCTATCCCTCTTCATTCAAAAATGATGGATGTTATTTGTGATTTCATCCTTAATAATATCATAACAAGATTTGGTATTCCTTCGACGATAATTTTGAATAATGGAACATCTTTTAAAATAAAGAAGTTGCGAAATTCTTGGAGAAATATAGAATTCAACATAGATTTGCAACTCCTTACTATCCTCAATCTAATGGACAAGCTGAAGCATCAAATAAAATTATTGAACAAATTTTGAAAAAAATAGTTAGTAAGCATGTGAAAGATTGGCATACTCAACTGACCTATTCTTTATGGGCCTATAGGACTAGTGTTCCTACTGCCATGGGTACTTATCCTTACAACCTTGTTTATGGTATTGATGCTATTATGCCTTTGGAACTGGAAATACCTTCTCTACGTGTTTCATTTCATGGGATAATTGATAAAGATACTTTTCATGAACAACGCTTACAAGAATTAGAAATGTTGGATGAACAACGAATACATGCATTAGAACATATAAAAGCTTATCATAAATCTCTTCAGAAACAATAGAATCATAAGGTAATTGAATGAACATTTGTGGTTAGTGATTTAGTCCTTTATGAGAATCAATGAAATGTGAATGCTTTACCGGGTGAAAAAGGAAAATTTAGCCCTAATTGGCTTGGACCTTTTGTTGTTATTGAAGACTTTGGTTCAGGTGCTTATAAACTTGCTGATATGGATGGTGTTTCTTTTATGGAACCCATTAATATTATGCATCTTAAGCGTTATTATCCTTAATTTCATTATTTTCTTGTGCATTTATGTATTCCTTATAAAGATTTATTTTATAGGTTATGTAGTTTTAGAAAAATTACATATTGAATATATTTATGCACTTTCTTTCTTTCTTTCTTTCTATTAAGTTTATATTGATGAAAGCATAGTAATCAAACATAGAAATAATCAGTAGAGAAAGTTTTTCATTCATCAAAAAGAGTTTTTCAAGTTTTGATACATATGTGGCCAATGGCCCTATCTATCATTACATCTATCACTACGCTCTAATGGCCAATGGCTCCCAGATCTCTCTCCTCTATGATATGAAGATGAAGATTTGTGTGTCCATGTGTGGCTCCTCAATATGCTCATATCCTGGGGATGCTCTTGGGCACTATATAGCTCATCTATCAGCTTCTCCTCTCTTTCTCTGCACAATCTCAGCTCTCACTGGATGCATACATAGATATCGGCATGCTTGTCAGGGTCTTTGTGACCGATGGAAGAGTCTCGCTCGTCGGCTGGTAGTCAATAGGATATAATTGTATCCTTGAGAATCTCAGATACAAAGCTCCTCCACTCCACTACGCTAGCTGTAGAATGAAAATTTTATCAGTCTAGTGTCCTTTTTATCTCAAATCAAATCACATATTCAATCAAATTTCATATTTCATACGTGGGTCTCCCTCTTGGATGTTACCAAAGTGTCTAGATGGTGGGGTCATAGAGTGACTACACTCTCCACGCTCGCTATATCTAGGTCCTAGTGGTGGTGTCTCTATGTGGGGCCATGGGGGCCATCGTGATCTCAATGGTGATGCATGAGTAATAGGTATATCTGCACCAGTATCACCAGCTGGGGGCATGTTGTCGGTTCTCTCCTTTGATCTCTCCTCTACTCTCTCTGATCTCTCCTCCTCCATGGGATCTGCCTCAGAGATGTGCTCTTCTTCATCTCTAATATCCTCATCCTCCTTTGTGGTACCACTATCCTGGTGTGTACCCTTTGTAAAACCTGAATCACCTGTGGGATAATCCTCGGGAAAGATAGGACGGATCCCCTGTAAACTCCAGTACTTGATGTAATCCTGACTCATGCCTGAATAGGTCACATCTGATGGTACCTCTATGTCCTCTATCTCATAAGTATCTCTATCCTCTATGTCTTCTCTCGATGGTTGACGCATGGCACCAGGTCTCTAATAGTATCTCGTCGAATGTACATAGCGAGGTACTGCTCTAGGGACTCCCTATAACAAGCTGAATTGCCTCATCACCTGATCATAATAGTAGGGCATCACTATATGACTCTGATGACCCTCTATCAGCTTATGTTGTTGTGAATGTCTCATCTAGAAATGTGTATCAGGCCACTCTGTCATCCAGCAGTAGGGTCTCCATATCACATTAGTGCTCACAATGCGGTTTAGATGTACTCTCCAATAGAGCATATCTCCAAACTACCAAACATCTCTCAAAGGATATGTGAAGACTCTAGCTATGCTCCATCAACCATCACTAGAACTCCATGTGGATGTGTACATGAAAAATTCTCAAACATCCAAATCTGCAAGAGTGTGCATATCGACAGACTCTCCTGCTGATACCTCACTAGTTGACCTAGCTCATTGTATAGCTGAGCTAGCATGCTGTGACCCCATGAGAATAGGGTCCTCTCTCTCTCCATCCTCTATATGAGATGTGTAAGAGGTGAAAAAATAATAGTACCCTTTGAGTTGGGTAACACAACCAAGGATACTATGCAAAGCATCACCTTTCATACTAAAGGTGTAGGGCCTGACAATATGGATGATAATAGGACCTGATATGACCGGGTCCACATCTGTGGAAGCCATCCTGTACAATAATCTACGTCTACACAGATCTCCTCACAAGCACATTGTTCTCTAGGTCTAATGATCTCACCTCGGACTGGAAGCCGCATGATCCTGTAGACATCCTCTAATGTCATTGTGATCTCACCAGAGGGAAGATGGAAGGAGCATGTATCTTCATCCCACCTCTCTATTAGAGATGATAGCATGGCTTGGTGTAGTCTGACTTGTGGAAGGACTGATACCCATTATAGTCCCACATCCTTCAGTAACTACATCTCCTCATCATCAAGCTCAGACAGTCTCTCTTTGACCATGACTAGAAACTCTCCAAAGGGATGCTCTCAGAAATAGACCAAGTCCTGCAAGCACAAATAAATACCATATCAGTCATCTAAATCATCACATCTACAAATATAACTAAACTAGGTCAAATTCAACCTTGGTTAGGTCAAGGACAACCTTACTGGGTCAATGCCAACTTTTCTGGGTCAGGGTCGACCTTTTTGGGTCAAGGTCAACCTCATCCCAGAAATAGGCAAAAACCCTCTGGTCAATGTCAACTTTCATGGGTCAAAGTCAACCTAGATGGGTCAATGTCGACATAGATGGGTCAGCGTTGACCTAAGAGGGTAAATTTGACCTTGCCTTAAAAAAATAGGAATTTGGAAAGTACAAAAGCATACAACAACAAACTCACCTCAGGTGGTGACCATTCGGTAGCTAGGTTGTGTCTCAGAAGCTCCAGGCGCGTCGCTCAAAGTTCCTCTCTTCTCAACATCTTGCTTCCTCATTTAGAATCTACAAATGGTAAGAATGAGTAAGTATTTATCTCTTTTCCTTATTTATAAGTTCAAGATTATGGTTTTCTTTAGGGTTTCCTTAGGGTAAACTCAGATTTCCCTTCTTTTGCATTTAGACAGGCATCCACTCTTTTCATCATAACCTGAGTTTGGTAACTCTGTTTTCATTATCATAAAAAACATTGGAATCATGATTCAGATATCTTGATTTAGATATCTAACTCCTTGAACTAATTTAGGAGGGTTAGGAATCCTTCTAATTGGTTTAGGAAAGGACTTTTCAACACACTGCATATCCAGTATATAGAGTTTTTCTTATCACCCTGTTTCACCCTTCCGAAGTAGAAAGCCGAAACAAGGGGGGCATAAGGGGCTCTATACACTTCTCAAATTGTCATATAGTAAGCCTTAAGTGATATATGGATTTTCATTAATCTTGTGTGTTGCAGGTTCTAACAGTTTTCTGTAGGATCTTTACATCGAGGACTTGGCTATATCCTTTTTATTTAATATGATGTTTTCTTACTTTAGCTTGCATATTCACGTAGTGTCATATCTGAGCTAAAGTGGGGGCTAAATTTATCATCTTAAAATGGAAGCACATCCATCTTGATATTTTTAGCACCCTCTTTTAGTATATTTATCATGATAGACTTGCATTTAGGATGCATTCTACACTTGATTTCTTCATTTTAGATGAAATTAGGGTTAGGATCCCGAGGATTCTCCTTAATTTCCCTCTTCCATGACTCTATTTTTTTAGGTAGGAATTAGAAATAGGTCATCCTAGCCTTCATCACAATAATCATAGGATTTTGTGCCTCTCTCTGACATTGTCCTATTCTGGCATCATTTCTAAGTTTTCGAGCATCCCTGGGACCTCCTGTCCCTAATTCTAGCAGGATCTAGATCTATGGGTTTAAGATGACCTAGACCCTGACCTAGGTTAGAGTTGAGGTTGTCCCTAACCTAGGTCAGAGTCAAGCTCATCCCTAACCTAGGTCAGAGATGAGGTCATCTTTGACCTCCTCCAAAATCTTTGACCTCCTCCAGAATCTGTGACCTCAATGTCAGGCCCTCAGATCCGAGTGCGAAAAGGTTTTAATTCAAAATTCATTTAATTATTTTACCTCCTTAGTTGGTTTTTGTGATTGGACAATAATTCAAGGTGAAATTAAATTACTGGTCCTCACATGACTCTAGGAGCCTCACCTTGAAACCTCAATATAAAGACTCTCATTTACATTCATTTTCACTAAGTGATTTCACACAAGCAATCCTATTGCAAGGAGATTCAAGAAATCAAGGAATGGTGAAGTGAAGATGCAAGATTGTAAGAGGATGATATAGAAGATCAAGTCATTGTTGATATCAAGCATCTTTGTGAACACACCATTGTGAACACATACTTGGAGCAAGAGAGATCCTTTCTTCCTTGATCCACCATTATCAACTTTCAAGCATTCAAAGATACAATCACAGGGTAGCAATTACAAATTGTGATTTTGGTAGAAGTACTTTAGCCTTGGGGGCTTGGTATGATTTTCTATCTCATTCAAATCTATGCATTGTTGTCTCATACATATTCATGCTAGGGTTTTGATCTAGAGTATTAGATCTTGGCATTACACTTTCAATACATACACACACATTCTATTTCAATTGGCTATTCGTGGAGGTAGAGATCACCAAAACGGGGGTTTGACTAAGGAAAAACCCTATATAGCCACCCCAAAAACACCATTTTTTAGATAGTTACAGTCGTTGTTTCAAGAATTGGAGGACAGATCTAAGTACCCTTTTTGGAAAACTTCTAAGATCTGTGAACAAAATCAAAGTCAACCTTCAGAATAAAAATGTAGCCTTTGACCTTTTATCGGGGTCAAAGACTACCTGCTACCGGAAAGATGAAAGTTTTCTGGGTTTTCTCTATCATGGCCTCCTGGTCCCAGATCTAGTTGTAGAATCCTCTGGAACTTCGCACGGGCTTCAGAAAATAGGTATTTCTAAATCTATTTCATGATGAGGTATGTATCTTAACCTAATTAATTTTCAAGTATTTCCAGATTTACTTTACTTATGCTATTCCAATTCAAAACACATTACAAATGAATAGTGTTGAATGATTAGGTGCATTGTTAGGCCTCCATTTTTAACCTATTCAGATTTCTATTTGTTTTGTTGATGAACCATTCACAATTTGTGCCCAAGATTTGGTTGCTTCTATTTGGTCCCTTATACTATTTTCTTTTATTCTAATGTTTTCCATGTTGCTAATTAAATTTTTTCTATTTATTTTGCGCCAATTATTTCTGTAGACTCCGAGCTCTCCTTTTTTGTTGTTATTATTCTTTGCAACTCTTTTTTTTAGCAATAAACTTCTCTTGTCCCCTTTGCAACTTCCTCTTTAAGCATCTTATTTTCTTTTTAAATATTCATACTAGATTATGTGATCTCTTTTAACTTAGATTTACCCAAGTTTCTCGTTTGCTTCTGTAAAGTCAAGCCTCTCTTTCAACATCACGATTCCTTGTAAATATAATTCAAATGATCATAAGAGTAGAGTGGTGGTGGGGCTATACATGTCTTTGTGGTCATGAGCCCTATCCTCCATTTCCTCCTTGTCTATTGTGGGTTTATTGGTTTTGGTTTGTTCTGCCTTTGTCTCCCCTTGAACTAATAAAGCCACGTTCTTTTGACCTTTACTCTTATATTATTGTATTTGATCACCTACAATATGAGGCACCTTGTAAGATGTACTAACATTGCTTCTAGTTATTTTTGGAAGCATCACAAACAACTTTTTTTGAGATTGCATTATCTTGTGAATTTTCTTGCATCTTAATATCCCTCTATATTGCATTGTGTTCAAGAAGATTAGTCTCCCACTCACATCAAATGCATTAAATTTAATGAACCTTTCCAAAAAGAGCCCCAAGTTCTGATTATATTCTCTAGTTGAATGTTAGCGGAATATTCTGAAGGTCCATTTCTAATTTGAACATAGTGACTTCCAGAAATTATTAAACCCTCCTAACATAACCATTTCAACCAATATTTAGAAGGTTGTATGCAAGAGTCATTTAGAAATCATCCAAAGTTTATTGGACATGTGTTATCTACTAGCACCTACTTGTTTCCTATTGGTATAGATATTTTTCTTGTTGAAGGGTTTGGTGGCTTTTCTTAAAACATAATCATGAGTTTGTGTGAAGAAGTTTTGGGGCCAGGGAAAAAGACAACAATAAAAAGAAACACTTCATTGAGATGACAAAAAAGAGAAGGAGAACCACAACCTAACCTACTTGCAAGGACAAGATCCACAAGCACAATCAACAACAAACACCTTTAAAACCCTTGTTTTCTTTGTTGGGCCCACTGAATATTTTAGACCTTTTCTAGTGCACTTTCTCCCAAAAACCTAGGGCCCTCTTTGCACTATTGTCTCCACAAATAAAGACTGCTGAAAGCCAAAAGTCCTCATTACTGCCACTTGTCTCAATCTACGCTATTCCTAAGGCAGCTCCTTGGTTCCTCTATCTGCAACTCAAAGCCCTCGTTCCTCTATTTGCAACTTGAAATCAAATACTCCCCACTTGATCTTTCTAGGATACCTCCAATAGTCTTCAATAGCAACTCTATTGAATCCTTTTTGGAGAGTGCGGGAGATCCAGAGCCATTACATCCTCCCTCTTCAAAAGTATGTTTCACTAATTCTTTGCTTTGGGTCTTTATTTTATGTTTTCTATAGAATATTTTGCAAATAGGTTTTGTGTACTAAGATTTCATGCATTCAGTAGACCACTATTAACTTAAATTAAAATACAAACAATAATCAACTTGATGATGAAATAGATAAAATGAGGTAAAAATGTTGAGTTCCCTATTGGTGCAACAACATGTTTATATGGAAAAGGTTCATTTTTATTTTATATAAGTTTTTGACCCATGAATACATGTTTGAGGATTTTATTTTGTATGGAGCACTTGATGTAGGTTCCCAATACTTGTCTATATGACATTAGGGTGCATAATAAAAACCATACATATGTGCATTACAAAAGAAAACACATAGAAATTCAAATTTAAATGTTAATTATAAAAAATGAAATTAGTTTTAAACAATAAAGAATGAAGTTATACAATGTGTCTTAATTGTAGTTTTGAGGATTATAATTTGGTTTCTGGTTCTTTCTTTATTCCTTCTGCTTGAAATAGCTCCCAACCTCTGTGTAAATTGATCTTCTTTCTTTGCCTTTTTTTTTTTTATCAATAAGGGGCCCAAGCCAAAGGAGTGAATTAATTTAAAGAAAAATATATACATAGTTAAGGTAATAAAAGCAGTGAAAAATGCAGCATACGAAAGTGATCATGTCCAAAAACTGAGTGATACTGCTCAAGCCCACAAACTAAAACTAGAAAATCTTTGAGAGACAACATAGACTAAGCAGATAACACAAAAAACAAGCTTTTTAAAGCTTGGAAGAGATACTAATCTGAAGCTTAAGTGGAGTCATTCTCTGAGTTTCTTCCTGAAGCAGAACTATCCTCCTTGACATTCTCTTTAGAATGTGATTCACTAGAATTCTCTTGATCCACATTCCCCTCTTCTGAATCTCCTAGAGCTTCCTCACCAGCCCCGTCCTCTTCATCAATGTCTTCCTCTTCTTCATCCAATTCCTCTACCTCATCTTCATCATCATCAACCTCCTCAACATCCTCAACCTCTGCATCCAAGGAGTCCTTGCTACCAAGCCCATCCAATTTTTCATCATAAATTTACTAGAAAACCCAGTCTAGGTCCTCATTCAGACCATCTCCATATGGCTCATCCAAACCTTCTTTAATGCCCAGGAATTGAGTAAGGAATTTGATTCATTTCTTCATCATAGATGTCCTAATGGGTTGATTCTCCCATTCCCAACCCCATAAAATAAAAATCCTTCTAAGAGGGCCACTGTAAAAGTTTCACCTTATGTTGTCCAACCAAAGCCAAGGAATGCAGATCCAACAAACATATCTATTGCAAGCTCCTAGGGAAAGGAAGCAGTAAGATTTGAATTGACATTCACAATAGCTCCATGCTGGCCTAGGAGATAGTTATCAACAAAGAGGCACCTACAAAGATCCTCAGCCAAATTCTTATGAACACCTACCACCAAAATACTGGCCAGGAAACCAGCACCAATGTCTGAGTTCACTATGTATCTGTGGTTTGTAAGTAGAAAATTGGTGCCCAAAACTTCCCTAACAACATGTAGAACTAGACGATGATGAAATTTATAGACCTCCTACAATTTAGAAGTGTCAATGGGATGATCAAATGTAATTTATTCTACATCTACACACAACTTAATTAGAGTATCCATTTGACCACTTGTTGAGAAGAACTCATAGCAAAAAGAAAGGAATTTCGACTCAAAACGAATGGGAAAAATAACTCGATACCCCATATATTTTTTGATCACCCATCTAGCATGAGACTTAAAACAATCTTGTACCATCAGCAGGGCTAAACATCACATCATCATCACTTCTCTGGCCTATCTCATCACCTTTCTAACTAGAAAAGTGACAGCTATAAGACATCCATAATTGTAGCTTACTAAAATAGAAACTGTCAAAAAAAGATTGAGAGGATAAGATCCATAATTTGAAATGGAGGGTTTGCCAAAATAGAGGCAGATCCTAAAAGATTTTGACAATACGAACAACTCACTTCTGAGACAAGACATCCATCCCATCACCACCACATCTATTGCAATAAATTTCCTTACTTCTCCAACCTGAAGTAGAAACCTTTTAAAAGCTTTCTAGTAAATACCCAAAAAGGAGAAAGAAATGGCTAAATTTGAAGCGGATCTGAATCCAACAAATCCCCAAAAGTACTATTATTTGATCGAAAAGGCTACTGTCAAATTACTATTTGTAAAAAGGAAGGATTTTATTCATAACAAGCAATTGCAAGTACATAATGTCCATAAGAAGAAGCAGAACTATGATGATGAAGACATCTACCCCAAAAATGTCCAAGTGACATGATTTGACCAAAACCACCTACTCCCATTACTACCATCAGAAGAGTGTTGAAAGGAATTGGTCCACCTCGTCATCTCAGATCATCTTCACATATTCACCTAGAGAAACTTTATTGGCCAACTCATCTACCAAGTGATTTCCTTCACGGGATATGTGATTGACCGTTGTAAATTCAAATTTCTTCTTCAAATTTAAAATAACTTCTAAAGTAGTTTGGAAATGCCAATTGGGTGTAGAGCCTGTCCTTACTGCATTTAGAGTGATCATTGAATCCCCTTCAATCTCGAGTTTGTCCAAACTTAGTTCATATGCAATGGACAAACCAAAAAGAGGGGCTTTGAATTCTGCCATATTGTTAGTACCTATCTACAAAGGTCTCACCAATTTTGCTAATACCTTACCGTCACTAGAGTGAATGATGCATCCAACCCCAAATCAACCCGGATTACCTTTAGAGGCCCTACCAAAATTTAATTTGAATCAACTAGAGGATTCGACCAAATACAAGTAGCTCTAAGAATTGTATTTTCTTTCAAACCTCTTCCTAACATAGTGGGAGTTTTAAGACCAAACCAATTATTCAACATCTTATCATCCCAATTGGTATAAAACTTATGTTGGGCAGATTGAGCTTGGATGTGAGCATTCATTACTTCTACTATGGCAGCTTCTATTTTATTAAAAACATAAGTTTTATCCATAAATTTTCCTTGAAAAATCCTTTTGTTTCTTTCCTTCCATAATTCCTAGATCAGGATAGATGGAGAGATAATCCGTAAATTTCCACATAGGCTTTCCCCAAAAAGCAGAGGCCAAGATGTAAAAAGAGATAGGATATCACATGAGACAACATAAGACCATCCTAATTTTGCACATGGCCATTTCCAACACTCATTAGAAAATGGACATGCTAACAACAAGTGATTTGTGTCTTCTTCATTGTTGTAACATAAAGAGCACCTTGAGGGACCACAATAACCCTTCTTCAAAAACCAATCAGCGGTAAGAATTCTGCCCTGGATTACTACCCAAGAAAATAGTCCTACTTTTGGAAGGAAAACTTTATTCAAGCATAATTGAACGTGAAGCTCAGAGTGCTTGTGAGAAGAAACTCCCAGGATAATATCCTATAGCCATCCTTTACATTATAAATCCCTAATTTTGCACCATTCTATATATAATTTGATCCTCATCCTATTTGATTAGGAAAAATCTATCTTTAAGAAGCTTCCTCAATTGCTCTAGTTCCAACAGGTCTAAGCTAAGTTTTGAAAATTTTCTCCATTGCCAAGATCCATCAGTCAAATTCAACAAAGCATGGATTATATAATCTCTAACCAAAGGACCCCACAAATCAGAACATACTTGACTAATTCTATTTGGGCCCAACAATAGATTAATACTAGGGAGACCACCCCAAGAGTCATCCCAAAATTGAGCTTTGATTCCATCCTTAATATTCCAAGTAATGTTATTGTCCACAATATCCCTTGATTTAGCAATGAGGTTCCAAAATCTTGACCCTTTGGAGAGTTCCTTAATTCAGACTACCTTTGGCTCATTTATATTAAGAAAATACTTGCCCCTAATGATTCTAATCCATTTAAGATTCTGTTCCTTGATAATTTTCGAGTAAAGTTTGGCCCCAAGGGCATGATTTTGCCAAAGTTGATTTTTAATTCTTGTGCCCCCTACCTCCATTGGTGTGCAAATCTTATGCCAAGAAATGAGAGAAAATTTCCTATTAGTGTTTGTACCCTACCAAAAGAATTTTTTGAGTTTTTTGACAATATCCATGTAGCACCCCATGGATAATGCAATGCAAGACATTAAGTAGATGGGGATTGTTTCCAACGTAGCTTTGATCATCACAACTCTGCCTGCCCAAGATAACCACTTTGATTTCCATGAATCCATCCTTCAGTCCAATCTTTCACCAATAGGTTTCCAAACCAAAGATGTTCTTAGAGATTTGTCAATTGGAATACCCAAATAGGAACATGGGAGAGAACCAGTCTTAAAATGTCAATGTCTTTTCTATTTTCTACTGAATTTTCTTTTTTGCGTGAAAAAAGAAGATCAAAGATTTATCTTTATTAGCCACTTGTCCTAAAGCCAGTGCATAATTGTCTAGAACTTTTTAAATTTGTAATGCCTCCCTAATGATGCCTTTCCCAAAGAGGATAATGTCATCAACAAATTTTTGATGGGTTACTGCCCTGACAGAAGAGGTAATTTCCACACCCTTAATAATATCCTGATTCTGAAGACTGATAAGTTTGTTACCCAAAGCTTCTGCCATGGTGATGAATAAGAAAGGGGATAAAGGATCTCCTTGTATAATTCCATTAGAACCTTCAAAAAGACCTTGAGGAGAACCATTGACAAGAATGGAGAATTTTGGAGTAGAAATACAATAGAAGACAAGATTAATCCAAGCTTTGGAAAAACCAAAGTTCTCCATGCATTTGGCTAAAAACCTCCAGTTTACCTTATCTTAAGCCTTCTTAATCTCTAATTTGATAATCATGCTTGGTTGTTTATTGCATTGAATAGAATGAATAGTTTCTTGAGCTATGATGATGATATCCAAGATTGATCTCGCTGGCACAAATCCTATTTGCTCCTCCCCAATAATCTTACCCAAGACTAGTTTTAATCTATTAGCTAAAGTTTTGGAAAATAATTTGTAAATGGTATTACACAAAGCTATCGGTCTGAATTCATCCATACAATTAGCTTGTTCCTTCTTGGGAATTAAAGCAATAAAAGTGTTATTAATTTCTAGAAAAGAATCTACCCGAGGAATGAGCTGCCTCCAATGCCTCTGTGAGTTCTTTCCCCAATACATTCTAATAGTATAAAAATAATCTGGGTGGAAAACCATCGAGCCCTAGAGCTTTGTCTAGAGCCATGTGTGAAAGAGTTTGTAGAATTTCACTTTCTAAAAATTTGTTTGTCAACATTTGATTGTCTTCATTGGTTATAATCTTAGGGATGTCATCCAGCAAGTCAACCTGAGCCTTGAGATGTGAGCTCTCTAAGTGATTAAGCAAATTTAAATAAAATTTAACTACTTCTTTCTGAATCTCTTTCTGATCTTGAAGAAGAACTCCCTCAGAGTTAAAAATTTGATGAATCCTGTTCACACTCCTGCGTTGTTTGGTGCTAGTATGAAAGAAATTGGTATTTTTGTCTCCTACTTCCAACCAAGTTTCCCTAGATTTTTGTGTTAGAAATAGGGAATACTGAGAGGGGGGGTGAATCAATATTCTACAAACTTTATCTTTTTCCCAATTATGGATATAATAGATTATCTTTATACATGCATAACATAAGAAGCTAAAAAATATGCATAGCAATAGAAATAAAGAACTCATAACACATGATATGTTCTCGAGGAAACCCTGGCCAAGGGAAAACCTCAGTGGGGATGGTACCCACAAAGATCCACTAATCAAAAGTATCCTATTAAGGATGTTGACCTTGTTAGGAGTCTATTACAAGCATATAGTGTATCAGTCCTGATTAAGGGACTATAGGCCTTGTTAGAAGCCTGAACCCTGTTAGGAGTTGTCAATACAAAATTTGATTACCAGATGAGCCCACTGCCCAAACAATTAATGTACAATGTATACTTATTACAAAAATGGATTAAGGTATATAACCTTATGCTACTTGCATCAATATCTTTTCGCTGCTCTTACATTCGCATCATATCACTACAATATTACCACATATCTCTTCTCCTCTTTTTTCTTACAATTACATATTACATATATAAAAGTTATTAAGGATAATAACTTTACATGGTCAGCTTCCATATATCTTTATCCAAGAGTTAACATCTAGGATGTCATCCCTTTATATTGTTAAGTCATTATTTTGATAAAGAAAATAATCCCTTAGCTCTTTACCAATTCTGCCTTCATATTTTTTCCTGTCGGCTTAACAATGTCTTCGGTAAAACTATCATAACTAATTCTGTACTAACTTGCACTCTGAGATGGGTCATCATTAGTCATCATAGAGTCTATTTTCAAGTGTGAAAGCACTGAACTTACTCCAGTCAATGTCGCAAACACAAACTATATCCTGGTGCACTGGTGAAAATACTGTCTTACACTTAGACAAATTTACAATGCACTCTGCTATACTTGCTATTTGACCTGTGCGATCTTCATGTGGATCATATGTTTCCATAATGACAACATCTATGTACTCACTTCATCCAAATTGCCAACATTTTGATTCCAGAAGATTTCTTCTTTGGCTAAAATATCCTCATGATCCCTTAACAATACTTTTTTCGAGTAAAAAAATCCTTGTTCATCCTAGACTGCATGATGATTTCATTCAAGTGCTTAAGATTTTTCTCTTTCTCTAATTTTGAAGAGAAAATGTTCTTGAATTGGGTTATGTTCTAGATGAGTAGATTTTGTTTGATAAATTTGAGTTTAGACACAAAACAAAACAACTTTAAACCCTTAACTCTGCATTCTGACCACCAATCTGAGACCAAGTTAACAAAATTTTCATCCTTAAGCCACATATTCTCAAATTTAAATGGGCATAGAGGAGGCTTGTCTTCCCCTAAAATTTCCAATTGAATGGGGTAATGGTCTGTACCTAAAGTTGGAGATATAAATGCTTTAAAGACAAATGGAAAGATTGTTAAGTCTCCTTTGAAGAAAAACCTATCCAATTTTTCTTAAATGTTGTTGGGCCCTAATCTCCTATTCGACCAAGTATATGAGCCATTCTCAAGATTTATCTCCATTAAATTCTCAGATTGCAACCAATCTTTGAAATCAATTTGGGATTGGGATTCCCGTTGAGAGCCTCCCAATTTATCAGATGGATGAATAATGGCATTGAAATCACCCCCCAAAAAGATGCTACCTTCTGACCATGCTAAAAAACATCTGCTAAGCTCCTCCCAGACTTCTAGTTTCTTTCTTCTAAGGATTGGGCCATATACATTCACGATATAGAAGTTTAGATTGGATGCTAAGCTTCTAATTTTGCCTCCTATCTAGTTTGAGCTCCTCTATGAATTCAAGTAAGATAAATGTCTTGGATTATAGATAATAGCCATTCCACCCGAAGAACCAATGGCATCAATCCTTTCCACAATCCAGTCTTCAAGTGACTTGGTGAAATTGGATAATTGTTCCCTACTCATTTTTGTTTCCTATAGAAGAACAACCTTAACTTTGGAAGATAAAATGCAGTGTTTAACAACTCGTTGTTTGTTAGGGGTATGGAGATCCCTAACATTCCATGATAAGATTTTCATTGTGACTTGGGAAGGAACTTACCCTTCCCTACTTGTAAGTATGCTGTAATTTTGGTTTGTTCAAAGTCCTACCCATCTTCAGTTCTTAAATCTGCAAAAGATTTTATACCTTTACCTTTTCTTTTGACTCCCCCACAATCAGGAAGAGAACTCTTTGATGAATATTTCTGAAAGCCTAAGTTATTTAAATGATTACGGGATGGGAGAATTGGGGGAACTTCTATGGGTTTTCTTTCATTAGGATTGTCCAAGGGCTGCTCCTCCATTTTATCATTGTAAAAGGCAATACCTTCAATATCTTTCAATCTCTCCTCCTCCTCAATATAGTCTTCTTCTAAAAGTCTTTCAAAAAATGAAAGTGAATTAGCCTTATTGTCCAAAGATTCATTTGCTGCACATCCAAAGAGTTCATATACCGCCTGAAGCCTAGGAGAGATGGGAGACTTAGATTGTTGGTCCTCTAAAAGATCTTTTGGAAGTTTCTTCAAGTAGGATCTCTGACTGCGGAGTCTGTGTTAAAGGTTTAAGTGATATAATACCTCCTTTGATTTTATTTTTAGGCTTATGTTTCTTTGCTTCTACTCTTGATTCCTTTTTGTTATCTCTTTGTTCTTTAGTCCTCAATCTAGAGGATTTTTTGCATCCTGAGTTGGTGTTAGAAGAATTAGGATCTGGAAATCTTGAACCCTGAGGAACTGGGGAAGCATTCCCATTTAGAGAATTTAGCATGTGCTTTGTCCCTGTTAATGGAAGAATTAACACTAGCTATGGTTGATTCCCATGAGTCACAAAGCCTAGTTTTGAGAATGTCATCATCTTGATCATTTGTTATGGAGGAGTTTAAGGATGAATGACCATAAATAGACAAAGCAACCTTTGATGTAATCCCAATCTATTTCTCCAGACTCCCAATATGAATAGCACTACCTCCAAGACTTTCATCTTCCTCTATAACTTGATCTGCTATTTTTGCCAACATATCCATTTGAACCTCTATAAACTATTGAGATAACAATTGTTCAACTAACTTGTAATTAAATCTTGGGATGTATTCAATGAGACCACTCTCCAGAGAAAATGGATTAGAGACCTTCTCCACTCGCATCTTGGTTATTGTGAATTTGGGAATTTCTAGATTTGTCTAAAATCTCCCCCCTCTGAGATTTAATTTCTACATGAGTCTTCCATCTATTGATTTCCTGAAACTACCCACCATAGCCATATTTGTCCACCTATCTGAAGTCATATTAACCTGAGAATCTACTTTTTGGTTTGGGCTTCAGGCCAATAAAAATAATATGGGTGCATAACAATGTCTAAAATGATTTTTGAAGTTCCAATAGAGAATCCATAGAAAAAGGTTCATAGTTTCTTTGAAGTTATCAACAACCAAATCCTCCTTAGAAATATCCATTGTTTCCTGAGCTCCGAACTCTAGGAATAAATCCCTCAAGGAAGATTGTTGATGATGATTTTCCTTCCCACCCCAGTCTAGCCCATCCTGGTCCGTAAACCTTTTAGGATCTTTATCCAGCCCTACCATTTCTTGAATACCAATTAAATCACATTGATCTACTAAGAAACTTTGAGTATAATCACATGAGATAATCTGAACCCATGTACCAAATTTTGAAATGATCTTGATAGATCATGAAAGTTATTTCTCCATATTCATGAGTAAGCATATCTTGAATGATGTCATAGTCTTAATTTGGATGTGCTTAAGATAAATGCCTAACTTATTTGTGAAGATTTGAAGGATGTATGCATCTTTATATTCCATAGGGAGGTTTTTTAGAGAGATCCACATCGGAATAAACTTGATGACATTCTTTGTACTATCGAATTTTGGGTTCCAATGTTGCATATGAAGCCTTGAGATATTGTAAAACCATACCTTGGATTTGAAGATCTTGTCTCTACTGGGCTTGTCTTCGAAAGTAACCAGGACGTATCCTAACTCATTATCTAAAGAATATATCTGAGAAATGTTTTGCCAATTTGAGTATGCCCAAATGTTAAACTGAGTATGAGATAGGTTAATATTCCAGAACTTATAGATCACTGCATGTTGCAAGAGAAAGAGGTTTCTTTTCTTTAAAGTTTCCTCAGAGAAGGTGATAGAAACTACCTTCCCATTTGAGAGAGAAGCGTCCTCCTCCTTTGTGGTTTGATTTGGTTCCTCCTCTACTCTGCATTGATTTGAATCGACAGTGTGGGTGCCTTCAAAGTCTATTTCAAAAGGAGGAACATAATCTTAGCTGGCTGAATGGTTATGTTGTGGTTGTTTTCCTTGTTCAGGATTGCTCAAAATAGGTTTCCACTTTTGTGTGTCCTTATGAAATAGCCTAAGAGCTATATTTACCCTATTAAAATAGCCTAGAATCCTTATTTTCCTCATGAGATCTACTCGCTTTTTATGGATATCCCAATGAAGGCCCGTCTGAGCCTTTTTTGGTAGGGGGGATTTATCAACCTTCCCAATGGAGTGGTTGGAAAGATTGGAATAAGGTTGGGATTGATAGGTGACATCCTTTGAATCCTCTATGTCTCTTGAAGAGTTTTTGAATCTCTTTTTACTCTTTATGCTATGTGGTTTTTTCTTCTCACACATTCCTTCTCCTTTGTACCCCTTCTTCACACCATTATCTTACCAAAGATTGGTCGAGGAGTACATAATACACTAAACTATAATAAATTATAGGTATTAAGGAAATAAGGTTGAGTAGCACTCAATAATGAGTTCTTGACTAGTAATTAGTTGGTGTTATCTCATAATCAACGTTGAAAAATGCTATCCTAAGACTCTAATTAAATCACATTTTCTCTGATGAGATCAGTTTCTAACATAAAATTTGAGATAGTAGTGCACTGAAGAATGAAAAATAACACTAGTGGAGGAAAACAATATTATAGATTTGTGATGATTGAATCTTGATCTGGATCCACAATATTATGGTAGTCAACATTGCATTATTTATCCATTATATGATGAATGAATTTCTCACAAATACATCTGTGTTCTAGAAATGCACCCCAAATTTGAATTTCATCCTAATAGCATTACCTGAAACAATATCTCGCATTTCCACTATTCATACCTGAAAACAACCAATCTTAGATCTAGCCATTGGCAATTTATTTGCATTTGCTGAAGTGTAACATGTTTCTAACAAGGTGTCTGAAGCTTTTTACATTATCTTGTGTATGATGACTTTCAAAATTTCAATGTGAAGTAAATTTTTGACTATAAGGAAAAGGAATTCTGGCATTGTAAATGAAGGTCTCTGTTATTTGTCTCTGTTGTTTCCCTATTTACAATATATGTATTTTGACTTGCACGTATAAAGAAATATTATTCCTAAGTTAGATGGAGCAGCCTCCATATTCTAGAACCACCATTAATGAATTACGAAGGTAGATAGAAAGAGAAGATCTTGCTGAGGGTGGCACCATGGATTTTCAAGATCTGTTGTGATGCCTACAGAAAGGAACAAGACTTCTGTGTGGAGGTGAAGAGTATCTCCCATGCCGAGAGATCAGAACCAAGTATGCTCAAAAGCAAGCCCAGAATAAGTTGAGGAATGAAGTATGTGCCGAATCTAAGAGGAGAAGCCGATCGATCCACAAGTATGCTTTGAATCATGTCCCTGTTTGCATCCCTTTTAGCAAGGCATTGCCACACTCAATCACAAGCTAGGGTTTGAAGAATATACGGCCATCGAGCAGCTACAAATCACTGGGGTTTCTTTCATCTGCTTCATTTGTGCCCAACACACCCTGCTTCTGGCTATAGCAGGACCCCTTTACAATGAAAGGAAATGCAGAGTAAATCTCCATCTAAAGTCTCGCACACAACCACTGATCCGCCGCAGCAAAGAAAAGAGAAAAGAAAAGGTTTCATAGCAAAAAGGAATATAAAAATAGGAAGAGAGGGAGGTGTTTTCTTGCGGTGACAAGTAGATGCCCTAGAATTTCAGAGGTCAAAATATTGCGAGATCGAAGACCTACATTCCTCTCTGGTCTGCAACACTTCTGTGAAGGATTTAGGGTTTGGGCGGTGCCATGGATTTTCAATGGCTCTTGTGATGCCTACAGAAAGGAACAAGACTTCTGTGTGGAGGTGAAGAGTATCTCCCACACTGAGAGATCAGAACCAACAATGACATCTTCTAGCTGCCCTAGCTCCTACAGATGATTTGCTTTTGCTCATCCCTGATGATGATCGAGGTCAAAACTTTGGCGTTCGAAATAGTAAAGGCAATTTCGGCACCTAAAACAGTAAGGGAAATTTTGGTGCCCAAATAGTAAAGGAAATTTCGGCACCCGACAAGTCTGAAATAGGAAAAGAAATTTTGATGCCTGACAAGTCTGAAACACTAAAGGAAATTTCAGCGCCCGACAAGTCCGAAACACTAAAGGAAATTTCGACGCCCGACAAGACTGAAATAATATCAAGTCTGAAACAACAAATGGTTTATGTACTTGCTGTGAATTTGGATTGAGGAAACAAAATGGATATCAAGGTGGATTCTCGGTAGGGCTGGAATGATTAACTATTCAGAATCAGCTAGAAAAACCATTTAATTAGTGTGTAGGGGCACTGAACCCATGTGAGTCCGAAACAAGTGGAGGAATATTCTAAGAGAGATAAGTTTGATAAGTATAAAAATTCAAAGAGAAATTATTCAGAGGGGTGATACTTTAAGCCCTTTGAAAATAAAAATATGCAGAAATCCAAAATGGCTCTGCCAAGAAGAGGAAATTTGTGGCCTTCAAGGGAGTCTTCTGGATTGCAAAGAAGAGGAAACTAGTGGCCTTCGAGAAATTTTTCTAGATTATAGACAAGTGTAATAGGAGATCAACACAAGAGAAGAGAGACTCTCAAAGGTGATCATTGGGCAGGGTGAGCTCCCTTTTCAAATAGACAGTTTCCTGTCACAAAAGGCCCAACGCTCCAATATAATGGATTTCTCAACCAGGGAAAATCCATTAGAAAGCTGGGGGGGATAAACCAGAGCAATTATGTAGAGGATAATCTCAAGGATTATCCATGGAGACAAGATAATCACAATAACAAAAGCATGAACTACGTCTTTCTCAACAAACAACTACTTTTTGAATTTTCAAAGCCTGGGTTGGGTCCAAGATTCCGAAGAGAGGACACTCTTAATCCAAACCTTATCCCAATCTTCCCAACCACAGCTAGGGGAAGATATTTCAACCCACCTCTCCCCATAAAATCTTGGACATATATTCACTGGGTGATTCATAGAAAGAGACTGGAGCTCTTAGGCCCAAGTAGAAAGCCCGAACATCATAGTACCAACATTGGTCGCTTCAATGATTCTTCCAAGACTTGGAAGTTGGTGCAGAGAAAGGATCCTCATCACAAATATCTCTTCATCACACGTGAGCAAGCAGCATAGGGTAACATGACTCGGGAAGTTAGTTCTCTTCAAGGTATAACCTCCCAGCTCCTCTCACTCAATATGGAGGCTTCAATGAAGGACCAGGTACCCTCTATTACATTTTCAGAAGATTTTCTTAGGCAAAGAAACTTACTTCTTCTACAACATGGAATTATTTGTAAGTTTTGGAACACTAATCTGTCTTACAATGAGCTCAAGACATGGGTCTCTACCAACTGGGAAAACTTCTCTCAAATAGATACTCTAGACAGGGAAGCAGGATATTTTTTGGTAGAATTTAAAGACAAACCCAGTAGAGACAAAATCTACAAGCATAAAGGATGGTTTTACAAAAACTCAGGTCTCCACATGTAGCAATGGTCTACTAACTTCAACAACTCAAAGAATATTATCAAGTTTGTCCCTATGTGGATCAACTTAACAAACCTTCCAATGGAATACAGAGATCCAGACATCATTCAAATTATTGGTAACAAATTGGGAATCTATTTGTCACACCATTATGATAGGTCCTCGGGTTCTATTTGGATTAGCCTACTTATGAGCATTGAGAAGGAACTGCCTAAATCTCTTAAAATCATTTCCAAGTTTAGAACTTGGATTTAGATGATTTATTATGACCCTGGTAAGAAAATTATCTCTGAACGGGTCTCCTCCTCAGTTGTAGAATCTACAAATCAACTTGAACCTCTCCAATTGGATTTAGAAAAACATTCCTCAACTCAACATCAGTTAGACAAGTTCTTAGAAAGCATGAAGGTTTTCCTCTGGATTCTATTTTGCAAAATCATAAAGTTCAAAAACATTAATCTTTTCCCCCCAAAATGCCTCTTGACATCGGGCTTAGACAAGGAAGTTGAGCCTTTGTTAACCACTTCAGTTTGGCCAGATGTATCTCTGTACAATGACACATCCCCATTAGGAATATGGGAGACCAAAGGTTTGCAGGCACACTCAGGGAAAAGTTTTTGGATAAAAATGAAAGCATTTGATGCAATCTTTGGAAATAAGCGGATTATAGTCACTTCTCACCCTCTCCCCTTGGGGAAGACTCTTACACACCCTATTCGTAGGTTTAAGCACAACACTCTGGAACAAATTATTTCCTACTGGTTTATGGAAGTCCAAAAAGAAATGCTAGAGAAAATTGCAGATCAAGTCCTCCGAGAAGATAATCCACCTAGTCTTATTGAGGGTAAGGAGAGTAATATAATTACAAATCAAGTTCTCCAAGAAGACAACTCACCTAGCCTTGATGAGGTGGAGGAGAGTAATTCAGAGGGACTACCATCTAGGAAGGATTCAGAGAAAGAAGGTTATATAGAAGATTTACTTGCCAGCAAGGAATATCCACTAATGGAAGATGATATTCTAAAAATCAAATTATGTGATCTCAGAGATTTGACAAAGTCTAAAAGCTCTTCCATTTCCCTTGATCCCTCTTCTTCTAGCAAAATCTCTAAAACTCCAGAGGTTCACCAGCCAAGTCCCAATTCGGGATGCAGGAAATCATCTTGGCTCAGGAACAAGGAACAAAAAGAGTTAAAGAGAGCATCAATGTCTGCATCAGAGAATAACTCAAAAAGAAACAAAATGAAAGGGGTTCTCATCTCACTCAAACCTGTAAAACACAAAGCACAAGAAAGCTTCTCGGTCAATACTCAAAAAGGGATACCTAAAGGCATAGAGGAACCCATTTCGTCAAGATTATAGGTAGTATATGACCTATTTGGGTGTTCAACCATGGACTACCCTTCGTTCAAATCCCTCTCATCCTCCTTGGTTGAAAGAATGCTAGAGAAGATTATGTAGAAGATGAAGAAAGAATGTTTGAGATAGAAACTCCAGAGGAAGGCATAGAGGGAAATCATAGTTCTTTGGCTTCGGCTGGAAATTATGGATTGGATGATTCCCCTCAAAAAACATTAGTTTAGAGCAATAACAAGCTAGGTCTTCTGAAAGTTGTTCACAAGAATGCCTTGGATTGTGGTTCAGTCAAGAAAAAGGGTAGGGGCAGAAAATTGGAAGCTAATCTCAGAGAGGAAATTGGGGAAGAACATGATCAAGCTAAAATCACTGCATACTTAAATGTAGGGAAGGGGAAGTTCCTTCCCAAGTTCCAATGAGAATTCTATCTTGGAATGTTAGGGGCCTCAATGCTCCTAACAAGCAATGGATGGTAAGACGTTGCATACTGATATCTAAAATAGAAGTTATCTTTCTCCAAGAAACCAAAATGAACAAGGAACAACTATCCAACTTTCTCTTATCTCTAGGTGATTGGAGATTTTCAGGGGTTGAGGTAATAGGATCTTCAGGAGGTCTGGCAATTCTATGGAACTCTAGGACATCTCATTATTCTCACATCCACAACAACTCTAATTCGATGGGAGGTAAAATTACAAGCACTCAATCAAATCTGAGTTTATATATTGTAAATGTCTATGGTCCCATTTTGAGAAAAAGGAAAGTGGAAGTCTGGGAGGAGATTAGTAGATGGTTTCTTCAATGGCCAGAAGGAAATTTCATCTTGGGTGGAGACTTCAATGCCATCATACACACTTTGGAGAAAAAGGGAGGTTCTCTAATAATTTCTCAGTCTCAATCAGATTTTAAAGACTGGCTCCAAAGAGATGACCTCATGGAGATTGAATCAGACAATGGTGCCTTCACATGGTCAAATAGAAGACCGGGTTTCAACAACATTTCAAAAAAACTAGACAAATTCCTCTTCAAGGGAGACATAACATCATTTCCTTACATTTTAAAAGCTTCCATTTATCCCTCCTCAGGCTTAGACCACTTCCCCATTCAGCTAGACATTTTGGAAGAAGATAAACCCCACAGATGCTCTTTCAAATTTGAAAATATGTGGCTTAAAGAGGAACACTTCATTGATATGATATCTGATTGGTGGACTGAGGTTAAAGTAAAGGGCTCCAAGATTTTCTGGTTTGTGACAAAATTAAAATTCATAAAGCAAAGCCTTCTCATTTGGAACAGAACTCAGTTCAAGAACATTTTCTCAACCAAAGAAGAAATAGAACAAAAGCTCACAGCTTTGAATGAAACCATCATTCAAACCGGGATGAACCAAGATATGTTTGTGGCCGAAAATGACCTATTAAAAGAACTAGAAGATATATTGAGCAAAGAGGAAACTTTTTGGAAACAAAAATCAAGGGAAAATTGGTTGGCAGCAGGAGACAAGAGCACAAAATTCTTTCATTCAAGCACCAAGAATCAAAGAAATACCAATAAGATACTACAAACTGTCAACTTGGAGGGGTCTCTTCTGGTAGATCAAAAAGAGATTCAGAAGGAAATAGTCAGCTTTTTCTCAAACCTTTTGAATTATTCAGATAACTCTCCTCTCAAAAGCCAGCAAGACCTATTGATCAACATTCCTTCAATTATAACGGATGCTGATAATCAACTATTGTCAAAAGCATTCACTGAAGAGGAGATTCTACAAACATTAACACAAATGGCTCCAGACAAATCTCTTGGCCCAGATGGCTTTCCCCCTAGCTTCTTCCTACATTTGCTGAGCGTCTTTGGGAAAGAATTCACTGCAGCTTTGGAAGCGGCCAGATCTTCAGGTAGATTGTTATCTGAAATCAATAATACCTTTATTGCTCTTATTCCTAAAAAAGAAAATGCAAATGCTATGGATGAATTTAGACCAATTGCTTTATGTAACACTATCTATATGGTCTTGTCAAAATCTTTAGCAAACGGACTAAAATTGGTCTTAGGAAAAATCATTGGGGAAGAACAAACAGGCTTTGTGCCAGGAAGATCAATTTTTGATGGCATTATTATTGCTCAAGAAGCCATTCACTCTATACAACACAATAAACAACCTAGTATGATTATTAAGCTAGATATTAAAAAAGCATATGATAAAGTCAATTGGAGATTTTTAGCTAACTGTATAGAAAGTTTTGGATTCTCCAAAGCTTGGATAAAATTAATTTTCTATTGTATATCCTCTCCAAAATATTCTATTTTGGTAAATGGCACCCCTCAAGGCTTCTTTGAAGGCTCAAATGGAATCAGACAAGGAGATCCCCTCTCCCCTTTCCTTTTCATCATCATGGCAGAAGCTTTGGGCCGCAGCATAATCAAGCTTCAAAATCAAGGTTGCATCAAAGGGATTTAAATCACTTCCACAGTATGTATTGTCACACACCAACAATTTCCAGATGACACTCTTCTCTTCGGCTTTGGCTCAGTTAGGGAAGCCACTCAATTCAAGACAATTTTAGAAAAATATGCTCAAGCCTCTGGGCAGGTAGTCAACAAGGATAAATCAGTGATTTTTTTATTCCATACCAAAAAGAAAATCCAATAAAAAATTGAATCTATTCTAGCATTCAAAGTAGACTCTCTTCCATGTTCCTATTTGGGAATTCTCATTGATCAAACACTTAGAACTACTAGGGTTTGGAAGCCCATCAATGAAAGATTGGACCACAAAATGGATAACTAGAAATCTAAATGGCTCTCTTGGGTGGGCAGAATTATCATGATCAAAGAAACATTGGCTGCTATCCCCATCTATCTCACGTCTTGCATCCCCCTATCAATGAGTGGTTATATGGACATAGTGAAGAAGTTAAGGGACTTCTTTTGGCAAGGCACAGATCCTAGCAGAAAATTCAAACTTATCTCTTGGGAGAACATATGCAAACCTATATCAGTAGGAGGCACAGGGATAAAAAATCATGTGGCAGAATCAAGCTTTAGGAGCTAAACTCTATTGGAAATTAGTGAAAAATCAGGATTATAAATGGGTCAGAATTCTTAGAGGTAAATATCTAGGTAATGGTTTGTTTTCAGAGGTTTTCCACATCAAAGACTTTCCTAGAGGCTCTAGAATATGGAATTTTATCTCCAAATCAAGACACATAGTGGACAACAACATAACTTGGAACATCAGAGAAGGTATTTTAGCTCGGTTTTGGGAAGATTCATGGGGAGGCTATCCAATAATTCATTCAATATTAGGTTTGAATCATATTAGTCAGATTTGTCTATCGGCTTGGGGCCCATTAGTCAAAGACTACATCATCCCCTCTTCTTCCTTTGCAGTAGACGACTCTTGGAATTGGAAAGATTTCTCAGGCTTAGGGGTTGACCCTCAAGAACTAACCTCTTTAAAAGAAATTCTGAAGGGCAGATCTTTCTTTCTCAAACATGGGAGGGACGAAATCATATGGAATGGGTCTAAAAATGGAATTTACAATGTGAAGGATGGATACAAAATCATGTCAGGTCCTCTTTAGAAATCAGTCACAATCCCGACACAATTATGTTGGAACAAGGTTTGTCTCCCGAAAGCAGGAGTTTTCATGTGGGCAGCATCTTAGGGCAGGATCCTGACAGTAGATAGGTTTTTAAAAATGGGATATTTGAGTTCATCTAGATGTTCTCTTTGTCTCAATAACGAAGAGGATTACAATCATTTGTTATCAACATGTCCCTTTGCCAACAAATGCTGGAATTGGTTTTGTTTGAAATTAAATTGGTCCTCTACTCTTTCCCAAGAAATCCAGTCTCATTTGCTTTCATGGCCCACACTTTATGAAGAAAGCTTATGTGGTAATATTTGGATCATCTCTCCTTCCATATTAATATGGGAAATCTGGAAAGAGAGAAATATGAGGCTTTTCCAGGACAAAGCTATGGAAATTGAGTCTATTCTTAATAAAATCAAGGCAGCAATAGTGGAGATCATGAATTCCCGGATTCAATCTCAATCAGCCAGACACAAGTTCTATACTAGTTGGGATGATCAGATGATCAAATGCTAGCATGGTCTCAAAACTCTGACAACAATTGGCAGAGGTTGCAAAACTAACCACTTTCAAAGAGTGTCTTGTGTTTCGAAGTCTGAGGGGGTGAGGCTGACGATGAAGATTCCAATGATGAGGAAGAAGATGTAGTGGTTAGAATGGATCAGGGAAATATGGCCTTTTCCCAGGAGGAGGGTGATGATGCCCGCGAATCCTCAATGGAGAGCTCAGAACATGACTCCTCTTCTCCATCGGACTAGTTCTGATGCAATTTTCCTCTCAAGAACTCATAATTTTTGCATTAATATAGATATCTATGGTTAATTGCACCATCTAGCTCTGGTTTAAACTAGACTGGTGAAGTTTTGAAAGGATTTTGAAATGGTGTTGATCATTGTTGCTCCATATTTGTTGCACCTTCAACTTCTAAGACCATACTCGTACTGATTTTGATCTTAAAACTCTTTATGTTGATTATATATTAATTATATTAATATAAATCTGGCTTCGGTCCTTTACTGACCAAAAAAAAAAAATTCTGACTATATGAGATGCCAATTATTTTGGGTTCTGCGTGAAAGGTGTGAATTGTGTTTCTGCCAGCAAGGATGGAGGAGGATGTGGCAAAAAATGTACAATTGTGTTTGGCATTTGATATGTAAAGCCAGCAACTTTGATAGATATATTCTGTGCCAGTGCTCCATAATTAGCTTTAGTGTCGAGTGATTTTAAAATCAAACGTTTCAATATTTTTGGATCACAGTAGAAATGATACAAATCAATGAGGTTATAATCAATATGTTAACATTATTGTATAAATAACTTACCTAAAGGCTAATTTTTTTCTTGTGAAGGCTGCAGATGATGCTACACTGATGCATTTTTTGCATGCATGAGATTTCAATGTGCAAAAAGCATCTCAATTTTTCCTGAAATATCTGAAATGGAGATGGGCATTTGTACCTCTTGGCTATATATCAGAGTTGGAGGTCTGTAATGAGCTTGAAGAGAAGAAGATTTTTATACAAGGTTTTGACAAACAAGGGCGTCCAATTGGAGTAATTCTTGTTGCAAGGCATAATAGCGATGACAGGGACCTAGAGGAGTTCAAACGTAAGTGGCCCTTTTGAATCCAAATCTTATATTTAATAACTTTAGGGTCTCCTGAATCCAGGACTCTATAGTATTAATGGTTGTTTTGTCTATTTCTATAGGTCTTGTTGTCTATGGATTTGACAAAATCTGTGCCAGGTAATCTCTCGCATGATTTTTAATAGTTTTAATTGGACATTATGGCTAAGGTTTACCTGTTTTGGGTTTTGGTTTCACTCCCTCTAAGTTTTTCCATCATTTCTTTTGCTTCTAATGTATTATATCATGTGTGCTTTTTGTCTCCTGGGTTCTTTTCTACTCTATTCATTTTCTAGTATAACTGGAATTATTTAGTCTGATTGACTCAAAGAGATTAAAGATCTCATCAAGAGGAGAGAGTGAGCTCCCCCTAATTGCAAAATATGAAGCCTTTGACTTCCCATGTGAGGATACGTAGGCAAGGTCACAAGGAGTGAACCCTCGAGGCTTAGGTCTAGGTCTAGGGATGACCCTAGTTATAGAAGCTAAACACTATCATGAGTAAGCATGAAGTGTGATATCTATTTGTTGCCACCATGGTGAACATAGGAGTTTTATAATCACTTCTAAATTAAATGGAAAATGATTGGTGGAATAAGTTGATGGTCAATGTTTTTTAAAAAATAAAAAATTAGTAGCAACTGAGGGTGGTTGCTTCACAAGTTTTGCTAAAGATCAGTCGCTAATCATCTATCAAGGCTATGTTGGGTAATCTTTGACTTTGACCTAATGATGATGTAATATAATTGATGGGAAGTATCTAAAAATTTCTTAACACAAAGAAATATAGCTTCAAATAAAAATTGCAGTGTAAAATCCTCAGTTTGAAACTCTTACAATGGTATGCATAGCTTTTATATTACATATTTGTAAGCCTTACATAACATGCTTCATTATCTTTCAAGTAACCATACAAAAAATTTCAAGTGCAATTTTTTTAAAGATTTTGTGTTTTTCTTTTAACAGTTCAAGATAACTGCATTCTGACAAAATTATTGTCCTGAGCGGCTTGGGAAGGTTCTTATGATTCATGTCCCATACCTATTTTGGGTAGCATGGAAGGTGGTGTATCCATTTATTGACAAAGTTACCAAGAAAAAGGTATTATATTCTATACTAACCCTATGTAATTTAAATATGGGAAAAGGATAATTCGGAAGCTTTCCTTATTTTAATGGATCAGATATTGTTTAGGAATTGAAAATAAGTTGTGGAAATAAAGAGGGGCTGAAAGTAAGCAGCAACTGCATATTGCCAAAGATGTTAAATTGTTTTTGCCTCCAATATTTATTTTTCCAAATTTTAAGTGCACAAATTGTTATTAATACTGGAGGCAAAAACAATTTAACATCTTTGGCAATATGCAGTTGCTGCTTACTTTCAACCCCTCTTTATTTCCACAGCTTATTTTCAATTCCTAAACAATATCTGATCCATTAAAATAAGGAAAGCTTCCGAATTATCCTTTTCCCATAATTAAATTACATAGGGTTAGTATAGAATATAATACCTTTTTCTTGGTCACTTTGTCAATAAATGGATACACCACCTTCCATGCTGCCCAAAATAGGTATGGGACATGAATCATAAGAACCTTCCCAAGTTGCTCAGGATAATAATTCTGTCAGAATGCAGTTATCTTGAACTGTTAAAAGCAAAACACAAAATCTTTTAAAAAATTGCAATTGAAATTTTTTGTATGGTTACTTGAAAGATAATGAAGCATGTTTTGTAAGGCATACAAATATGTAATATAAACTAAGGACTTGAAGGAAAGAAGTCTCTTGTGTTTTGGATTACAAGGTAATTGTCCATATTTCTTGACCTAATAAAAAAGGGGGCATTACATGGAAAGACACAATGACCGGATTGCTTCAATCCAGGGGTTCATGGTCTTGTCTCGATGGGACCCCACCTAATATTTTAGATATTGATCATAAGGACACTTGATGGATTCAACTATGGGTTTGATTTCCCTACATGTTTCAAATAGTTTCCAATTCTATATTAATGTTTGTTCCACTCCTAGGGCTATATGGATCAAATTCTAGCACATCCTTGGGGGCATCAATGAGTTATGTGCACTTCACCTTGAGATAAATTTGACATCATTAACACATGATTCATTTCCCTCCATTGAGGAGATTTTGGAAAATTTCAAGTCCATCAAATCACTTTCGTAGGGTTGTGGCAAGGAGGAGAAAGTCAAGGAGTGCATCTTTGTGATTTGTCAAAGCTTTGAGGACCTTTGAAATTCTTTGCTTCATCATTTTATTCCATCATGAATGCCTTGGGTGATGCCCACACTATCTCTTCATTCGAGGTGTTTTATGAGTGTCTAACATAGGAGAAGGCTAGGTTGGTGCGGTTGGATTTAGTCTTTGGGTCTAAATCTCAGGTATTGGTTGCTTAGTCATCTACAAGGAAACAAAATCCAAAGCTAAATTGAAAATAAAAGCATAGGGGTTTACAGTCTACTCAACCAATTTTAAAGTATCATGGGCATGATTCAAATTATCTCACCTCTTCTAAGAGGTCTTCATCCAAGAAGGACGAGCCTAAGTGTGCTTATTGCACCAAGACAAGACATGATGAGCATCATTGTTGTGCAAAATAGATTGATGAGCTAAAAGATCTTCGGTAGAATCATATTCATTCACCTTCATCCAAGAGATCCTCTTCCACCATTTCAAGAACTACACATTCTAGGTCAGCTTCTATGGCATTTGGTGAAGACAAGATGAAAGCTTGTGCTCTCTTTGTATCAACGCACACCCAGTTTGCAAAGTGGCTTCTTGATTCAGGAGCTTATCATCATATGGCATCATTTGAGGTTATGTTCTCTTCTTTTGAGTATTGCACTTTTTCATAGATTTTGATGTGTAATAACACTTGCATGAGTGTTGGGTATGTGCAAGATCATGAGGGGCCAAACGATGCTGAAAAGTGGCAATGAAAAATCAGCAAATCGGGGTTAGTCAACTTGACGTGAAAATTTGAACTAGCTATCAACCTAATACCAAAAATTTGTAAGAATAGAATCTATAGGAAATTGAATGTAGTTTCTAAACTACTATGCCTTTTCTAAAAAAAAATTAATATAATTGGTGAAAAGTATAGATTTCAATACAACAGTACAAAAATTTCAGGAAAAAAATGAGGTGTATGTCTGACCACCTTCAGCATGATCAAATGATAATATTTTTTTATAAGATTTAATATATGTAATAGACTCATGCCCAGTTGTGACGCATATTTTTTTGTCATTTTATTCCAAAAAAAAAATTAATTTTGAATTTTCTGCTACAACATTTTCAGAATAAAAAAAACTCCCCTATCTGACCACCTTAACTCATTCAAAACTTTACAAAATTCAATTTTTTTTTTCCTTATAGTAGGCGAAGCATAGAATGTGATGCATTTTTCAGATTTCAAAAATGTTATACCGTCTGAAAGTTATAGCCATTTTTCAATCAGTATATAAATCAACACTTTAGAGGTAGCTCAATTAGAAAATAACGAATAATTACTTACCGAATTCAAAATTTGACAGCAATTATATCGATAGAAAGTTGATAATCTCCTTAAGATACGGTTTTTGTTTTATCAAATTCAGGTGAAAAAAAAGTCGTCAGCTACATTGTTGAAGTCTAGAACTCAAAGAAACAAGGGAAAAACACGTATTTGAGACATTTCAATAGTTGACCATGTAGATTTGGTGCACAAAGCAATACCGAGCCTAATCAAGTACTCGATATTTTTAGGTACTCGAATATGACAACAAAATTTTGAATTTTCACTTTCCCTTCCCTCCACTTTCTCCCTCCCATTTCTCCATCCTTCATATGATATATTATATATAAAAAACTATATATTAGATATATTAAATATTATATAATATCAATTATATATTAAATATTATATAATATACATTTTACATTAAATATTATTTAATATATATTAATATTAAAAACTATATAGTAGATTATATATTATATATATTAAATATTTTATAATATATATTTTACATTAAATATTATTTAATTATATATTAATATCAAAAACTATATATTAGAATTATATATTATATATTAAATATTATATAATATACATTTTACATTTGAAATATTATTTAATATATATTAATATTAAATGTTACATTATATATTATATATTATTTTATATGTATAATATATTAATATGTATTTTACGACTATGTACGAAAGGTTGGAAGATTGTAGAAAAATCATGGATGGCCATTGAAAGAAGCAAAGGAAATTAATCATCCATTTAAAAAATTCATGGGTGGCCATTGAGGATGAGAGAGAGTGAGAAGGTGGCGGGGGCTGAGAGAGGAAGAGAGAGAGTGAGAAGGTGAGAGAGTGAGAGAGAGAGATAACTCGAGATAGAGAGAGAGGGTGATGAGAGAGAGAGGAGATAACGGAGAGAGAGAGAGAGAGAGAGAGAGAGAGAGAGAGAGAGAGAGAGAGAGAGAGAGAGAGAGAGAGAGAGAGAGAGAGAGGGGATGGGGAGAGATTAGTTGAGAGAGAGAAGGGGAAGGGGAGAGAGAGAGAGAGAGAGAGAGAGAGAGAGAGGGGAATGGGAAGGGGATAGATTAGGAGAGAGAGAGAAGGGGAAGGGGAGAGAGTAGGAGAGAGAGAAGGGGAAGGATAAGCAATTCATTACAATATTAATTAGTAAGGAGCAAGGCAAACTTAAATAATATCACAGTAGGCATTAGAAATCCAAATTCTAATTAGGAGTTTTAAGCAAAGTGAGTAAGGTCCTGGATAGGGACATTACAGATCCACACATTGTTTAGTAGATACCTCCAAGAACCCACATACACAGGAGTAGGTTTGAAGTAAGACTAAGATTGTTTATTGGTTCAAATTTATATTACTGTGTTGTACTTTTGATTAACATGCAATGATTGGATATGAAATTCACAAATTTGATTATATTGCCACTGGTTCTATTTCAAATTCTGGAAAAAATGGATATTTGACATATGTTCATAAATTTCAGTCAACACCATTTTAAAATAACACATCAGTTTATTTTTACACATTGAGAATATCATCCTTAGGAATTGAACTGAAATTGACATAGGTCATAGGAAATAAATGCCCCAACTATTTGGTGTCTTCTACATTTTGAGTTTCTTATTACAATCAGGAGAAGAATATTACTCTCCAAATGGTTTTGGACAGTAACATTTGTACTTCCTCTTAACAAATATATTTCTTCCCTCATCTTGCTGCCTATTGATACCGACAAAGTGAATCTAGGCATTTCTGCCATGTAATGGGAGAAAATTAGTTTCCTAATTTATTGATATGTGTCTAAATAACACATGCAAGAACCTTTTCTTTGATATTGCTCACTAACACTTTAGAACTGAAAATGTTTACAAAAACTGGCATGTACTTGCATGAGGACATTATATATTACAAGAATCCCGCACAGAAGTAGCTGGCATGCTGCTCAAAAAGTAGTAACTGATAGCAAGTGGGATAATGTAGATGCTTTAATAAACCACTATCTTCTTTACTCAAGAAACATCTGGTTCATCTGCTCGACTGGGGCATGTTTGGGAACAAACAGTCTCCATTTAAACTCAAGTCTCTAGAAATGCAGTTATATTTTTCAGTGGAGAAGATACACCCATTGGATCTGCAATAACTTTATGCTCACTAGAATTTCCATTTCTCTTCAATTGGGATACTCTTTCAAAAATTGCATCTACCCTTTTACCAATTTGGGAAATCAATGGGTCTATTTGTGGACCTCAAAGGAGTTGGTCACCTAAATAAGAACCTTGAGATGAATCAGGAACTTCTCTATGAAAGAGATCAGTACCTTGAGAAGATCTCCATTTGTCAGCTGAATTAAAACCTTGGACCATAGATGGCTGCCCTTTGTTGTAAAATGAGGAGTGAGACTGCCTTGCCAAAGGTGGCAATGAACTTACATTTGAGGGATATTTCCCAACATGAGTAACTTGGTTTCCCAAGTTCTGTAAATTCAAGGCCATTGATGAATAGGAATTTCTAATAGAAATATTTGTGGTGCTAGAATGAAGTGCATGACCAAATTCTTTGCCTGCTAATGAACCAATTTGAGGCTTCATTTCACATTGCTCTGTGGATAATTCCATAGCACTTGTTACTTCTCTATTTGAATTTTTTGTGTCAGTGTACCTATGGACTGAAGAGCTTCTATCACTACTTGAGCTACTACCAAATGGTGAGTACTCATCATCATCATCTAACATAGGCTCACACGCATATCTTACTTCTTTCCTTTGCTGCTTTCCCCTTCCTAGCTCTTCCTCCTTATCTATAACTTCTATCATGGGTCCAAGAAGCTCTTCCCACTCTCTCCCATTAATATACAAATATTTTTGTCCATAATAGTATTTTCTACATTTATTATGATATTGATCCGATTTGATGCACCATCGCTATTTGATCCATACTTCCCTTTCATTTTACTTGCTTTGCTCCTTTTGCACATCATAGGCCAGGATTTGACAAAGGGTATGACGTTGGTACTACCACTGTTAATGATAAATTTTACCTTTTAGCTATTAATTTTTTTGTCATTTTTCCTGTATGATGCTTTTGTATACGAATTGTGGATATTCTTTGGGAAACTTTTCATTTTTTCCTATAGGATGTCTTTGTATACAAATTTTGGAGAATCTCTATTAAAGAGTAGGTAAGGATGGCTAAGCTGAGTGTAGCGGAGAGGGAGATGACTAAATTGAGAGAGCAGAGGCGGAGAGCAATAACAACAAAATTTTTTTAGGGCTTGCAAAAATATGGAAATTATAATCTTCCTCCTAGAGCAGACATTAATGAAGTTCTTCGTGCCTTAGCAGAGGAAGCTGACTGGATTGTTGAAGCTGACGGTACTACATACAGAAATGCGGTATGTATTTTTGGCCTAATTTTTATTTTTCATTTCTTCTAGGTCTTTAAAGGTGGTTGGCTAAATCTTTGTATTAAATGTTAGGGAATGCATGAAAATAATATGATTCTGAGCATGAGCATGAGTCCCTACAGGGGCATAGTTGTGCCTTTTACAGGTGCTGTAAACCCTAGCTACGCAGAAATGGAGGCTGTGAAGAATAGTTCACTAGAGGTAGATTACAGAAGCAGAGGGCAAGAGAATCACTCTGTTTCCACTGCCTGTGGCTGTGAAATGGTATCTTTCCCTACTTTTTCAACTGGAATGCTAAATTGCAAAGGTTCTCGAAATAGATTCTAGTTGAACCGGACAATTGTACCATGCCTGTTGATAATCTGACAGCTCAACAGAGTCATTGGGAGGTTAAACAAGAACAATCGGATGAATCTTTGAATGGGTCAAAGATTATGGAGAGCGGGGAAGGGTTTGGTAAAATGAGCAGCTATACTAGAAATTATGAAAGTGTCGTAGAAGTAACCGCATTAATAAATTTAAAGAAGAGATCAACGATGGCATGACATTATGAGGAAAGCCTTGCCATTTCGTTCGTACTACCTTGATATTATGAAAAATGTCTTGCCACTTCAATGCCGGCACCACCTTTGTCTTAGACTTTCACCATTGCTTCTCATCAATACTTTGAGATATGGTAGGGATTGCAGGCTTTTGCACAGCATAGTCCATCATAAATTCTCTATAAATCATCATGCGTTATAGTATTCTACGCATTTTTGAATGACTTACTCGAAGAATTTAATTTTCATCATAATTTTGGCTCCATGGATTGTCATTTTGTGCTCGAAGAGAAGCTGCAAATTGCAAGAATTTGATAAATTTGGTTTATCTCATTTTCTTTCTCTACCATTTCTAAGTAATAGGATTTTGTTTTTGTCCGTCTTAAATGATTTAGCCTGAAGTTAATGAATTTTTTTAGACGATTTTGTCTGAACTTAATGAAATTTCTTCCATGGATGCTAATGAAATCTCTTCCATGAATGCTGATAAGACATTTAAATTTAGAGTTAATAAATTCTATAGCTTGAATGTTCTTTGTTGTAGAAGGTTATTTTCATGGTTTTTGATTCATGCAATTCCTTAATAATTTCATTCTTAACAGAATTCATAACTAGATTTTCCATAGCCAATTTTATTCTTGATTGTTGCAATATTTTCTCCTCAACTGAACATTTTGTAATCAATTGATATACAATCACATTTTTCTCTTGGCCAATCTCGTGGGCTCACGATTGACCCTGTAGATCCACAAAAGGATTGATATCTAGATCTGGTGGAAGAGTAGTATTAGCAAGAAGTCATTCACTAAAATCTCATCTTTATAAGAACTAAATTTGGATTCACTAGAAGCATTAAAGAATCTAGAATGACCCCTTTTGACACATTGGAATGCTCAAGTGTGTCTTAAGGGGTCCTAGGACCCTTTCGGACACACTTGAGCATTCCAATGCTCAAGTGTGTCTGAAGGGGTAAAGGGGTCATGGGGACTCCCTAGGTGTCCTAGTATGCCTTATCACGCGTTACAACCCCTAGGGAGTCCCCATGATCCCTTTTGACACATTTGAACACTCAAGTGTGTCCAAAGGGGTCCTAGAGCATTCAAATGTGTCAAAAGGGGTCATGGGGACTCCCTAGGGGTCCTAGTATGCCTTATCATGCGTTAGGACCCCTAGGAAGTCCCCATGACCCCTTTTGACACATTGAAATGCTCAAGTGTGTCATAAGGGGTCTTAGGACTCCTTCAAACACACTTGAGCATTCAAATGTGTCAAAAGGGGTCATGGGGACTCCCTAGGGGTCCTAGTACACCTTATCATGCGTTAGGACCCCTAGGGAGTCCCCATGACCCCTTTTGACACATTTGAACACTCAAGTGTGTCTTAAGGGGTCCAGACACACTTGAGTGTTCAAATGTGTCAAAAGGGGTCATGGGGACTCCCTAGGGGTCCTAGTACACCTTATCACATGTTAGGACCCCTAGGGAGTCCCCATGACCCCTTTTGACACATCGAAAAGCTCAAGTGTGTCTTAAGGAGTCTTAGGACCCCTTCAGACACACTTGAGTGTTCAAATGTGTCAAAAGAGGTCATGGGGACTCCCTAGGGATCCTAGTATGACTTATCACACATTAGGACCCCTAGGAAGTCCCCATGACCCCTTTTGACACATTTAAATGCTCAAGTGTGTCTTAAGGGGTCTTAGGAAACCTTCGGACACACTTGAGCATTCAAATGTGTAAAAAGGGGTCATGGGGACTCCCTATGAGTCCTAGTACACCTTATCACACGTTAGGACCCCTAGGAAGTCCCCATGACCCCTTTTGACACATTGGAATGCTCAACTATGTCTTAAGGGGTCTTAGGACCCCTTCGGACACACTTGAGCATTCAAATGTGTCAAAAGGGGTCATGAGAACTCCCTAGGGGTCCTAGTATGCGTTATCACACGTTAGGACCCCTAAGGAGTCCCCATGATCCCTTTCAACACATTGGAATGTTCAAGTGTGTCTTAAGGGGTCTTAGGACCCATTCGGACACACTTGAGTGTTCAAATGTGTCAAAAGGGGTCATGGGGACTCCCTAGGGGTCCTAGTATGCCTTATCATGCATTAAGACCCCTAGGGAGTCCCCATGACCCCTTTTGACACATTGGAATGCTTAATTGTGTCTTAAGGGGTCTTAGGACCCCTTTGGACACACTTGAGCATTGAAATGTGTCAAAAGGGGTCATGGGGACTCCCTAGGGTTCCTAGTACACCTTATCACATGTTAGGACCCCTAGGAAGTCCCCATGACCCCTTTGGACACATTAGAATGCTCAAGTGTGTCCTAAGGGGTCATAGGACCCCTTAAGACACACTTGAGCTTTCCAATGTGTCAAAAGGGGTCATGGGGACTTCCTAGGGGTCTTAACCCCTTAAGACACACTTGAGCATTCAAATGTGTCAAAAGGGGTCATGGGGACTCCCTGGGGGTCCTAGTACACCTTATCACGCGTTAGAACACTTAGGAAGTCCCCATGACCCCTTTGGACACATTGGAATGCTCACTTGTGTCTTAAGGGGTCTTAGGACCCCTTCAGACACACTTGAGCATTCAAATGTGTCAAAAGGGGTCATGGGGACTCCCTAGGGGTCCTAGTATGCCTTATCATGTATTAGACCCCTAGGAAGTCTCCATGACCCCTTTTGACACATTGGAATGCTCAAGTGTGTCTTAAGGGGTCCTAGGACCCCTTCGGACACACTTGAGCATTCAAATGTGTCAGAAGGGGTCATGGGGACTCCCTAGGGGTCCTAGTATGCCTTATCATGCGTTAGGACACCTAGGAAGTCCCCATGACCCCTTTTGACACATTGGAATGCTCAAGTGTGTCTTAAGGGGTCCTAAGACCCCTTCAGACACACTTGAGTATTCAAATGTGTAAAAAGGGGTCATGGGGACTCCCTACGGGTCCTAGTATGCCTTATCATGTGTTAGGACCCCTAGGAAGTCCCCATGACCCCTTTTGACACATTGGAATGCTCAACTGTGTCTTAAGGGGTCCTAAGACCCCTTCGGACACACTTGAGCATTCAAATGTGTCAAAAGGGGTCATGGGGACTCTCTAGGGGTCCTAGTACGCCTTATCACATGTTAGGATCCCTAGGAAGTCCCGATGACCTCTTTTGACACATTGGAACTCTCAATTGTGTCTTAAGGGGTCTTAGGACCCCTTTGGACACACTTGAGCATTCAAATGTGTCAAAAGGGGTCATGGGGACTCCCTAGGGGTCCTAGTATGCCTTATCATATGTTAGGACCCCTAGGGAGTCCCCATGACCCCTTTTGACACATTCGAATGCTCAAGTGTGTCTTAAGGCATCTTAGGACCCCTTAAGACACACTTGAGTGTTCAAATGTGTCAAAAGGGGTCATGGGGACTCCCTAGGGGTCCTAGTACACCTTATCATGTGTTAGGACCCCTAGGAAGTCCCCATGACCCCTTTTGACACATTGGAATGCTCAAGTGTGTCTTAGGACCCCTTCAGACACACTTGAGCATTCAAATGTTTCAAAACAGGTCATGTGGACTCCCTACGAGTCCTAGTATGCCTTATCATGCATTAGGACCCCTAGGAAGTCCCCATGACCCCTTTTGACACATTAGAAAGGTCAACTATGTCTTAAGGGGTCCTAGGACCCCTTCGGACACACTTGAGCATTCAAATGTGTGAAAAGGGGTCATGGGGACTCTCTAGGGGTCCTAATATGCCTTATTATGCATTAGGACCCCTAGGAAGTCCCCATGACCCCTTTTGACACATTTGAATGCTCAAGTGTGTCTTAAGGGGTCCTAGGACCGCTTTGGACACACTTGAGCATTCAAATGTGTCAAAAGGGGTCATGGGGACTCCCTAGGGTTCCTAGTATGCCTTATCATGCGTTAGGACACATTTGAATTCTCAAGTGTGTCCTAAGGGGTTTTGACACATTTGAATGCTCAAGTGTGTCATAAGGGGTCCTAAGACCCCTTAGGACACACTTGAGCATTCAAATGTGTCAAAAGGGGTCATGGGGACTTCCTAGGGGTCCTAGTACGCCTTATCACAAAACTATTCTCATGTATTCACACCTTGTTATAGCAACAAATGTCAAGTTGTCAAAGCATCAAGGAAGACCAAAGACAAAAGAACTTTGGACTATTAGTACTGTTGATCATGAAGGACTATTAGAGACCTTGAAGCAAAGAGATGACCCTTCAGGAACACTTGACTAGGCAATAAGTTAACTTAGTGCATGGTTTTCTAAGTTTGTTAAGCTTAATTTCAATACATTAATTTCACCTTTCTTAGATTGTATTTTGAGTCAATAAACTTAGTTTTGTATTTGGATTGTAACTTGTGCAGGAGCACCTATGAGCACCTATGAAGATGCCTACAGTCACCATGGATCCAATAAGAGATAGAAGGAAAAAAGGATCCTTAATGGTTAATTGAGATCTTTTGAAGCCTATAATGGCAATTTGTAACAATCAATTTGATTTAAAAGTTAAATGTCCTAAAACTCTTGATAAGGACTTATGACCAAAATCATGTATGGGTGGCCAATAGTGCCAAGAAGGGATCTTACATGTCATTTACTTATGTCATTTGCATGGTTTGAATTCTTACATGTCTAATTATTGTTTATAATGCTTTAAGGATATTATTTTTTATCATTTGAAACAATCTATAAAAGTTAAACCTCAAACATAATAAGCTTCACAGTTCAAATTTCACAAGCTTAATCATGATTAGTTTCACAGTTCAAATTTCAAACATACCACTAATAGTCAGTTGAAAGCGGCTCAGCAATGTATCTTTCAAACCGTCTGACCTGGCATCGAACTGTCTACTCCATTGGCTCTAGTTGGCTGGGTAAATAGTAGTGACAAGCCCGTTCCACCCATGGAGTCACGAAAATGCTCGCAACCATGCTCGACCCAAGTGACCCCAAGGTGCACTAAGCACAATCAGGCAGCAATCTTCCAGGGCTCATATCTCAAAGCTCATGAGAGGTATCAACAAACTATTAGGGGCTACAGGATTATGTTTTTGAGGTCTACAATAACCTCTCTTAGTTTTGGGTGATTCAAATTCATTTGCATTTGGAAAGATGATCTCAATCGATGCCAAAACTTACAGTGAGGGTCAGTTGAAGGCAGCTCAGCAATGTATGTTTCAAACTGTCTGACCTAGCATCAAACTGTCTACTCCATTATCTCTAGTTGGATGGGTAAATGCTAGTGACAACCCCGTTCCACCCATGGAGTCACAGGAATGCTCGCGACCATGCTCAACCCAAGTGACCCCAACGTGCACTAAGCACGATTGGAAAGCAATCTTCTGGGGCTCGTATCTTAGAGATCATGAGAGGTATCGACAAACTATATAGGGCTATGGGATCATGTTTTTGAGGTCTATAATAACCTCTCTCAATTTTGGGCGATTGGACTTTGTTTGCATTTGGCAGGGCAATCTCAGTCGATGCCAAAACTTGTAATGAGGGTTAGTTGAAAGCGGCTCAGCAACGTATGTTTCAAACCATCTGACCTGGCATCAAACCATCTGCTCCATCAGCTCTAGTTGGCTGGGTAAACACTAGTGACAACCACATTCCGCCCATGGAGTCACGGGAATGCTCGCGACCATGCTCGACCCAAGTGACCCCAAGGTGCACTAAACATGATTGGGTAGTGATCTTCTAGGGCTAGTATCTTAGAGCTTGTGAGAGGTATTAACAAATTTTTAGGGGCTATAGGATTGTGTTTTTGAGGTCTACAATAACGTCTCTCAGTTTTGGGCGATTCGACTTCGTTTGCATTTGGCAGGGCAATCTCAGTCGATGCCAAAACTTGTAGTGAGGGTCAGTTGAAAATGGCTCAACAACATATCTTTCAAACCGTCTGACCTGGCATCAAACTATCTACTCCATCAGCTTCAATTGGCTAAGTAAACACCAGTGACAACCTTGTTCTACCCACGGAGTCACAGGAACGCTCGCGACCGCGCTCGACCCAAGTGACCCCAAGGTGCACTAAGCACGATTGGGCAACGATCTTTCGAGGCTCATATCTTAGAGCTCATGAGAGGTATTAACAAACCATCAAGGGATACAAGATCATGTTTCTGAGGTCTACAATAACCTCTCTCAGTTTTGGGCGATTCGACTTCGTTTGCATTTGGAAAGATGATCTCAGTCGATGCCAAAACTTATAGTGAGGGTCAGTTGAAAGCAACTTAGTAGCGTATCTTTCAAACCGTCCAACCTGGCATCGAACCGTCTGCTCCATTAGCTCCGGTTGGCTGGATAAACACTAGTGAAAACTCTGTTCCACCCACGGAGTCACGGGAATGCTCGCGACCACGCTCGACTCAAGTGACCCCAAGGTGCACTAAGCATGATTGGGCAGTGATACTCCGTGGATCATATCTTAGATCTTGTGAGAGGTATCGACAAACCATTAGGTGCTATAGGATCATGTTTCCAAGGTCTACAATAACCTCTCTCTATTTTGGGTGATTCGACTTCGTTTGCATTTGGCAAGGCAATCTCAGTCGATGCCAAAACTTGTAGTGAGGGTCAATTGAAAGCGGCTTAGCAACGTATCTTTCAAACCGTCCATCTTGGCATCGAGATGTCTGCTCTGTTGGCTCTAGTTGGCCGAGTAAACTCTAGTGACAACCCTATTTCACCCACGGAGTCACGGGAATGCTTGCGACCACGCTCGACCTAAGTGACCCCAAGGTGCACTAAGTACGATTGGGCAGTGATCTTCCATGGCTCGTATCTTAGACCTCGTGAGAGGTATTGACAAACTATTCAGTGCTACAAGATCTTATTTTTGAGTTCTATAATAACCTCTCTCAATTTTGGGTGATTCAAATTCATTTTCATTTGGCAAGGCGATCGTAGTCGATGCAAAAACTTGCAGTGAGGGTCAGTTGAAAGTGGCTCAGCAATGTGTGTTTCAAACCGTCTGACCTGGCATCGAACCATCTACTCCATTGGCTTTGGTTGGCTGGATAAATGCCAATGACAACCCCATTCCACTCATGGAGTCACCAGAACGCTCGCAACCATGCTCAACCCAAGTGACCCCAAGGTGCACTAAGCACAATTGGGTAGCGATCTTCCATGGCTCGTATCTTGGACCTTGTGAGATGTATCAACAAACCATTAGGTGCTATGAGATCATGTTTTTGAGGTCTACAATAACCTCTCTCAATTTTGGGTGATTCTATTTTGTTTGCATTTGGCAAGGCGATCTCAGTTGATGCCAAAACTTACAATGAGACTCAAT
>BSBK01007389.1:480000-629349 GCA_027943335.1 Chamaecyparis obtusa
CAATGTTTTGACTTGATAGGGTACTTAACTATCCCTACACTCTTTAGGTATCTCTACCCAAGATCCCACTCCTTCAACTAGTGCACACCAACAAGAAATACAACGAACTCTGCTCAATACCAATCTAGCTACTAGGACACTCCTAGTCTTGTCTTCACAAATTGAAACACATTCAACTAGAACTTTACTCCATGGAGAGGCTGACCACTAGGACCTCTATTGGTTTCAATATTACTCCTTCACCTATAATTTTCATCAGTACTTCAATCCGGTTCATCAAACCATGCCAATTGCACCAAAAAATAGGCTGCTAGCAATTAGGCCTTTGTCAAGCCTTTTTGTTTATATTAAGCCACCTAAAGGGCTTAGGATTCAGATGCCCTTTATTGAGAACTCCAAGATATCTAAGGTCTTCTCCTCCTAGATTTTTTGTACACCAACTGCTACAGCCATGCCTGAAAACAAGTATTTTGACACAACTTGGACAGTCTGACTAAGAGTTTGTTTTCTTAGCAGCCAAAGAAACTCACCCAATCTTCTAATTTGACTTGGGGCTTCTTTAGATGTGTGTCTACCTCTCCATGAGATTTTAGTTGAAGCAACCAATGCATTCAACTTGTTGTAATCTTCTTGTAATGATTTGTCATCCCTAACTGTGCTCAACTGACTCACCTAGGACATCATTGCAAACATAGAAAATGAGCTTCCCAGGGCCCCTCCTTCCAAACATATAGTACATGGAGTCTCCTCACCCATTCCAAGAGCCCGTACAAAATTGACAATGGAATGATGAGCTAAGACTCCATTTGTTCAACCTGCCTGGTTCAAACCAATGATAGGGTACTTAACAAAAGAATTAACAAACTAGTTGGAATGCTTCAAAACTCAAAAAAAACACAACACAGAATAAAAAAAAAACTTGTACTAACTTTTCCAATAGACACTGCGAGCTATCTAATCCATTAATCAACTGAAAACAAAGAAACAAAAAAACTCAAGAATTCACTAAAACCGTGTTACTCTACAAATCTTCTTAATTCCAAATGTTTTTCCCCCCAACCTTTTGCACAGATCAATGGAGGCCTCTTATAGTTGATCTGATGCCTAATTCAATGGTTTCATATAGTTACATAACCATCTTACTCGAAAATGCTCCCTTGCACAAATGTTGTCAATGTTGTCAATGACAACATTGACAACTTGTTACAACCTTTGGGATTTTGGTTCAAAACTTATTGTTCAAACACCATAAGACCCTAACCATGACTTAGTTAGGCTATTTAGACCTCACATAGGCCACTTCTACACTTCTTTGCCCAATTTGACCCCTAAATGCTTCATTCCCACTTTTGCCACAATATTGGTAACTTGGGTACAAATTGGCACTTGCCTTCACAAAGGTCACACATGAGGACATCTCACAGTGATCGATTGTCCCTTGTGTAATTTCCACTTGAATGTATTGCTATTGAACCACATTAATGCTTTTCTTCTTCAACAAATGAGGACAGTCACTCTAAAGACAACATGATAATGTACACTCACTGTAAGGACAGTCACAAATGAGGACATCTCACAGTGACTGTCCCTTGTGTAATTGCCGCTTGAATGTATTGCTATTGAACCACATTAATGATTTTCTTCTTCAACAAATGAGGACAGTCACTCTAAAGACAATATGATAATGTACACTCACTGTAAGGATAGTCACAAATGAGGACATCTCACAGTGACTGTCCCTTGTGTAATTGCTGCTTGAATTACACAAGGGACAGTCATTGTGAGATGTCCTCATTTGTGACAAGGACAGTCACACATGAGGACATCTCACAGTGATTGTCCCTTGTGTAATTTCCACTTGAATGTATTGCTATTGAACCACATTAATGCTTTTCTTCTTCAACAAATGAGGACAGTCACTCTAAAGACAACATGATAATGTACACTCACTGTAAGGACAGCCACAAATGAGGACATCTCACAGTGACTGTCCCTTGTGTAATTTCTGCTTGAATTACATAAGGGACAGTCATTGTGAGATGTCCTCATTTGTGACAAGGATAGTCACACATGAGGACATCTCACAGTGATTGTCCCTTGTGTAATTGTCACTTGAATGTATTGCTATTGAACCACATTAATGCTTTTCTTCAACAAATGAGGACAGTCACTCTAAAGACAACATGATAATGTACACTCACTGTAAGGACAGTCACAAATGAGGACATCTCACAGTGACTGTCCCTTGTGTAATTGCCGCTTGAATTACACAAGGGACAGTCATTGTGAGATGTCCTCATTTGTGACAAGGACAGTCACACATGAGGACATCTCACAGTGATTGTCTGTAATGCCCCCTTTTTGGCTAACTTGGAAAATAGGAACAATTACTCCACTTCTCAGACTTACTCTATCAGATACTTACAATTAAACTAAGTAATGGAGGTTACTTAAGATATCAACCGCTATTTCAGATTCAATCACAATATGTGTGCAAGATGATATTGATACCAATATGTTTAATAGCACTGTCGGATATAATGATATGAAATATGCTATGAATATGATGTTTCTTATCACTTATAGTGATAGTATAATGATGGTATGTCTGATATAAACAATATCGATATACAATCAATAAGTATTGCTTACAGCAATGTATTTGCTATGTCTGATATGATGATGTAATTATGCAAATGTGTAATATCGCTATGAGTGATATGTTGCTATTTCAGATTCTGAATTATATGCTTGCAACTTCAAATATTGATGTTGTTTCTGACTATCCTTTCTATCTGTGCAATCATGGTGTTGTCTCTGATCTACAATGATAAACTTGAAACCAAACTGCCAAAGGCAGATGCTCTATTGAGTATATCCAAATATGGATAAGTAAATAAAGTTCTAATGATGCCTTGAGTGACTGACGAGAATGCATTCTTATATTGTCTTTAACAAATGAAGAGATGCTATGAATGAGACGTGTCTTGTTTCTTCCTCCATGTCCCTTTGTTAATCACACCTTTCCATAATCCGACAGTTCACATAATATTATTTCATTATTTTCTGATCATAGATAACTCCCAGATTGACTCAATATCAAATCTTTTTATGAAGGTAATCTTCCCTAATTGGTAGTGCAACCAGTAGTTAACATCCATTGTGTTTGTATTAGTTTGGTCTAACTATCATTAGTATTTAGTCAATCGATATTAACTCTTGCCTTATCCCATATTGTTATGATGATATCCAATCTTTCTACTCTGATATAAGTCGATATCATTTTTTGATAATTGTCCTTTTATTGGTTGATTGCTGGTAATGGAGTTTGATCTTCAAATTGACTTCCATTCCTGTTAATACTTAAGGATACATTGTACTTATTATCCATGACTGATGCCTCATTCATCAATAGCTTGTGATATAATCACTGATGCTTTTGTGTTTCTACAAGATGTGGTTTATCTCAGACAATCGATAATCTTTCAATCCTTTAGTCGATATCCTCCTATGTGGTGTCTATTGATATAGATAGTAGAATTCAATCTAGTTTATGTTATTGTCATGATAACATAGGAAGTGATGGTGCATATTTGCTAGCGGGTCTTCATGTTTGATATTGCTTTATCGGATATGTCATTGTCTAAACTTGTGCAATTAATGATTATTTATAATATATGAATGGTTATCCTTCTTGCTTATCAATACATCTTCTGAAACACATAGCGACCTATCCCTTATTCATATCATGTTGATCTTGACTTCATAGTATTTGGTTCATTAATCATCCTCTCATGGTATCGATGTGTAATGACTAGTGATTGTTGTATCACTTCTTCATTCCTCATCATGATAGATAATGCAGATGTTTAATGTAGATGTATATCGATTATAGATATTCGATATTGCTTTAAACGTTATTATTATTATTATTATTATTAATGTTATTGTTATTATTAAATATTATAATTAATGATGTTAGTAATATTAATAATATTATAATAAATATTATTATAGTGATAACATATTGTTTTATATTGAGAGGTTTATTAATATTATTTATATATTAAAATTATTATATCAATAATTGATTTAATATTATTACTTAATATATTATTATAATATAATATATATAATTTATTAATAATTATTTATTATTAATTTATATTATAATTATAATCATAATTATATTATTTATTAATATTTTAATATTATTTAATTAACATATTACTTATTATGCTAACTATATATTATTATTATCTTTTGATAATAATTATATATTATTGTTATATACCGTTAATAATAGATTATTATATATCATCTAATCATTTTATTATTATACTAAGTTCAATATGTCACGGCTCATGACATTGTCCCTTGTGTAATTGCCACTTGAATGTATTGCTATTGAACCACATTAATGCTTTTCTTCTTCAACAAATGAGGACAGTCACTCTAAAGACAACATGATAATGTACACTCATTGTAAGGACAGTCACAAATGAGGACATCTCACAGTGACTGTCCCTTGTGTAATTGCCACTTGAATTACACAAGGGACAGTCATTGTGAGATGTCCTCATTTGTGACAAGGACAGTCACACATGAGGACATCTCACAGTGATTGTCCCTTGTGTAATTGCCACTTGAATGTATTGCTATTCAACCACATTAATGCTTTTCTTCTTCAACAAATGAGGACAGTCACTCTAAAGACACCATGATAATGTACACTCACTGTAAGGACAGTCACAAATGAGGACATCTCATAGTGACTGTCCCTTGTGTAATTGCCACTTGAATGTATTGCTATTCAGCCACATTAATGCTTTTCTTCTTCAACAAATGAGGATAGTCACTCTAAGGACAACATGATAATGTACACTCACTGTAAGTGTACATTATCATGTTGTATTACAAATGGACCTTATGTTGGTCGGGATATAAGTGCAAAAAAAAAAAGGAACGTTGTCATTTGTGTTTTCAACAGCACCGAGAGAGATTCCCTCCGCGAAATCAAGCGGGTTATCATTTGTGTTTTGAACAAAGCGGGTTGTCATTTGTGTTTTGAACAGCACCAAGAGAGATTCCCTCCGCAAAATCACAGCTACAATTTCTGAGTACGTTGGGTTTATTTTTCTTTTGTCATTATTATTTAATCTAGTATTCAGCTGTTAGAGAGCTAAAATACCCAGAAATGAGGACATATCTGTGTTGAATTTATTGTTAGCGGCTTTGGTTATTTAGAATGCTTCCCCACAATACTTAATTACACAAGGGACAGTCACTGTGAGATGTCCTCATTTGTGACAAGGACAGTCACACATGAGGACATCTCATAGTGACTATCCCTTGTGTAATTGCCACTTGAATGTATTGCTATTCAACCACATTTATGGGCCCGTTTGGACCATGACACACAGTAGCATCTACAGAGAAGAATATCCCAGGTGTAACAAGTTGTAAGAATATACCAACAGTTCTAAGAAGTTCCCTAGCACGTAGTAGCATCTATAGAGAAGAATATACAACATGAGGGCAGCCACTGTAAAGACAACATGATAATGTACACTCATTGTATGTGTACATTATCATGTTGTCTTTACAGTGACTGACCTCATTCAAGTGGCAATTACACAAGGGACAGTCACTGTGAGATGTCCTCATTTGTGACAAGGACAGTCACACATGAGGATATCTCATAGTGACTGTCCCTTGTGTAAGCCACTTGAATGTATTGCTATTCAACCACATTTATGGGCCCGTTTGGACCACGGCACACAGTAGCATCTACAGAGAAGAATATCCCAGGTGTAACAAGTTGTAAGAATATACCAACAGTTCTAAGAAGTTCCCTAGCACATAGTAGCATCTTCTAATTGTCTATACCACTTCACAAGGTATTGTTTGCACACATTGTTTTTGGTTCTTTTGATGACCCTTGTTTTGAAATTGCTATTAGGCCTTGTAGCTTATATGTTTTGATTGCTGGAGAGCTTCTAAAGCTAAGCAAGAAGACCATTGCACGAGTTATAGCCGCGCGCTCAGGTTTGAAAATTGTATATTTTTTAATCTAATGTATATTTTAACTAGACTTTTAGCTTATTTTTGCTGTATATTTTAATCTAAAGGGAATCATGGATGTGAACTTGAAAGAATTTTGTACTTAGTTCTTATGGAGAGAATAGTAGTAGTTTACGGTCTAATATCAAATAGAGTTTTCCAATTACAGAAAGTTAATGAATTCTAATAGCTTATATGTTTTGATTGCTGGAGAGCTTCTAGAGCTAAGCAAGAAGACCATTGCACGAGTTATAGCCGCGCGCTCAGGTTTGAAAATTGTATATATTTTAATCTAATGTATATTTTAATCCTTTTGCCATGTCATGTAATATGTCTTGCCTTGTAGCTTATATGTTTTGAAATTGCTGTTAGGCCTTGTAGCTTATATGTTTTGATTGCTAGAGAGCTTCTAGAGCTAAGCAAGAAGACCATTGCACTAGTCGTAGCCGCGCGCTCAGGCATGAAAATTGTATATTTTTTAATCTAATGTATATTTTAACTAGACTTTTAAAATATTAAAGGATTTAACTAGGTCTAAGAAGATTTGTGTACTTTTGACAATTTTGCTTAGTCACTGAAAGTTGTAGACCGAAGTTTTCATAGCCCAATTTTTGCTTCCTGCAAAGAACGATCATGTCAGATAATATAAGTGAAGAACAAAATAGGGAGACAATCGCTAGATTGTGGTCTAACTTGAAAAGAAAAGGTGATGGAAAATGTTATTGTCCCTGCAAAATTTGTAAGGGCTTAAACCGTAGAAGATTGCTAATCAAAACAGTTAAGAGACATTGTAGGGAGAATGGTCACATTGAAGGGGGGCATGACTATCATCCACTGGTAAGTTGTTCATTATATCATTTTAACAATTTATATACATATGAAATCACTTGATGATGAGTTGAAGATCATGGTTTATTTATGTTAATCAATTTTATATAGGTTGATCTCCCCAGGGAAGTACATGATATGGAGGAACATGGGGGTGCGAATATCCAAGGTGAAGATAATGATCCCATGGAAGATGACGATCATGCGCCAAAAAACACAATTGAAGATGATGGTATAAATACATTGATCCATGACACATTTAGTCCAAGCGGATCTGATCATGATGATGATGATAGCCTTGATGTACCTCTACTTGAGAAGGCATACGAGCCCCTATACAAAGACTCCCAAACAACTCTTCTCTCTGCTGTATTGTTGTTGTTGAACTTGAAGGTTATGAATGGTTTATCCAACATAACAATGTCACGTATGTTAAGGTATGTCATATATGTCTTTATAGTTAACAAAGGGTGAATAATATACCACTAATATTGTTTATATTAACAACTTATATTTTTTTGCTGTAGATTGATAGGCGAGTTTTTGTTACCACCATCAAATATTCTACCTCGCTCATATCGAGAATTATCTGCTATTATGAAAGATATTGGAATGGAGTATCAAGCAATACATGCTTGTCCCAATGATCATATTATATATTATAAAGAACATGAATTTGCAACACAATGCCCTGTATGTCATACGAGTAGATATCGAACAAATCGAATAACAAAAAAGGTGCCTCACAAGGTTCTTCGTTACATCCCCATTATTCCACGAATGCGACAATTATTCAGGTGTACTAGCTTGGCACAATTTATGGATTACCATGCACGCAATAGAAGTCGAGATGACATTATTCGAATCCCTGCGGATGGTTCAGAATTTATGCACATAGAGGAAAAGTGGCAACACTTCAAAGAAGAACCTCGTAATCTCAGGCTTTCATTGGCAGCGGATGGTGTCAATCCATTTGGAGAGATGAGATCTGTTTGCTCGGTGTGGCCTGTTTTTGTTATCAACAATAACATTCCTCCGTGGATGTCAATAAAGAGGGAGCACATTATGTTGGCAATGATTGTTCCAGGTATTTTATCATTTGATAGTTATTAATTTACATGTACTTACAAATCTTACAGTAAAATGGTCACAATAATTATGTAATGTTACTATTCATTCAAGTAGGTAAATATCAAGTTAAAGATATGAATGTATATATTGAGCCTCTTATTGACGAGTTGGTGGAGTTATGGAACGGTGTCACTATGTATGACATGTCTAGACCAATAGGACAAAGACAATTTCAATTCCATGCAATACTTGTATGGACAATACATGATGCCCCAGGGCTAACACATTTTTGTGGTATGTTATAGTGAATTCAAGTTGCACATGATAATTCTAATTATAAAAATCAACATATTTAATAATCCAATTATATCATTATCTTGTAGGTCTTCAAACAAAGGGAAAATTTGCATGTCCAGTTTGTGGTCCAAAGATGAAATCTCGTCATTCAAAAAGTTTAGGAAAGCATGTGTTTGATGAGTACAGACACTTCCTCCACAGGAATCATAAGTATCGAAGTATGGAAAAACATCTTTTCAATGGGAAAGAAGAGACTACATCAAAGCCACGAAGAATGACACCTCGCCTATGGAAGTTGGAATATAATAGAATTAATCATCGAGGTAATGTCGTTCCACTTAATGGTTTATGTTTGTAATTTATATATTTCTATTGTGATTTTTGTTTACTAATTATGTAATTGATGATCGTGAAGGTCGTCAAGGCACTACTGACAACCTTCCAAAGGGACTAAAAAGCTATCCCAGACAATTTAGTAGGTTGCCCTACTACGAGGACCTACAAATTGTGCATTTGTTTGATCTTATGCATGTTGGAAAGAATATAACAGAGACATTGTGGAAAATACTGGATGGAAGGCGTGACAAAGAAAAAATTGTCAAAATTTGTAATGACATTCATGAATCCAATCATGCACTGAAGAATTTCATTCACTCAAATAGCAATAGAGATCAGATTAATATAAGTGCCCTTCCTTGGTTATTAACGGAGCAGCAAAGTGATGCCATAAAAGAAGTCATACGGAAAATTTGATTTCCCACAGGATTTACTGGGAACATAAGCAATCTCATATCAAAGAAAAGTGAATTTGGGCCAGGGCTCAAAATGCATGATTGGCATACTTTCATCAAGGTAAGTTATGTTCTTCTGTATTTACAATATATTCATAAACTACGTGTACTATTCATTATGTTATGTTAGAAAATAATGAAATGATTGGTTTATAATTACTGCAGTACGTGCTACCTCTATCTCTCCCAGAGCACTTCAACAATAACATCAAACAAGTGATATATGATCTTGGAAAATACATGAGGTAAGCAGTAATATCTATTCAATTTGTTGTATATATTTATTATATTCGCGATTTGTTTTTCTTGCTATGTAATCTATTGTATATTATTTTGTAAAGTCTCGTATTTATATATTTTTTGTGACTTGAATCTCTTAATGTAGGTGGTTTTCATCTAAAGAAATCCATAAAGAAGATATAAACTATTGGAAGAGAAGAATTCCTCATTTATTGTGTGAAATGCAAAAGTGTCTACCTCCAACTTTTTTCAATGCACAAGAACACTACCTCATACACCAAGTTGAGGAGATTGAATTGTGTGGACCTGCACACACTAGGTCAACGTGGATGGTTGAGAGGCACTTGAAATCTTTGAAGGCTTTGGTTCGACAAAGAGCACATCTTGAGGGTTCTATGGTAGAGGGATACATGGTATACCAGACTATGGTGTGCATTACTGAATATCTTCCTAAGTTTGCTTCAAATATCCATGTAGATCGCATTTGGGATCTCGACCCTTTTAAAAAATTCAAAGGGGAGTACTTGATGGGGAAAGGTAGATTGAGGAAAGTGACAGGTAATAAATTATAAGATGTTATTGTAATAAATTATTTCTTAATCTTCAAAATAAATCGGTTGTAAGTCATCTATTTTTTTTTTGTACAGTTGCTCGAGAGTGGGATGCACTACATTTGTATATTGCAAACAATCTTGATTGGATGACGGTATGGATTGAACGATGTCAACATTCTGGTCACACATTAACATGGGAAGGTGTATCTTCATTGGTTAAAGAAGCTCATCGTAATGGAGATTCTAATGTTACGCAAAGGGAAATAGATTTAGCATATGGTTTAAGAGATTTCCAGGTACGTACAAAATTATTAATCACCCGTATGTTTATCAACTCACGATATAATAATTTTGACATGTTTCACATATTATTGCAGGTTAAACACCACAAGGGTATGTTCTGTAATGGTCAAAAATTTCGCGTCAAAGTGTTGGATGACACGAAGAAAACTTGTGATTCTGGAATAACTGCAGTCTTTCAAGTGACTAATATTTCATCTAGAAATGACTTAGATCCTCAAGAGTCTAAAAATCAATACTATGGCATTTTGGATGATATACTTGAGTGCGACTTTAGTTCCTTCAAATTAGTACTCTTCGTTGTCAAATGGTACAGGCTACGACTTAATCCAAATGATCCTAATAGAACTGTTATTGAACATGATAATGGATTTACAATGGTTAATACAAGGTCGTTTGAGCCAGTTGGGGATGAGCCCTATGTTCTTCCAAGCCAATGTGAGCAGGTATTTTACTCAGAGGTTTCACATAAACCAGGTTGGTCATTTGTTGTTAGACATGAACCGAGAGGAAGGCCGATAAAGTATAATGCGATGGAAGAAGAAGATACCGAAGAAGTAGAAGATGATGTAGATGATGATCACGATCGACAATTATTGGATGATGTTCCTGAGACAAATTTTCATGAAGAAGAAGAAGAAGATGATGCTGCTACTGATGATGATGATGAAGATGATGTTGATGTTGATGATGATGATGTTGATGATGACGACAACGATGACAACGACGAGGATGAGGACGATGATGACGACGACGACGACGATGATGATGATGATGATGATGATGATGATGATGATGATGATGATGATGATGAGGATGATGATGATGAAATTTAAAGGTATGCCATCAATCCTTAATGTATTTAATATTCATTTCTTGATAGAAATATATTTGTCTTAAATGGTTACATAGTTTATTCATTATCTATTTAAAAGCTATAAGTGTTATAATGTGTACGTTTTAATGTTTTTAATTTTTATGTGATGCTTATGATGGATGTGATTATGATTATGATGTGATTATGCTCACGATAATTGAATTACATTTGCAGGAAATTGAACCCCTTTCAAGAGCATCCCGCATAGTCTCATGGATCGACAGGTATAAGTCAATACACCTTATAGAAAGTCTATTTAATACACTTATCAATAGTAAGATTGATGTCTTCTAAGATCTCTCCCATTTGCAGGTACCAGCAAATAGGTATTTGTCAGAAGTGTCTTCCTCGAGTGAGGGAAATATAGGAATAGAAGAGGAAAGTGAGACATGCAGTTTATCTAGAATAGGGAGATTAACTAGAGGTCAAAGGACTAGAAGGAAATTCAATAAACACATGAAATTTTTCCTTGCTCAAGGGGGGTCATGTTCTTATGATGATGAGAGGAAATGCGACATCGAGGTGCCCTTGAGGTACCAACATCTACAGAAACATTGGGTACCCAAGGAACTTCCTCCAATAAACACTGATTTTTGTGTTAATGAGAGGATATATCGCATAGCACCATCATCATTACATGGTTTGGGCCTATTTTCTATGGATGGCATAAAGGTGTCTTACAACAAAGTTTCTAAATTGATGGAGTATGTTGGACCATGTTATGATTACAAAAGTTGGATGCATATTGTTCAATATAAAAAAAGTATGCGTAGGTATGCACTCTCGGCAAATTATATACAACAGCAAGACAATAATCAAAGTAAAAGTGTGGCTATATACATTGATGGAAGGCCAAAAGCAACAGGGAATATTGCGGGTTTTATAAATAGTACACGACCTGGGTCAACTATAAAGCAACCCAATTGCATATTTGAGGCACACGAGGGAAATCGTGTATTCATCTGTGCGATAAAATCAATACGTGCAGGGGAAGAGCTGCTTATTGATTACAATTTGAACCGCATAGATACAAACGAGGCTACTATCATGGGGGTGGTACATACTATTAAACCAACTTCTAATCAATGACTCCAACATACCATTTAGTTATTAAATTTTTGGCTAACATTTTTATACTTGATCTTTGACACAGGGGTACAATATGGAGCAACCGCCCGAAGGTGATGGTGATGATATTCCTAGCTCATCTACACATGAGCAGGTAAAACTCATTGTAATTGTGCAAACTAGATAGAAGCAAAATGTTATTTTTTTTAATGTTATTTTCTTCATTGTTTTGGAGTAATTTTGATAATACTAATACTATTGTTGTCACAGAGGGCCGGTGGTCGGAGAGAGGGAAAGCAACCTGCAGTCCCTCAGGAGTCCCCCCTTGTGGACCCTTTTTTTATTGATTTAGCAGAGACCGATGACCCGATCGGTTCCATTAAAAAGCTGCTAAAGAAAATTGGGAAAGAACTTCTACGTTTGGTATCCATACATCCTCAGACTCAGGAAATAAAAGACAGGGCAGCTGAGTTGTTGCGCACTTCTGAAAACTTTAAAGTAAGTATTAATGAAATTTTTAATTATTACAAGAGTTCAATAATGGTTTTTATGTTATGCTCTTTTATGACATTAATTAAAATATGGCTACATTGTCTTTACAGAGTTATTTGCATAATTTTGAACCCCATTCCCATGATGAGGCCGGTATTGCAAGTGGTTCAGGTAGATCACATGTTCCATTCCCCACTTGTGTTTTCCACTGAATATATATAGGAATGATCATAATCATTGACAATACATGCTCGAACAATCTTTTTTTTTAATGCTCTAACAATCTTGTCCATGCTAGTCCACGCGTTCTATATTTATGCATGCTCTAACAATTTTATTCTTCAGCTCCTTTCCATGATGATATGACAACACCGCCTCCATCCAGGACAGCCACAAATGTCTTGCCGACTGCAATGTCAACAACACACAGCCTAAATGCACCAACTGTTGCACCATCTACTGGTACACAAATCCCTCTTTTTCTCTCTTTTGTTATGTGTTTAAGTGTTATGTGTTTACGATGTAGATCCCTTGATTGTGTTTGTGCCATGGGTGCTCTGCACCAATTTATTTCCCTTGAAGTATTATTTCTTGGAGGCATTTGACAATGGTTTTCATTTTTTGCAATAGGAGATGCAACAAGTCCCGATGCAACATCATTTCCTGGATGTTCCCGTGTTCCTAGTACGGGAACGGTGAAGGATTGCGTATTGATCATCAGTGACGATGAAGGCGTTCCCTTAAAAGTATCCAAACTTCCAGGTACTTTAAAGTTATTATTATTCTATAGTGATATAATAGTAATTTAGTTTTTGATCACTCTTCATCGACTAATGATCCCATGATTATTTTGTAGGGAATGATATTTTTTGGTGAAAACTTGGTGACGAGTGTTTGCAGATATTCGGGCCCACCATACGTACATGGTGGAACATCATATCCTAACTAAAACCCCAAACCACTATTTTGATTTCATATCATTGCTAGAATAGTTTTCATTTTCATCAATTTCTTGAACTATATTAAAGGTAGCTTCTCTTCATTTATGAGTCTAACATGTTTTTTTTACTTAAAAGGTGGAATAACCAAGATAAAAATTTGAAGGATGATCTTGTACATAGTATGACCCAGCTTTTTGGACCTCGTGCATTCGAGAGAAACAAGCTCCTTGAAAGAGCTGGTTTATGTTTGAAGTATATTAGGGACCAGTACAGGAAATATTTAGAGGTTAACCCAAGGCACGAGCGTCCACCCTGTGTTCTTGAGGCTGAGTGGTAGGGTTTGATTTTGGATGGAAAGTATAAAGCCGACATGAAAAAAGGAATTACGCCAGTAGAGAGTAGAGCAAGGTATGTGATACTTTTGAGAATGTAATTATGTACTAATTAACCTCTAAATTTTTCCTATACTGGTCTCTAACATATTTCAAACTTTTCATAGATTTCCTGACACATCAAAGGCAACAAAGGCAAGATTAGAAAAGCACGGGACACACAAGCTCGGCTCTGGTGGTTTTTCCAAACTTCAAGCACGAGTTGTAAGTATTAGTAAATGAAAACTTGTATCAATTTTTTTATATATTGCAAGGAAATTTTTTTTGATCAAACAATGCAAGTAAAATTCACCATACCAAGAAAAAATGTAGGGGTCAGAGTTCAATAGATGCCTCACAAAAGAGGACAAGAGAATTGGCTTCCAACAAGGCTATAGAGCTATGGCTGAACGGCTACGAGCTGAAATCAGTGTGCAAGGTTCAAATAATGATGCATCTGAGCCACAGGTAAATAAGCTAAATGAAATTTATTTCAAATTGAATACTTTACCAATTAGTCTATTTGATGTTAAGTTCTAATATAAAGTGAGTATATCTGTTTTAAGAAAGCAATGATAACAATGTGTAGGATATTGGAATGCAGCCTGACAATCCTTCTACACAATCTATGCATAATGAAGGTTCGCATGATGTGCATCCTAGTGGTGGAGGTATACATTTGCTATTAAAATTTTTATATGTAATTACAATTGGTGTTTGGATTAATGTAACATTTTGTATAGCAACTGTAGAGGATCGAGGGGTCGGTGCTCATGAGCATGTTGAGGTTGAGTCTAGATGAAATGATGTGGCCAGATCAGGTAATTAAAGAGCGCCACAGTTATGTTCTTTAAAACAATTAAATACTTGTAACAATTATAATTAAATATTTTAAATTTAACTCTTTTATTTGTTATTGTAGAGGACCCCCCTTTGCAGCATCATAGGAATTTGAGATCATCAAGAACAAAGAACAAAACAACTGATGAGGGGGGTATTGATGATAACACTGATGCTCCTCTTAGAGCTTACATAGAAAAAAAAATTAGAAAGAGAAAAAAGAAATGATTGTCATCTAAATACCTTAATTGATAATGACTGAATTTTATGTCTCAATGAATTTAATTATGTGCTAATGAATGTTCATGAATTATGTGTTTATTTTCATATTGATGAATGTTGTGTGTTAACGAATCTAATGTGTTAATGAATGTTATCATGTGATATTGATTGAATGTTACATTTTATTAATAATTGAAAGAATGAATGAATGTTAGATGTTAACAGGGAATGTAGAGTGATGTTAGGGGGAGGGGGGTGGGGCCAAATGAGCTTCCACCTTCACGTGGTTGGCCCTGTTTAGTAGAGAATATTAAACTATATTCTCGAAACAAAGTGAAGCTCAATAAGATACTAAATGAGTCAAAATGGTTATCAAGGTCCTCTATCCATAAGATACTTGTAGTCAAAATGGTTATTAATAAGATACTTGTAGTCAAAATGGTTATCTAGGTCCTCTATCCATTCCATAAGTTCTTCACCATTCAAACTTCCTCCATAACAAGGAATGTGCTCTAGGTTAGTCATGAAGCCTAGCATGGACTCTCTGTCAGATAGAGCCACTATTTTAGAGCCTTTTCTGTGCATTTCCTTCAAGCACTGTACAGTGTACGGATGTGAAAGGGAGGGTAGACCAGTGTGGAAGTTAGAGTATTTATATCTTATGCTTTGAAAGTTTATTTGGTAGATTCAAGACACCTTATATCAAAGTTATTCCTTTTTCTTATCTGTTGTTCTGTCAAACCCTCATTTTTTGGGTTATTGCATTCAAATGGCCTTAACTTGCAAATAAACCATAGGATATCCTCTATTCTTTGTAAAATGCAAGTTAAGGGGGTTTATTTTCATATTTTAAAAGCTTTGGAATAGGATACTAAGCCAGAGAATTTCAAGAGCAAGCCCTAGGTCAAGAATCTCAATGTTCTTGACTATGAGTTGATGGATTATGCAAGATCAGAGGGTAGCGGCAAGTAAAGGACCTCAAACCTTGTTGAATCTAGATCTTTAGAGCATGGTGGACATCTTCAAACTCTGATCTTAGTTTCATGCACCCATTTTCAATGCCTTGTTTTGGAACCCACACCCAAAGGCATGCATTAGGTCTGCGGACTCAATAAGGACATTGATATGCTGGAGTGGAGTCAAGGTCTGGGAGTTGGAGGATTGTTAGAACATCAAAAAGGGTACTCAAAAAACATATAAGTTCATAAGTTCCTTTGTCAAATTGAAGAGTTATTGCTACAGAACAGGTTTTGGAGACCTACTAGAGTCACTAGGTCTATTTGGACCCGTTTGGACCACGACACACAGTAGCATCTACAGAGAAGAAGTTTGGTATGCAATGGTCTTGAAACCTCCTGAGAAATTATTGGTATGCATTTGTGTGGTGCAAAAGCTTCATTGAAAGAGAAAAAGAAGAAAAGAATAGAAATGATTTTTTTTCTTTTTATGTCATATACTCTAACCAGCTACTTATAACTTGCAAAAATTATTATAACCATTTGAAATTGAAACTTAGTTTAATGTGAAACTGAGAACTGCTTTATTAGAGCTTTCTGTGATTTAGATTCAGACATCAAGAACATTGTTTGCCTAATATTGTGATTAATGTTTATTTATTAATATCTCATACTGACAAACAATTGATAATTGTAGGGAAAACGTCATTGGGGGTCTTTGAGGATCCACCAGAAGCCAAGGAGAAAATGTATTCAAATGCTAAAGATGGTGTAACAGTCCTTACAACTGTTGAACCTTGCTGTGTAGATCATCTCCGATTCTCCAAGTTCAACAGTATTGTGGTATTCCTTTGGATACTTCTAATGGTAAATTTCAGACATCAAGTTATTTTCGTATGAAACTACTACATTTGTAATCTGTAGTTTTAAACTTTTAGTTTATAAATGTTCATCAGCTTTAGTTCGTATGCTGCCATTTCAAGTATGATTAATGAAGTTACCTTTATCACAGGATGAAAGTGAGCAGTCAGCATACTGGTACGGAGCTGGCAGCATTGATACGCTGACTAGGGCATCGTTTAATGGTGGTATTGTGTTTTCCCGTATTTAGGGCATCGGCCTTTTGAAGCATTGCCTTCATCTTTCTTAAGTCTGAGTTTTAAGTTTGTTTATCTCTCTCGGCGCTGTTGAAAATACAAATGACAACGTTCTTGTTTGTTTTGCCCTTATATCCCGATGTGATTTCACGGAGGGTTACGGCGCTGTTGAAAACACAAATGAAAACACAAATCCCTTGTGTAATTGCCACTTGAAGGAGGACAGTCACTGTAAAGACAACATGATAATGTACACTTACAGCCCGTGTACATTATCATGTTGTCTTTAGAGTGACTATCCTCATTTGTTGAAGAAGAAAAGCATTAATGTGGCTGAATAGCAATACATTCAAGTGGCAATCACACAAGGGACAGTCACTGTGAGATGTCCTCATTTGTGACTGTCCTTACAGTGAGTGTACATTATCATGTTGTCTTTAGAGTGACTGTCCTCATTTGTTGAAGAAGAAAAGCATTAATGTGGTTCAATAGCAATACATTCAAGTGGCAATTACACAAGGGACAATCGATCACTGTGAGATGTCCTCATGTGTGACTATCCTTGTCACAAATGAGGACATCTCACAATGACTGTCCCTTGTGTAATTCAAGTGGCAATTACACAAGGGACAGTCACTGTGAGATGTCCTCATTTGTGACTGTCCTTACAATGAGTGTACATTATCATGTTGTCTTTAGAGTGACTGTCCTCATTTGTTGAAGAAGAAAAGCATTAATGTGGTTCAATAGCAATACATTCAAGTGGCAATTACACAAGGGACAATCGATCACTGTGAGATGTCGTCATGTGTGACTATCCTTGTCACAAATGAGGACATCTCACAATGACTGTCCCTTGTGTAATTCAAGTGGCAATTACACAAGGGACAGTCACTGTGAGATGTCCTCATTTGTGACTGTCCTTACAATGAGTGTACATTATCATGTTGTCTTTAGAGTGATTGTCCTCATTTTTTGAAGAAGAAAAGAATTAATGTGGTTCAATAGCAATACATTCAAGTGGCAATTACACAAGGGACAATCGATCACTGTGAGATGTCCTCATGTGTGACTATCCTTGTCACAAATGAGGACATCTCACAATGACTGTCCCTTCTGTAATTGCCACTTGAATGAGGACAGTCACTGTAAAGACAACATGATAATGTACACATACAATGAGTGTACATTATCATGTTGTCTTTACAGTGGCTGTCCTCATGTTGTATATTCTTCTCTGTAGATGCTACTATGTGCTAGGGAACTTCTTAGAACTGTTGGTATATTCTTACAACTTGTTACACCTGGGATATTCTTCTCTGTAGATGCTATTGTGTGCCGTGGTCCAAACAGGCCCATAAATGTGGTTGAATAGCAATACATTCAAGTGGCAATTACACAAGGGACAGTCACTGTGAGATGTCCTCATGTGTGACTGTCCTTGTCACAAATGAGGACATCTCACAGTGACTGTCCCTTGTGTAATTGCCACTTGAAGGAAAAAAGCATTAATGTGGTTCAATAGCAATGTATTCAAGCGGCAATTACACAAGGGATAATCACTCTGAGATTTCCTCATTTGTGACTATCCTTACAGTGAGTGTACATTATCATGTTGTCTTTACAGTGACTGTCCTCATTTGTTGAAGGAAAAAAGCATTAATGTGGTTCAATAGTGATGCAGAGTAGTCAGGGCTTTTAGAATATACAAATATACATCCTTAACTCTCATTCCACCAAGGAAGAAGGAATTCCAATGGTTGAAACGTGAGTTAAGGTCTTTACATTAGTCAAACCCTGAAAATGAGGGTTTGTAAACAATGCACAGAAAATTTGAAATAACTTAGATATAAAACAAAGAGAATCAATCAAACCAACTTCCAAAGCATCAGATGTCACTATTACAACTTCCAGGCAAATTTTATCATCCAACCACCATCCGTACAGCCGTACAGAGTTCATTTTTCACCAGAAATGCACTAAAACAGGGTTATTTTTATTTTTTATGAAAGAAAAATGATTACAATACTGGTTCTCTGTCTGTCTTCGACCATTTGAAGCCTAAAATAGGCTCTCCAAATGTTGGTTCAACCATCTAGGTGGTTAGAATAGTTTATCCAACAAATGTCAACTTTGCTAAGCAACTTTTAAAGTTGCATTACAACTTTGCAAACAACTTTGCCGAGAAGGTTAAAAATGTGTTGTGAAACTTTAGGAACCTTATTAAAGTTATTTTGGACCTTCAAACTTCTTAACAACATCTAAAAGACACCTAATAAACACTTACTATGCTCATTTCATCCAAGGACTCAAAAGATGCCCAAGGTTTATAAGTCACCAAGGGGTCTTGTGTCCAACAAGTGGATGTTTATAAGGAGATAAAATCAATCCTTAATATTTATTACAAACCAAGAAAACATCTAAAACTCCTATTCTAATTTATTGTCATTCAAAAAGACTCTGATTTGTCATTCAAAAAGACTCTGATTTGTCAATCAAAAGGACCTTTCACCAGTCAATCCTTCAAAGCTCCAAGGTGAAAATCTTATGTTCCAATTGATAGGATTTGACTCCTTGGCTTCATGGCAACTTCCTTCAATCATGGTGTCTTTGGCTTGCATTAGGGATGCCCCTGCATCAAATAGCAATGCATTCAAGTGGCAATTACACAAGGGACAGTACATGCACATTAAAGTTGGTGTTTTGTTATCCAGCATGACAATGGAGACAACATACTCTGTGTCAATTTTACTGATCAAATTTCCCTCCGCCAGGCAAAGCAACAATCTGGGTATGATAAGGTGAAATTTTGTAGTCCTTTTGGGTATGATAACAGTTCCAGTTTCCAATAAGATGGTTCATTTTTATAATCTAGCTTCAATTTCTCTTGTGAAAATCTTTTTGTCATTTTATGGGTGGTAAAATATAATTATTATGCTAGAGGTGTGTACTTATGGATGATAATGAAACAAAATAATAAGATTTAAGACTCTTGTTTTTTTTTTAAATAGCAATTTAAGTTTCCTTCTATTATAAATTACTGTTTTTCTATTTTTTAATGTATCTTTCCAAATCTTTTATATCAATTTTATTTATGAAATATAAATATATTAATAATGTTTTAGTGTTTTTAGGATTAGTTTATATCAATTCTATGTATCATCATTCGTCATTCAATTGTCAGTATTATTAATTTAGACTGTGCAATTGTAGAACTACTCGAATATGGGTTGGATGGATACTCAAGCAGGGGAACCCTCCTCAAATATCTCAAGCAATGAACTTGGAAAAATGTGTCCTGAAGGAACCCTTTCCATCAGAGAGATAAAAGTACAAACAAGTAAAAGAAGCAGGCTCTGCAAATATGTTTTTGAGAAGAAAAATGATAGATTATTCGAGTATGGTTCATGAGGTATATCTAAAAAGACATTTTTTTTCTTATTATAATAAAAGAGGAAGTTGTGAATGTCAAAGTTGAGTGAAACAAAAATTATTTTCATCAAATTTTGTTAGGCTTGCTTTTGGGAATAGTTTCTTACAATATTGCTATTAAGATTTTTATTGTGTAGTTTTTAGATTAGGTTTATAAAATTATATTTCATGAGTAGTGATTCATATTAATCAATTAACGATACTTTTGGAAGGTATTTTCAATGTGTCAAATTTTGATATTTTTACAAGAATTAGATTGTGTAATTTTTTTAATTAAAGTCATTGACTCATATTTCATAAATAATAGTTCTCATGAATCCATCTCTTATAAGATTGAATAGTCTATTTAGGAAGTATTTCTGATAGTATGTCAAATTATGATATTACTATTACCATTAGATTGCATGGCTTTGAAGTCAACCTCGTTGATCCATATTCTTCTCTGTAGATGCTACTATGTGCTAGGGAACTTCTTAGAACTGTTGGTATATTCTTACAACTTGTTACACCTGGGATATTCTTCTCTGTAGATGCTACTATGTGCCGCGGTCCAAAGGGGCCCATAAATGTGGTTGAATAGCAATACATTCAAGTGGCAATTACACAAGGGACAGTCACTATGAGATGTCCTCATGTGTGACTGTCCTTGTCACAAATGAGGACATCTCACAGTGACTGTCCCTTGTGTAATTTCCACTTGAACGAGGACAGTCACTGTAAAGACAACATGATAATGTACACATACAATGAGTGTACATTATCATGTTGTCTTTACAGTGGCTGCCCTCATGTTGTATATTCTTCTCTGTAGATGCTACTATGTGCTAGGGAACTTCTTAGAACTGTTGGTATATTCTTACAACTTGTTACACCTGGGATATTCTTCTCTGTAGATGCTACTGTGTGCTGGGGTCCAAACGGGCCCATAAATGTGGTTGAATAGCAATAAATTCAAGTGGCAATTACACAAGGGACAGTCACTGTGAGATGTCCTCATGTGTGACTGTCCTTGTCACAAATGAGGACATCTCACAGTGACTGTCCCTTGTGTAATTTCCACTTGAATGAGGACAGTCACTGTAAAGACAACATGATAATGTACACAAGTACCGTGAAGGTAGTTGCAAGTTATGGCTATTTCATTGCATACCCGAAACAATGAAGATGTTACGGTCCACAAAATGTTTGTGCTTGAAAGATGAACAAATAAAATTAAACTTCTAAATAACCAAAGCCGCTAACAATAAATTCAACACAGATATGTCCTCATTTCTGGGTATTTTAGCTCTGTAACAGCTGAATACCAGATTACATAATAATGAAAAAAGAAAAATAAACCCAACGTACTCAGAAATTGTAGCTGTGATTTCGCGGAGGGAATCTCTCTCAGCACTGTTGAAAATACAAATGACAACGTTTCTCTACATTATCATGTTGCCTTTACAGTGACTGTCCCTTGTGTAATTGCCACTTGAAGGAGGACAGTCACTATAAAGACAACATGATAATGTACACTTACAGCCCGTGTACATTATCATGTTGTCTTTAGAGTGACTATCCTCATTTGTTGAAGAAGAAAAGCATTAATGTGGCTGAATAGCAATACATTCAAGTGGCAATCACACAAGGGACAGTCACTGTGAGATGTCCTCATTTGTGACTGTCCTTACAGTGAGTGTACATTATCATGTTGTCTTTAGAGTGACTGTCCTCATTTGTTGAAGAAGAAAAGCATTAATGTGGTTCAATAGCAATACATTCAAGTGGCAATTACACAAGGGACAATCGATCACTGTGAGATGTCCTCATGTGTGACTATCCTTGTCACAAATGAGGACATCTCACAATGAATGTCCCTTGTGTAATTCAAGTGGAAATTACACAAGGGACAGTCACTGTGAGATGTCCTCATTTGTGACTGTCCTTACAATGAGTGTACATTATCAAGTTGTCTTTAGAGTGACTGTCCTCATTTGTTGAAGAAGAAAAGCATTAATGTGGTTCAATAGCAATACATTCAAGTGGAAATTACACAAGGGACAATCGATTACTGTGAGATGTCCTCATGTGTGACTATCCTTGTCACAAATGAGGACATCTCACAATGACTGTCCCTTCTGTAATTGCCACTTGAATGAGGACAGTCACTGTAAAGACAACATGATAATGTACACATACAATGAGTGTACATTATCATGTTGTCTTTACAGTGGCTGCCCTCATGTTGTATATTCTTCTCTGTAGATGCTACTATGTTCTAGGGAACTTCTTAGAACTGTTGGTATATTCTTACAACTTGTTACACCTGGGATATTCTTCTCTGTAGATGCTACTGTGTGCTGTGGTCCAAACGGGCCCATAAATGTGGTTGAATAGCAATACATTCAAGTGGCAATTACACAAGGGACAGTCACTGTGAGATGTCCTCATGTGTGACTGTCCTTGTCACAAATGAGGACATCTCACAGTGACTGTCCCTTGTGTAATTGCCACTTGAATGAGGACAGTCACTGTAAAGACAACATGATAATGTACACAAGTACCGTGAAGGTAGTTGCAAGTTACGGCTATTTCATTGCATACCCGAAACAATGAAGATGTTACGGTCCACAAAACGTTTGTGCTTGAAAGATGAACAAATAAAATTAAACTTCTAAATAACCAAAGCCGCTAACAATAAATTCAACACAGATATGTCCTCATTTCTGGGTATTTTAGCTCTGTAACAGCTGAATACCAGATTACATAATAATGACAAAAGAAAAATAAACCCAACGTACTCAGAAATTGTAGCTGTGATTTCACGGAGGGAATCTCTCTCGGCACTGTTGAAAATACAAGTGACAACGTTTCTCTACATTATCATGTTGCCTTTACAGTGACTGTCCCTTGTGTAATTGCCACTTGAAGGAGGACAGTCACTGTAAAGACAACATGATAATGTACACTTACAGCCCGTGTACATTATCATGTTGTCTTTAGATTGACTATCCTCATTTGTTGAAGAAGAAAAGCATTAATGTGGTTGAATAGCAATACATTCAAGTGGCAATTACACAAGGGACAGTCACTGTGAGATGTCCTCATTTGTGACTATCCTTACAATGAGTGTACATTATCATGTTGTCTTTAAAGTGACTATCCTCATTTGTTGAAGGAAAAAAGCATTAATGTGGTTCATTAGCAATGTATTCCCAGCATCTGTACCTGCATCTCTCTTATATACTACAAGTTACTTGCCATCAGAAATTGCAGTTCCCTCACGTGACATTGATGATGAAGTGTTCTTTTCAAAACCATCATCTGTGGTTACCAATGCTCCTGTTTTAGGCAATAAGTTTGTTGCATTCCATGAGCCATTGGTCAAGTTTCTTCTACGAGCTTCTGATGCCTCAAAATCTAAGCAGCGCCTACACATGCCTCGTTGTGGTTGATTATCATTTCGTACATGAATTATAATGAGTAATTAGTTTTGGGCCTTGGAATCTTGTATGTAACATGCACAGGCATTTCATGGCTAAATGAATCTATTTAAAAGCATCAACTTTTCTTACATGATGCTGGATACATAAGTAGAACAAGCATATATCAAATTGGAAGCAATCAGAACTCCACAATGACATATTATTTAGAGTACTCTTCAGTTTAAGTAATAATGCATATATTGACACTGTAAAGACAACATGATAATGTACACTCACTGTAAAGACAACATGATAATGTACACTCACTGTAAGGACAGTCACAAATGAGGACATCTCACAGTGACTGTCCCTAGTGTAATTGCCACTTGAATGTATTGCTATTCAGCCACATTAATGCTTTTCTTCTTCAACAAATGAGGATAGTCACTGTAAAGACAACATGATAATGTACACTCACAGTGAGTGTACATTATCATGTTGTCTTTACAGTGACTATCCTCATTTGTTGAAGAAGAAAAGCATTAATGTGGCTGAATAGCAATACATTCAAGTGGCAATTACACTAGGGACAGTCACTGTGAGATGTCCTCATTTGTGACTGTCCTTACAGTGAGTGTACATTATCATGTTGTCTTTACAGTGACTGTCCTCATTTGTTGAAAGAAAAAAGCATTAATGTGGTTCATTAGCAATGTATTAAATTAATTTTTTTTTTTAATCCACCCACGGGCGTCGCAATTGCGACGGCAACCCGTCGCAATGCAATGCAGGCGCCCGTCGCAATTGCTTGGGAGGTCCGTCGCAATTGCGATGGCCCTCCGAAGCCATGTGACGGGGGGGCGACGGCCATGCCGCTAACAAATCTTAGTCACATTGCGACGGGATATGTGTCGCAATTGCGACGGCTACCCATAGACGTCGCAATTTGTGACTAAAAAATAGTGATGTCTATGGGTGTTGCTATTGCGACACATAGCTGTCGCAATTGCGACACATAGCCGTCGCAAAATACCCCCAAATGTATTAGTGCGATCGACTATTATAACCCCATTTCAGAAATGCCACAAAGTGCTCTACAGGCTTGACCAGTGCAAGCGCTCGTCACCCAATTTTTCAACCTCATCCAGAGCCTCTAAAGCCTTCAAAACTGAGTTCAAAGTTTCTTTACCCTGCTGCCAATACCGAAAATATTCAATATCTTCCAATATACACTTGATTTGGTAATGAAACTTTACTGGCAGACTTATATGACCAAAATGAACCTCCAAGAAAGAAATCAGATCATTCTGAGCACATACAAAAATTACCAAAAATAGTAACTTTCCATAAATAGCAGCTCTGCACAAAATAGCCCTTATTGAATATAAAAATAGAAATATTTTTTTTTTTGGGTGATGCAAGATTGCTCTTACACCTGGGATGCTCCTGCATCAGACACCCAGGGTAATTTGAGAAGTGACCCTGTCACGACTCAGGTGTGCAGAGGAAAACCAAGACGACTAATCTCCTCCTTTGTCAGCCACGATGAATCTTCAACAGGTCATCCTTTCCACTTGACCAGATATTCTTCATATATCCTATTCCTTGTGCTTCTACCAACATGACTGTCCAGAATATCTTCGATCTCCTTAGTGTCTGAACTAGTTGCTGGAATACTCCACTGTGTTGTTGTGATCTCATCTTCAACACCTCCTTCATGATACTCTGTCAAATCTGAAATGTTAAACACTGGTGAAATATTTAGCTCAGTAGGCAATTCTACCTCATATGCATTTCCTGAATCATGCTTCTTCAATATCTTACATGGTCCAAACTTCTTCATTTTCAGCTTGTTATATGTACCAACCGGAAATCACTCCTTCCGCAAATGAACCATGACTTCATCACCAACCTGAAATTCTTTATACCTTCGTTTCTCATCTGCCTTAGCAATATACTGCGCATTCATCTTGGTAATATGCTTCCTCACCTCCTCATGGATGTTCTTCAAGTGTTCTGCAAAATCCTCAGCTTCAGCACTACTTATTTCTCCTTTATCTATCTTCCTCAATTCAGATGCATTTCTTGGACTACTTCCATATACAATCTGGAATGGTGATTTACCAGTGCTCCTGTTGACAGAATTATTGTATGCAAATTCCGCCTGTGGTAAAATCAAATTCCATCCTGCTGGCTTATCTCCAACCAAACATCTCAGCAAATTTTCCAAACTCCTATTCACCACCTCTGTCTGTCCATTAGTCTGAGGATGATGTGATGAACTGAACTTCAAATCTATCTTCAACTTCTTCCATAATGTACGCCAAAAATATCCAAAAAAACTTAGTGTCCTGATCTGAAACTATGGTCTTTGGCAAACCATGTAGTCTCACCACTTCTCTGAAAAACAATTCTGCTACATGAACATCATCATTAGTCTTGTTGTAGGGAATGAAATGTGCCATCTTTGAAAATCTGTCAACTACTACAAAAATTGAATCATGTCCCCACTGTGTCCTCGGTAAACCAAGAACAAAGTCCATACTGATATCCTCCCAAGGCTTCTCTGGTATAGGTAATGGCTGATACAACCCTGTATTCTACTTCACTCCTTTCACCATCTGACATACTCTGCAACTCTGTACAAACTTTTTCAAATCTTGCTGCAACTGTGGCCAATAATAATTCTCACTAACCAAATCGAGGGTTTTATCACGACCAAAATGTCCAGCCAATCCTCCGCTATGCTTCTCCTTGATGAGATTCTCCCTCATAGAACTTTGTGGAATGCACAACTGACTCCATCTGAATAGCATATCATTCTGGATGATGAAATCCAACCATTTCATCCTGTCTAGAGTAACAGGTTTTGTACAAGCTTTCCAAGCTTCACTAAAATCAGGATCCTCTGGATACAAATTCTTGAGTTCCTTGAACCCAACCACTTCAATCTGCATTTTTATCAGCAATAGTTGCCTTCTGCTAAGAGCATCTGCAACCCTATTAGACTTTCCACTCTTGTATTTTAAAACAAATGTATAACTCTGAAAAACTCAACCCATTTCAAATGCCTTTGATTCAATTTTCCTTGACTATGCAAATATTGCAAAGCTTGATGATCAGTATACAAAACAAACTCCTTAGGAAGTAGATAATGTCTCCACTTCTTTAATGCCTGAACTATAGCATAAAATTCCTGATCATAAACAGAATATTTCCTCTTGGCATCATTTAAATTCTCACTGAAATAAGCAACAAGTTTACCTTCTTGGCTCATAACAGCTCCTATTACAGTACCACTAGCATCACAATCTACTTGAAACACCTTATTAAAATATGGAAGTGTTAAAATAGGTTGTTCTGTAACTTTTTGTTTCAACAATTGAAAACTCTTTTCTGCCCCATTAGTCCACTTAAACTCTTTTCTATCCCCTCTCATTGTTTCAGTCAAGGGTCCACAAATACTGCTAAAATTTGTGATAAACTTTCTGTAAAAGCTAGCTAGACCATGAAAATATCTTACCTCAGTAGCACTCCTTGGAGTAGGCCATTCAAGGATAGCCTGTACCTTTTTTGGGTCCATTTTTAGACCTTCTCCTGAAACTACAAACCCCAAATACACCAACTCTTTCTTCACAAAACCCCAAATACACCAACTCTTTCTTTCTTCATTTAGTTAAACAATGACAAACTTACCCAGAAATTCTTTCAGAACCTCATTCATGAGCCGCATGAAAGTGCTCGGTGCATTGGTTAGCCCAAAAGGCATGACTAACCACTCATATAGTCCTGCCTTTGTCTTGAAGGCAGTCTTCCATTCATCTCCTTCTCTGATCCGAATCTGATGATATCCACTCTTCAGATCTATCTTTGAGAAATACACAGCTCCACTGAAACAGTCCATAATATCATTCATTCATGGCAATGGAAACCTGTACTTGATTGTGATCTTGTTTATTGCCCTAGAATCTGTACACATCTTCCATTCTCCATTCTTATTCGGTGCTAATACTGCTGGTACAACATAGGGACTCAGACTCTCACAGATCAATCCTTTCTGTAGCAGTTCATGTACTTGTCTGTTCAACTCCTCGCTTTCTGCAAGTGTCATTCTGTGTGCTGCCTTATTCGGTAAACTCGCTCCTGGGATCAAGTCCATCTGATGGTTGATTTTTCTGACTGGTGGTAATCCATCACGCACGTTATCGGATACAATATCCTGAAACTCATTCAACAAATCTGCAACTTCTACAGGAACATCTTCTACTTCCTCTTTACCTGCTTTTAGAATTAAAGCAAAACATACATTCTCATGTCTCATACCATCTAAGAAATTTCTTCCATCAGCAAAAGTTATCCTTGCATTACCACATACCTTTTCTTTAGTCTCCTTCAATGGTGTTAGCTTATGTCGCACTCCATCCTTTGTCAGGGAATAGGTATTTGCACGACCATCATGTACAGCACATCTGTCAAACTGCCATGGCCTACCCAACAACATATGACATGCATCCATAGATATGATATCACACAATACCTCATCTTGGTATCCGGCAATCTTGCACTTCACCAGGCATTGTTCATTGACTATGACCTTGTGGTCATCCTGTACCCAGGCAATCTGATATGGATGTGGCTGTTTCTGTCTCTTGAGCTTCAACTTTGTCACCATCTCTTCTGACACCAAATTGTCAGTGCTTCCACTATCAATAATCACATCACAACATTTACCTTCACACTTGCACCTGGTGCGAAACAGGCTCCTCCTTTGCTTAGGTTCATTCTCACCACTCAACAGGACTCTTCTGTTAATCAAAGTTTCTCCTCTTTCAACATCTTCAAAATTTGATGATCTGGCATCTTCATCTACATGTGCAACTCTAGCCTAGCCTTTATTTCTCCTGTCTATTCTGCCTTGGTGTTGAGGACATTGAAATGCCCTATGACCTTCTTCTCCACAGTGAAAATATGTTCCACGGAAGCCACCTCTTCCAGGTCCTTGTCCTCTTCCTCTTCCTCTCTGATCTCTATTATTCTGATCCTAGAAGCGATTGGAATTATGTCCTCGCTGATTATTACTGCTACTAGCCTCATCCTTCTTTTTCGGATCTTCATTTCGGCCACCATATGACCATCCACCAGATCATCCACCGTGACCTCTTCTATTTTGTCTGCTCTCAAACTTCTTGTTCAGCTTTTCCTCTACTTTTAGGGCAAACTGGTATGCCTCTTCAATACTGTTCATTCAACTCAGATTCAGCTCCTCCTGAATTCTTGGCCTTAACCCATTAAGGTATCGGGCAACTTTCTCCTTATCGGCTTCTGCATGGCCTGTTCTGATGAGAAGTCGATAGAACTCCTCTGTATACTCCTGAACAGATCTTCCTGCTTGCTTCAAACTCTGCATTTTCTTCAGTAGGTCAAGCTCATAATCAATAGGAATGAACTGTCGCTTCAATTTATCCACCATCCGATCCCATCTCGTGATTTTCTCCTTTCCCCTTCTATTTCGCTCCAACTGAATCTCTTGCCACCATATCTTCACATGACCTTTCAGTCTGGCCTTCGCAAATTTGACCCTATCAAGATCCTCAACATATTCATACTCAAAGTATTCCTCACATTCATTGATCCAGTCGATCAATTCTTCTGGGTTAGGATTTTTAGAAAATGTATAAACCTCAATCTTACGTCTTTTCCCAATCTTAGAAATGGCCCGAAAAAGTCTTTCTTCCTCCTGGTTCACAATTTTGACTTTTCCTTCTTGATATTATTCTTCAGCTTCATCCTCGCTTTCATTTCTGACATTAAGATTCATTCTTCTATGAATCTCTTCTTGCAATGCTTGCACTTGTCTCTGCAGTGCCCTAACCTCAGGTGTTATAACACCAACTCTTCCGCCACGTTCCCTTCGTGGAGGCATTCTTGCGATGCGCGCTGAAACCCTAACCACGATCCTAGTGCAAACTGCCTCACAGTCGGCGATCTATTTACACACTCAGGAACTCCTGCTCTGATACCACTTGATGAATGGTGCTCCCCTTAATACCACAAACACATAACAGAAATAGAGAAACAACAACAATATGCAAGAACAGAAAATTGGCTTCTTATTATCTCCACAAATGTGGAATTACAAACTTTCAAAATTACAATATGCAAAGCCACATGGGCATTCCCTTACAATATTCTGTAGGACAAAGCCTCGAACTATTACCCAGATCTACTACCCAGAACTATTCTGAACTGCCTAAGACAATAATACAACCTTCCTTATATAGACAATTTTCCACCGCCTGGGAAGGTTCCAGAATTTTAGCCAATAAGGCCGATCAAGCTTAGAATTATTTTATTTTACATTTTATTACATCATAGTCGGCTCAAGATAACCTTTGATACCCGAACAAAAATTTTGAAGAAAATTATTTTCTGCCATTTTAGGTGGCCCAACTTCTGAAGACCATAAGTCATCACCAGTTGACCCGGTCGGCTATTATAACCCCATTTCGAAAAGGCCACGAAGCGCTCTACAGGCTTCTCTGGCGCAAGTGCCTGTCACATAATTTTTTGACCTCATCCGGGGCCTCTAAAGCCTTCAAAACTGAGTTCAAAATTTCTGTACCCTGCTGCCAATACCGAAAATCTTCAATATCTTCCAATATACACTTGATCTAGCAATGAAACTTTACTGGCAGACTTATATGACCAAAATGAACCTCCAAGAAAGAAATCAGATCATTCTCAGCACATACGAAAATTACCAAAAATAGTAACTTTCCATAAATAGCAGCTCTGCACAAAATAGCCCTTGTTGAATATAAAAACAGAAATATTTTTTTTTTTGGGTGATGGAAGATTGCTCTTACACCCGGGATGCTCCTGCATCAGACACCCAGGGTAATTTGAGAAGTGACCCTGTCACGACTTAGGTGTGCAGAGGAAAACCAAGACGGCTAACCTCCTCCTTTGTCAGCCACGATGAATCTTCAACAGGTCATCCTTTCCACTTGACCAGATATTCTTCATATGTCCTATTTCTTATGCTTCTACCAACACGACTATCTAGAATATCTTCGATCTCTTTAGTGTCTGAACTAGTAGCTGGAATACTCCACTGTGCTACTGTGATCTCATCTTCAACACCTCCTTCATGATACTCTGTCAAATCTGAAATGTTAAACACTGGTGAAATATTTAGCTTAGTAGGCAATTCTACCTCATATGCATTTCCTGAATCATGCTTCTTCAATATCTTACATGGTCCAAACTTCTTCATTTTCAGCTTGTTATATGTACCAACTGGAAATCGCTCCTTCCGCAAATGAACCATGACTTCATCACCAACCTGAAATTCCTTATACCTTCATTTCTCTTCTGCCTTAGCAATATACTGCGCATTCATCTTGGTAATATGCTTCCTCACCTCCTCATGGATGTTCTTCAAGTGTTCTGCAAAATCTTCAGCTTCAACACTACTTATTTCTCCTTTATCTATCTTCCTCAATTCAGATGCATTTCTTGGACTACTTCCATATACAATCTGGAATGGTGATTGACCAGTGCTCCTGTTGACAGAATTATTGTATGCAAATTATGCCTGTGATAAAATCAAATCCCCTGCTGCTGGCTTATCTCCAACCAAACATCTCAGCAAATTTTCTAAACTCCTATTCACCACCTCTGTCTGTCCATCAGTCTGTGGATGATGTGATGAACTGAACTTTAAATCTATCTTCAACTTCTTCCACAATGTACGCCAGAAATATCCAACAAACTTAGTGTCCCGATTTAAAACTATGGTCTTTGGCAAACCATGTAGTCTCACCACTTTTCTGAAAAACAATTCTGCTACATGAACAGCATCATTAGTCTTCTTGCAGGGAATGAAATGTGTCATCTTTGAAAATCTGTCAACTACTACAAAAACTGAATCATGTCCCCGCTGTGTCCTCGGTAAACCAAGAACAAAGTCCATACTGATATCCTCCCAAGGCTTCTCTAGTATATGTAATGGCTGATACAACTCTGTATTCTACTTCACTCCTTTCGCCATCTAACATAATCTACAACTCTGTACAAACTTCTTCACATCTTGCTGCAACTGTGGCCAATAATAATTCTCACTAACCAAACCGAGGGTTTTATCACGACCAAAATGTCCAGCCAATCCTCCGCTATGCTTCTCCTTGATGAGATTCTCCCTCATAGAACTTCGTGGAATGCACAACTGACTCCCTCTGAATAACATATCATCCTAGATGATGAAATCCAACCATTTCATCCTGTCTAGAGTAACAGGTTATGTACAAACTTTTCAAGCTTCACCAAAATTAGGATCCTCTGGATACAAATTCTTGAGTTCCTTGAACCCAACCACTTCAATCTGCATTTCTGTCAGCAATAGTTGTCTTCTGTTAAGAGCATCTGCAACCCTATTAGACTTTCCACACCTGTGTTTCAAAACAAATGTATAACTATGCAAAAACTCAACCTATTTCAAATGCCTTTGATTCAATTTTCCTTGACTATGCAAATATTGCAAAGCTTGATGATCAGTATACAAAACAAACTCCTTAGGAAGTAGATAATGTCTCCACTTCTTTAATGCCTGAACTATAGCATAAAATTCTTGATCATAAACAGAATATTTCCTCTTGGCATCATTTAACTTCTCAAAGAAATAAACAATAGGTTTACCTTCTTGGCTCATAACAGCTCCTATTGCAGTACCACTAGCATCACAATCTACTTGAAACACCTTATTAAAATCTGGAAGTTTTAAAACAGGTTGTTCTGTAACTTTTTGTTTCAACAATTGAAAACTCTTTTCTATCCCATTAGTCCACTTAAACTCTTTTCTATCCCCTCTTATTGTTTCAGTCAAGGGTCCACAAATACTGCTAAAATTTGTGATAAACTTTCTGTAAAAGCTAGCTAGACCATGAAAAGATCTTAACTCAGTAGCACTCCTTGGAGTAGGCCATTCAAGGATAGCCTGTACCTTCTTTGGGTCCATTTTTAGACCTTCTTCTGACACTACAAACCCCAAATACACCAACTCTTTCTTCACAAAACTGCACTTATTAAAATTAATCAACAATTTCTCTTCTCTCAACTTCTCAAATACCATACGAATATGCATCATATGCTCATCCAATGTCTTACTAAAGATCAAAATATCATTTAGGTAAACAATGACAAACTTACCCAGAAATTCTTTCAGAACCTCGTTCATGAGCCGCATGAAAGTGCTCGGTGCATTGGTTAGCCCAAAAGGCATGACTAACCACTCATATAGTCCTTGCTTTGTTTTGAAGGCAGTCTTCCATTCATCTCCTTCTCTGATCCGAATCTGATGATATCCACTCTTCAGATCTATCTTTGAGAAATACACAGCTCCACTCAAACAGTCCATAATATCATCCATTCGTGGCAATGGAAACCTGTACTTGATTGTGATCTTGTTTATTGCCCTAAAATCTGTACACATCCTCCATTCTCCATTCTTCTTTGGTGCTAATACCGATGGTATAGCACAGGGACTCAGACTTTGACGAATCAATCCTTTCTGTAGCAGTTCATGTACTTGTCTGTTCAACTCCTCACTTTTTGCAGGTGTCATTTTGTGTGCTGCCTTATTCGGAAAACTCACTCCTGGGATCAAGTCCATCTGATGGCTGATCTTCATGACTGGTGGTAATCCATCAGGCACGTTATCAGATACAATATCCTGAAACTCATTTAACAAATCTGCAACTTCTACAGGAACATCTTCTACTTCCTCTTTACCAGCTTTTGGAATTAAAGAAAAACATACATGCTCATGCCTCATACCATCTAGGAAATTTCTTCCATCAACAAAAGTTATCCTTGCATTACCACATACCTTTTCTTTAGTCTCCTTCAATAGTTTTAGCTTATGTCGCACTCCATCCTTTGTCAGGGAATAGGTATTCGCACAACCATCATGTAGAGCACATCTGTCAAACTGCCATGGCCAACCCAACAACATATGACATGCATCCATAGATATAATATCACACAATACCTCATCTTGGTATCCGGCAATCTTGAACTTCACCAGGCATTGTTCATTAACCATGACCTTGTGGTCATCCTGTACCCAGGCAATCCGATATGGATGTGGGTGTTTCTGTCTTTTGAGCTTCAACTTTGTCACCATCTCTTTTGACACCAAATTGTCAGTGCTTCCACTATCAATAATCACATCACAACATTTACCTTCACACTTGCACCTGGTGCGAAACAGGCTCCTCCTTTGCTCCGGTTCATTCTCACCACTCAAAAGGACTCTTCTGTTAATCAAAGTTTCTCCTCTTTCAGCATCTTCAAAATTTGATGATCTGGCATCTTCATCTACATGTGCAACTCTAGCCTGGCTTTCATTTCTCCTGTCTGTTCTGCCTTGGCACTGAGGACATTCAAATGCCCTATGACCTTCTTCTCTACAGTGAAAACATGTTCCACGGAAGCCACCTCTTCCACGTCCTTGTCCTCTTCCTCTTCCTCTCTGATCTCTATTATTCTGATCCTTGAAAGCGATTGGAATTATTTCCTCGCTGATTCTGACTACTACTGGCCTCATCCTTCTTTTTCATATCTTCATTTCGGCCACCATATGACCATCCACCAGATCGTCCACCACGACCTCTTCCATTTTGTCTACTCTCAAACTTCTTGTTCAGCTTTTCCTCTACTTTTAGGGCAAACTGGTATGGCTCTTCAATACTGTTCATTCGAACTAGATTCAGCTCCTCCTGAATGCTTGGCCTTAACCCATTAAAGTATCAGGCAACTTTCTCCTTATCAGCTTCTGCATGGCCTGTTCTGATGAGAAGTTGATAGAACTCCTCTGTATACTCCTGAACAGATCTTCCTGCTTGCTTCAAACTCTACATTTTCTTCAGTAGGTCAAGCTCATAATCAATAGGAATGAACTGTCGCTTTAATTTATCCACCATCCGATCCCATCTCGTGATTTTCTCCTTTCCCCTTCTATTTCGCTCCAACAGAATCTCTTGCCACCATATCTTCGCATGACCTTTCAGTCTGGCCTTCGCAAATTTGACCCTATCAGGATCCTCAACATCTTCATACTCAAAGTATTCCTCACATTCATTGATCCAGTCGATCAATTCTTCTGGGTTAAGATTTTCAAAAAATGTAGGAACCTCAATCTTACGTCTTTTCCCAATCTTAGAAATGGCCCGAAAAAGTCTTTCTTCCTCCTGGTTCACAATTTCGACTTTTCCTTCTTGATATTCTTCTTCAGCTTCATCCTTGCTTTCATTTCTGACATTAAAATTTATTCCTCTACGAATCTCTTCTTGCAATGCTTGCACTTGTCTTTGCAGTGCCCTAACCTCAGGTGTTATAACACCAGCTCTTCCGCCACGTTCCGTTCGTGGAGGTATTCTTGCGATGCGCGCTGAAACCCTGACCACGGTCTTGGTGCAAACTGCCTCACAATCAGCGATCTATTTACACACTCAGGAACTCATGCTTTGATACCACTTGATGAAGGGTGCTCCCCTTAATACCACAAACACATAACAGAAATAGAGAAACAACAACAATATGTAAGAAAAAAAAATTGGCTTCTTATTATCTCCACAAATGTGGAATTACAAACTTTCAGAATTACAATATGCAAAGCCACATGGGTATTCCCTTACAATATTCTGTAGGACAAAGCCTCGAACTATTACCTAGATCTACTACCCAGAACTATTCTGAACTGCCTAAGACAATAATACAGCCTTCCTTATATAGGCAATTTTCCACTGCCTGGGATGGTTCCAAAATTTTAGCCAATAAGGCCAACCAAGCTTAGAATTATTTTATTTTACATTTTATTACATCATAGTCGGCTCAAGATAACTTTTGAAACCCGAACAGAAATTTTAAAGAAAATTATTTTCTGCCATTTCAGGTGGCCCAACTTCCAAAGACCATAAGTCATCACCAATTGACCCGATCGGCTATTATAACCCCATTTCGGAAATGCCACGAAGTGCTCTACAGGCTTGATTGGTGCAAGAGCCCGTCACCCAATTTTTTGACCTCATCCAGAGCCTCTAAAGCTTTCAAAACTGAGTTCAAAGTTTCTGTACCCTGCTGCCAATACCGAAAATTTTCAATATCTTCCAATATACACTTGATCTGGTAATGAAACTTTACTGGCAGACTTATATGACCAAAATGAACCTCCAAGAAAGAAATCAAATCATTCTGAGCACATACAAAAATTATCAAAAATAGTAACTTTCCATAAATAGCAGCTCTGCACAAAATAGCCCTTATTGAATATAAAAATAGAAATATTTTTTTTTTTTGGGTGATGCAAGATTGCTCTTACACCCCGGATGCTCCTGCATCAGACACCCAGGGTAATTTGAGAAGTGACCCTGTCACGACTCAGGTGTGCAGAGGAAAATGAAGACGGCTAACCTCCTCCTTTGTCAGCCACGATGAATCTTCAACAGGTTGTCCTTTCCACTTGACCAGATATTCTTCATATATCCTGTTCCTTGTGCTTCTACCAACACGACTGTCCAGAATATCTTCGATCTCCTTAGTGTCTGAACTAGTTACTGGAATACTCCACTGTGCTGCTGTGATCTCATCTTCAACACCTCCTTACTGATACTCTGTCGAATCTGAAATGTTAAACACTGGTGAAATATTTAGCTCAGTAGGCAATTCTACCTCATATGCATTTCCTAAATCATGCTTCTTCAATATCTTACATGGTCCAAACTTCTTCATTTTCAGCTTGTTATATGTACCCACTGGAAATCGCTCCTTCCGCAAATGAACCATGACTTCATCACCAACCTGAAATTCTTTATACCTTCTTTTCTCATCTGCCTTAGCTATATACTGCGTATTCATCTTGGTAATATGCTTCCTCACCTCCTCATGGATGTTCTTCAAGTGTTCTGCAAAATTCTCAGCTTCAGCACTACTTATTTCTCCTTTATCTATCTTCCTCAATTCAGATGCATTTCTTGGACTACTTCCATATACAATCTGGAATGGTGATTTACCAGTGCTCCTGTTGATAGAATTATTGTATGCAAATTTCGCCTGTGGTAAAATCAAATCCCATCCTGCTGGCTTATCTCCAACCAAACATCTCAGCAAATTTTTCAAACTCCTATTCACCACCTCTATCTGTCCATCAGTCTGTGGATGATGTGATGAACTAAACTTCAAATCTATCTTCAACTTATTCCACAATGTACGCCAGAAATATCCAACAATCTTAGTGTCCCGATTTGAAACTATGGTCTTTGGCAAACCATGCAGTCTCACCACTTCTCTGAAAAACAATTCTACTACATGAACAACATCATTAGTCTTGTTGTAGTGAGTGAAATGTGCCATCTTTGAAAATCTGTCAACTACTACAAAAATTGAATCATGTCCCCATTGTGTCCTCGGTAAACCAAGAATAAAGTCCATACTGATATCCTCCCAAGGCTTCTCTGGTATAGGTAATGGCTGATACAACCCTGTATTCTGCTTCACTCCTTTCGCCATCTGACATACTCTGCAACTCTGTACAAACTTCTTCACATCTTGCTGCAACTGTGGCCAATAATAATTCTCACTAACCAAACTGAGGGTTTTATCACGACCAAAATGTCCAGCCAATCCTCCGCTATGCTTCTCCTTGATGAGATTCTCCCTCATAGAAATTTGTGGAATGCACAACTGACTCCCTCTGAATAGCATATCATCCTGGATGATGAAATCCAACCATTTCGTCCTGTCTAGAGTAACAGGTTCTGTACAAGCTTTCCAAGCTTCACCAAAATCAGGATCCTCTGGATACAAATTTTTGAGTTCCTTGAACCCAACCACTTCAATCTGCATTTCTATTAGCAATAGTTGGCTTCTGCTAAGAGCATCTGCAACCCTATTAGACTTTCCACTCCTGTGTTTCAAAACAAATGTATAACTCTGCAAAAACTCAACCCATTTCAAATGCCTTTGATTCAATTTTCCTTGACTATGCAAATATTGCAAAGCTTGATGATCAGTATACAAAACAAACTCCTTAGGAAGTAGATAATGTCTCCACTTTTTTAATGCCTGAACTATAGCATAAAATTTCTGATCATAAACAGAATATTTCCTCTTGGCATCATTTAACTTCTCACTAAAATAAGCAACAAGTTTACCTTCTTGGCTCATAAGAGCTCCTATTACAGTACCACTAGCATCACAATCTACTTGAAACACCTTATTAAAATCTGGAAGTGTTAAAATAAGTTGTTCTGTAACTTTTTATTTCAACAATTGAAAACTCTTTTCTGCCCCATTAGTCCACTTAAACTCTTTTCTATCCCCTCTCATTGTTTTAGTCAAGGGTCCACAAATACTGCTAAAATTTATGATAAACTTTTTGTAAAAGCTAGCTAGACCATGAAAAGATCTTACCTCAGTAGCACTCCTTGGAGTAGGCCATTCAAGAATAGCCTGTACCTTCTCTGGGTCTATTTTTAGACCTTCTCCTGAAACTACAAACCCCAAATACACCAACTCTTTCTTCACAAACCTGCACTTCTTCAAATTAATCAACAATTTCTGTTCTCTCAACTTCTCAAATACCATACGAATATGCATCATATGCTCATCCAATGTCTTACTAAAGATCAAAATATCATCTAGGTAAACAATGACAAACTTACCCAGAAATTCTTTCAGAACCTCGTTCATGAGCCGCATGAAAGTGCTCGGTGCATTGGTTAGCCCAAAAGGCATGACTAACCACTCATGTAGTCCTTCCTTTGTCTTGAAGGCAGTCTTCCATTCATCTCCTTCTGTGATCCGAATCTGATGATATCCACTCTTCAGATCTATCTTTGAGAAATACACAGCTCCACTCAAACAGTCCATAATATCATCCATTCGTGGCAATGGAAACCTGTACTTGATTGTGATCTTGTTTATTGCCCTAGAATCTGTACACATCCTCCATTCTCCATTCTTCTTTGGTGCTAATACCGCTCGTATAGCACAGGGACTTAGACTCTGACAGATTAATCCTTTCTGTAGCAGTTCATGTACTTGTCTGTTCAACTCCTCACTTTCTGCAGGTGTCATTTTGTGTGCTGCCTTATTCGACAAACTCTCTCCTGGGATCAAGTCCATCTGATGGCTGATCTTCCTGACTGGTGGTAATCCATCAGGCACGTTATCAGATACAATATCTTGAAACTCATTCAACAAATCTACAACTTCTACAGGAACATCTTCTACTTCCTCTTTACCAGCTTTTAGAATTAAAGCAAAACATACATGCTCATGCCTCATACCATCTAGGAAATTTCTTCCATCAACAAAAGTTATCCTTGCATTACCACATACCTTTTCTTCAGTCTCTTTCAATGGTTTTAGCTTATGTCGCACTCCATCCTTTGTCAGGGAATAGGTATTCACACGACCATCATGTACAGCACATCTGTCAAACTGCCATCACCTACCCAACAACATATGACATGCATCCATAGATATGATATCACACAATACCTTATCTTGGTATCCGGCAATCTTGAACTTCACCAGACATTGTTCATTGACCATGACCTTGTGGTCATCCTATACCCAGGCAATCCGATATGGATGTGGGTGTTTCTGTCTCTTGAGATTTAACTTTGTCACCATCTCTTCTGACACCAAATTGTCAGTGCTTCCACTATCAATAATCACATCACAACATTTACCTTCACACTTTCACCTAGTGCGAAACAGGCTCCTCCTTTGCTCCGGTTCATTCTCACCACTCAACAGGACTCTTCTGTTAATCAAAGTTTATCCTCTTTCAGCATCTTCAGAATTCGATGATCTAGCATCTTCATCTACATGTGCAACTCTAGCCTGGCCTTCATTTCTCCTGTCTGTTTTGCCTTGGCGCTGAGGACATTCAAATGCCCTATGACCTTCTTCTCCACAGTGAAAACATGTTCCACGGAAGCCACCTCTTCCAAGTCCTTGTCCTCTTCCTCTTCCTCTCTGATCTCTATTATTCTGATCTTGGAAGCGATTGGAATTATTTTCTCGTTGATTGTGACTGCTACTGGCCTCATCCTTCTTTTTCAGATCTTCATTTCGGCCACCATATGACCGTCCACCAGATCGTCCACCGTGACCTCTTTCATTTTGTCTACTCTCAAACTTCTTGTTCAGCTTTTCCTCTACTTTTAGGGCAAACTGGTATGCGTCTTCAATACTGTTCATTCGAACCAGATTCAGCTCCTCCTGAATGCTTGGCCTTAATCCATTAAGGTATCAGGCAACTTTCTCCTTATCAGCTTCTGCAAGGCCTGTTCTGATGAGAAGTCGATAGAACTCCTCTGTATACTCCTGAACAGATCTTCCTGCTTGCTTCAAAATCTGCATTTTCTTTAGTAGGTCAAGCTCATAATCAACAGGAATGAACTGTCGCTTCAATTTATCCACCATCCGATCCCATCTCGTGATTTTCTCCTTTCCCTTTCTATTTCGCTCCAACTGAATCTCTTGCCACCATATCTTCGCATGACCTTTTAATCTGGCCTTCGCAAATTTTACCCTATCAGGATCCTCAACATCTTCATACTCAAAGTATTCCTCACATTCATTGATCCAGTCGATCAATTCTTCTGGGTTAAGATTTCTAGAAAATGTAAGAACCTCAATCTTAGGTCTTTTCCCAATCTTAGAAATGGCCCGAAAAAGTCTTTCTTCCTACTGGTTCACAATTTCGACTTCTCCTTCTTGATATTCTTCTTCAGCTTCATCCTCGCTTTCATTTCTGACATTAAGATTCATTCCTCTACGAATCTCTTCTTGCAATGCTTGCACTTGTCTTTGCAGTGCCCTAACCTCAGGTGTTATAACATCAGCTCTTCTGCCATGTTCCCTTCGTGGAGGTGATCTTGCGATGCGCGTTGAAACCCTAACCACGGTCCTAGTGCAAACTACCTCATAGTCGGTGATCTGTTTACACACTCAGGAACTCCTACTCTGATACCACTTGATGAAGGGTGCTCCCCTTAATACCACAAACACATAACAGAAATATAGAAACAACAACAATATGTAAGAATAGAAAATTGGCTTCTTATTATCTCCACAAATGTGGAATTACAAACTTTCAGAATTACAATATGCAAAGCCACATGGGCATTCCCTTACAATATTCTGTAGGACAAAGCCTCGAACTATTACCCAGATCTACTACCCGGAACTATTCTGAACTGCCTAAGACAATAATATAGCCTTCCTTATATAGGCAATTTTCCACCGCCTGGGAAGGTTCCCGAATTTTAGCCAATAAGGCCGACCAAGCTTAGAATTATTTTATTTTACATTTTATTACATCATAGTCGGCTCAAGATAACCTTTGAAACCCGAACAGAAATTTTGAAGAAAATTATTTTCCGCCATTTCAGGTGGCCCAACTTCCGAAGACCATAAGTCATCACCAGTTGACCCGATCGGCTATTATAACCCCATTTCGAAAATGCCACAAAGCGCTTTATAGGCTTGACTGGCGCGAGCACCTATCACCCAATTTTTTGACCTCATCAGGGGCCTCTAAAGCTTTCAAAATTGAGTTCAAAGTTTTTGTACCCTGTTGCCAATACCGAAAATCTTCAATATCTTCCAATATACACTTGATCTGGCAATAAAACTTTACTGACAGACTTATATGACCAAAATGAACTTCCAAGAAAGAAATCAGATCATTCTGAGTACATACAAAAATTACCAAAAATAGTAACTTTTCATAAATAGGAGCTCTGCACAAAATAGCTCTTATTGAATATAAAAACAGAAATTTTTTTTTTTTAGGGTGATGCAAGATTGCTCTTACACCCGGGATGCTCCTGCATCAATATATATATATATATATATATATATATATATATATATATATATATATATATATATATATATATATATATATATATATATATATATATATATATATATATATATATGTATATGTATATATATATATCTGTGTATATATATATATCTTTATATATATATATATATATATATATATATATATATATATATATATATATATATATATATATATATATATATATATATATATCTATATATATCTATATATATATATATATATATATATATATATTTCATAATTCAAACACTAATTTAATTAAAATTATAACTAAATACAAATATCTGTACTTGGTCTCTCAGTCACCTACCACGATCAGGTGTCCTAGCATAAGTCCTGGGTAGCGAAGGGACCATGCCAACAATACCAACTGTAACCTATAAATATATATTTGCAATAATGAGCTTAGTAGAGTGGTGCAACATAGAGTAATAAATCTACAAAATAGGATGATAGCATAATAAAATTACAAATTGATTGAACTACAATTAAAACTTACATCTGGTGATCCCTCCTCTGGAATAGTGGGCTGGGTCAACAAAGATACGAAAGATTCTCGTGGGCCCTCCCTCACACTCGGAGTAACTATGAGAGTAAAAAGATTGTTAATTATATATAAATGTACTTCATCATAGCAACCCTGGTTACAAAATACAAATAACAATATGTAAAAGTCTACGTACAATCGGGCTATCACTCCGAATCGAGATGCCTGTAACCCTACGCTGCCGAATTGCTTGTTACCCAAAATTTCAACATGCAGAATAATAGACATTAATAGGAAAAGGGTGCATAGAGATGCTTCCATTTAGCACTATTTTTCAGGTAATGTCAGTTAACATCTTGTCATTGCATTCATACCAGATTTTAATTTGTACTCTAAGTATTGATCATATTTTAAAATTTTGCCAAATTCATAATTGATCATTACATTGTGCATTCATACTGAATGTAATTTACAAATGTTCCTTTCATACTTCATATTTCATATCAGTAAATAGAGTTCATAAGTGTAGAATAGAAAGAAAAGATAGAAGTATGAGTAGATCTTCTGCATTGCCTTGAAGAGTAGTCTGCATATCAGGAGCTGGTTGTCATGTCTAGTCCAAGTCTCTGGTCTTCATCTTGAGTCTGCATCTTTCTGGTTCTAGGTCTTTAGGAGTTGTCCTACATCATGGTTAAAGGGTGTTAGATCCATTTGGATCTAAGCAATGCAAAAAGAACGAAACAACATACATCAATCAGATCTTTCAAAGCTGCATCTATATCTATCTGGTATCAAATGCAATAAGAATATGTGCATACACATTAACAGAGAAATAGTATTAAAGGGACGTAATCCTATGAATCCTTTTACTATTAGTGGCCATTATTATGCATGTTTTCATTTCAAACAGATATCTGATTTAAAGGGACTTAGTTTTAAAACTGAGAAAATTTTTCAGGACGACAGGATATCATTAAGTTAGTGAACATACCAGTTGACCAAATACTATACAAATTTGACCATTTGGTTATGTTCATTAATTTAATGTAATATTTTTGATTTAATGTTGTTTCTAAAAGGATGATGCAGTGTGTTTTTCTTTGTGGTGTTCATTGAGAAAATGCTGAAATATCAAGTACAAGGTTACAAAAGTTTGTTTATGAGTGTCACAAGCCCGTGCTCGAACTTCATAAATAGATTTTATTACTAGAATTGCATATTTTAAGTCTTCTCATATCTGTATTATGCATCTACAGTGGAATATCAAATGTTGTGCAATCATGGATTATGACGCCCACTGTCCAAAAGTACTAAAATGATATAGTTGTACCCGGCTCAGAACCAAAAGCATTTCTATAGCTACAGCTCAAGAAAGGACAAGATAACAAAGAAAATTGGACTGCATAATGACTGGTGTATATAGGCCCAGTAAACCTCAAGATAAGATTCTGAGGTTACAACCAAATATTGATAAAACTCAGGCATGGTTTGTCATAGTGATCAATAGTGATCAAATGTCAATTTGAGTTGCTTGCTAATTACAGAGCTCGTGTATCAGTGCAAGGTAAATCTCTCTTTAAAACAATCAATTTATGCTTCTATTCACAAGGCAAGTGCTTACATAAAGATCAGATTCAAGTGAAAAGAAAATTTTGTTCCAGCTAATAAATAAAAGATCAAAATTTATGCATAAGTTCAAGTAAGTAAAGACCAGTCACAACTATGATCAGTCATTACTTCAGCAGTGAAGGAATAGTAAACTCAGTTTTCACAAAGCTAGGTTATGTTTTGAATGTTGATTCTGAATAAATCTCATTGTTACAATGTATAACATGGTTTACGTTAGCAAATAAAAGCCAAATTCTTAGCCTTGAGAACCCAACTTCAAGCAAGGACAGTCGTGAGCTTTCAATAAGAAGCTCAAGCTTTTAACAGTCAAAGCTGTGAATGTCAAGTTCAAACAGTGGAGCAAAAACTAATAAACAATAGTCGTATGACTGTTAGTATCCAAAAAATCAAGCCACAAATGCAATAATATAGCTCGAGTTCATAGTTTGAACTCATCAAAAGAAAGCAGCAAATACAAAGAACAGTTCGGCATATATAAGTAATGGATCCAAAGACATGTACCAGTAACAAGTAAATGCCAACCATTCGATTGTTAACACAGTGTTTTAAATAAAGCTTTTGGTTTATAATAGATGCCGTGAACCATGGTGTAGACTCGTGGTCAATACAAATAAAAAAGAGAAGAACTTTCAGTGTATCCGAGTTTATGCAAGGTGAGTTACAAGTTACAGTTTAAAGTGTTGAACATTCAGCTGAAAAGAAAGCATCATAATAAACCAGTCTTTTGATTGTTGAAACAAAGATTTAATTGTGACTCATAACCGTGACTATACAATCAAAAAGAAAACCCTCAAGAAAGCATATCTGGGTTTGTGTAAAGAAAGAAATAGTCATATATTTAAAGTACCAGTGAACGGATTGAAACAACAGTGAAGTATCAGTTACACATGGAGAGCCCACATTTTTTTGCTGTAGATTTCATTACATTACATTATAAGAAGATAAACAAAGAGTTCAAATGAATGAACTTATGGTTTGATCAATTTTGAGTTTGTTTTCGATACTGAGTTCCCAGAATACAATAACCAGTGATCACTAGTGCAACAGAGGGTTCGGATCCAGCAAGTCGAGTTCATTCACAGTCAATGCTGAGCTTCTTCAGAGACTTTTGAACTCTTTCCTGTTTGTTAGGGTTTCTTTCCCTAATTTCTTTATTGAGAATGAGTTTTCTTGAAGAATAACATAAGCTCAAATGTTGAAATCAAATAAACTTCATAAAAATTGGAATCCACCAAGTAGCAAGTGCCTTTAATGCCTATGCAGATGTCAGTATCAGCAGTGCCTTGTAAATCGAGAAAATGCCACCTCTTGTCCTCGATTTATGTATTATTGCAAGTGGATTGAGTCTTGTCGACTTCTCCACTTTGTATATTTTTCTTCACAGTTAGATTTTTTATCTAAGTTAGGATGAGGGACATATTTTAATATTAGTCTTTTCTAATATTAAAATTAGTAATAATTTTAGCAATTATCTTTTGTAAAAGGATTTAATTCCTTAATATTAGCCAAAATTTAGGGCATTTAGATTGAGTTCTTATAGGCTTAGTTAATGGCATGTTTTTGGGCACATTTTTAGGCTAAGATTGGGCATTTATGCTAGGTTTGATTTTCGGATTTGAGATTAGGGTTGCTTATAAAATTGATTTTTGATGATCAATTAGTGGTTGTAGATTTTGGAGAGAGGGCATATAGTGAACATATCGTTCCTAAGTGCTTTGCAAGCCATTTTTGTAATCATTTTGTCAGATTTTTGAAGGAATGAACTAGATTCTTTGACTCATATTTGTGTACTTGTTTTTTCAATATCGAATCTTATTTTCATCTTTTCTAACAAGTGTCAAATCATTTATTATCTAAAGGAAGTGAATGAAATTCTATTCCTTCTCAAGATAATCAATTGCCCCTAGGCCTTGTGTGAGAAATGTATGTTGTTAATTGTCCAAGTTGTTTGTGGTAGAACCCTAATAGCATGAATTCATTAAGCTATATGTTGAGCAGAGATTCAGAGTGTTAAGATATTCATTTGTGAGTTAGGATTGAATTTCATCTCTTTTGTAAAGTCTGAATTATTCATTGGTGTATCACCCTAATCTTTTAGTTATAGTATTATTTTCCCTTTCTCAACAATTTGCAGATCAGGAAAGTGATATTCCATATTTTATAGGAACCGGCCTAGAATCCAGAGATTCCTCTTCATTCATAGTCTACCCACAGCTAGGAGAGGTTTCCATTGTCAGGATATAATTTACTTACCGAATATGCTGGGGAGTCGAATTTGTTGTTGCCAAAATTAGATACCTGAAAATATATCGGGTATATGATATATCAAGCCGTTTTAGCAAGAAAAAATGCAGAAAGAAATGAAGAAAAGGGCTCGTGGGTTTCAAATTTATGCCACAGTTATCGGGTACTCAATATTAGGCCTGTGCTTTGGTGTCAAGTTTGCCTAGGTGTACTAACACTCAGGCCTACTAAAAAGTCAACAAGCGTTTTCATGCGCTTTTGGACGAGTGAAAAGTGAATATTTTTCACATCACCACTTTTTGGCCCCTCATGATCTTGCACATACCCTGTTATTGGGAGTGGTTCTATTGAGGTTGCTAAGGATGCATTCAACAATGTTCTTTGTGTCCCTTCACTATCTTCCAACCTCCTTTCCATCTGCCACATTACTCATATTGGGAAGGGCAAGATGGATGAGTACACCTCTAATTCAATGTTGATCAAAGATCAACATAGTAGAAAGATCCTTGCAATTGGCATAGTTGACCATGCATCACAACTATATGAGTTATCTCAATTTTCTTCCATTGAGCATGTTGTTCCATTGACTAGTTCTATATCTCATGCATCTTGAGTGGATTATATATTTGTGGAGAAGTTTGGTCACTTGAACCTTTGTGTGCTTCAATCATTCACCATAGTTCTTGAGACTCATGTTGTCCCTCCTTCTCTACCTCCTACTTTAGATATCAATCCAGTTCAGCAGGATGATTGTTCCTTTTAAGCAATGTGGGATGAGTACTTTCTAGATGTTGCAACATTATTTGATGCATCACACACGCCAAACATTGCAGAGTTGTTTGATGTATCATACACTCTAGACATTGGGGACACATTTGAGGACCTTCACTTCCTCTTTGATGATAGTTTGAGCATTCTTGTCATTCCATCTTCAATGCCTTTAGAGGTTGTTTGTGAGGTATCTTCACAGGTTTTTGGATTTTCTTCATTTGATTTGGCATATCATGATTCATACATGTGACAATTGAGCAATCTTCCATGGCACACATTGTGAGACTATTCCTTCCATCTCCTTTCATAGAGTTTATAAGATTTGGCTATGTAAGTAGCCACCCAAGAATATGATAAGAATAAATTGTATTCCGACCAAGAATGCAATACAATAGATGGAATGAATTGGATGATCATTACATAGGAGACCCCTTGCTTATATAGCCAAGGTGAGTACAAAGGAGTGAATGAGACAATAACAAGTGGTGTCTCATTACTTGATATTCAAGAGACAACTTATCACCCACCCAAGGTGGAATCACATGCCCACCAAAGGTGGATCATCCTCCAATGTGTAATAAAGTTTGTGCAAAATGTGCAACAAAAGTGGAGAGTGATAAAGTGATAACATGATAACTCCACATAAAGTGGAAATGATCCAAATACTCCTATGTAATTCTATAAGTAAGCTTAAGTAAAGTGTAATTAGTACCTAGGTGTGAATTAATCAAGATAAAATACCTTAACTACACCAACCCCCCTCCCCCCCTTAAGTGTAACTTAGAGAGAATGTACAAAAGCTAACAATGCAAAATGGGTCCTAACTACTAGGCCATGTTAGGTACCCATATACAGTTGCAATGCAATTTCTCACAATCAAAAAAAGGGAGGAAATCATGTAGGAAAAAACTCTTCTTCAAAAGAGAGATGAAAACACACAATACTCTCGGTGATGAAAAAAAAGTCAATCTTAAGATTTTTGAACCTCCTCGTAACTAGTGTCACTCATGGTGCCCTTCTTTTTTTTCTCTTTGCTGGTATCTCTGCTCTCTTTCACTCATCAATCAACTCCCATTGGCTGGCAGGACTTGTGCTCTTATATCAGGTTTTCATTCAATTCTCAGAATAAATGTTTCAAGGCTACATTCAGAAATTTGTGACAACTTAAAGATTATACAAATGAGGGTTACCCATCTTAGTTGTAAACTTTCAGCATCATGTAGATTTTCCTTATTGATTTCTTACTTTCAAGTGTCGAAGACACACTGCCAAGTAAGGATGTACTCGCCCTCTTCTCTCTGCAACCTTTGATCCTTTAAACTTTATGCCCGATCCTGAACTGTAGATCGCAAATCTTTTGTTGAGGCACTTGGAGTGGCGCTACTTCTTCACCAGTGGCCTGAGCTTTTACTCTATGTATTTAGTATGCTTGATAATCACCTTTCTACCTTTTGCGAACTCTGCTACTTGCCTGAAGCTATCACTACAAGGATAAACATATGCAAACTCTACTACTAAATTTGGCCAAGACGGCCCTAAATAAGGAAAACAAGCATTTTATTTAAAATTATTATTAACTCTTCCTTAAGTCAGCCAAGGCCATCCCTAGTTATTATTATTTTATTTATTTAAATATCATTTATAAAGCAAATAAAAGGGTGCTAATGACCACTGCCTGGCTGGCCGACCACCCCTTTGAAATCGGGTTCATCATAGGATGTCCATTTCAAGTTCTGCAAAAACTAGTTGAGGAAGCATCTAACATCACACTTCTAATGCAGTGGTTATTTATGAAAACAAGGGAAGTATGCATTTCTAATGTGATTATGAATTTATCTTTTTGTTTGCAAGAATTCTTTTTCTAAAATATAATAGTTGTGCAATGTGAATGCAATTTAGCTTTTTTTGAGAATCGTGTAGATAAATTGCCTATAATGTTCATATTAGTCAGCAGATTATTTTTGCTGAAGATAAGCATCTTAAGGAAACTTTATTGAGCGATATTGATGAAAGTCAACTTCATGAAATCTATGGAGGGAAATTGCCTTTGGTACCAGCGCAAGATTGTATTACAGCTAACAGTGCCCCTGTTACATTGAGTAATGATGGAGATGGATTTCTATAGCAGTAGCCGCACCAAAATAGATTAGCTTTTCTTTCATGATTATACTGTATTTTTTAATCTTTTATTACATTTTGTTCACAAAAGATATTTGCCAGAGCTATTTAAGTATTGAAATCACCTTTTCAATGGATTTCCCAATAACATTTTGTTCACAATATCAACAAAATCCTATGAGTGATCAGAATAAGTTGTTTTAATTTGTTCTTTCATTCAAAATGATCAGAATCAATAATAAATCAGTATTTGTTAATAACTTTTTAGATTATTTTTACTAAAAAGAAATGTTGTTAGTGTGCTTCTAAATATGATTGTGTAAATTTTTATCATCAATGTTTCAGATTATACTCATGATCTATCATCAGAATGTGAGAATTCAAGAATGCAAAAGATGATGGATCATGAAGTATGATCTGAAAGATTGATAATTTACACACAATCATAACTAAAAGTATACTAGAAACATTATCATAAATTGTGAAAATCTACTACCATTAAAAAAAAATGTTTAAATTCTTCAAACAAAAGTGTGGTATTTGCATCCTGATTGAACAAAAATACCGGTTATATGAAATCATGGATTGGGAGCATTAAGTACAAGACATTTTTACAGAATTTTTGCTACGAGAAATAACGGTATTGCATTTAACCAAACTTCGATACAGATTTGTGTCAAACCTCTTTAGGTAGAAGAAATTTTAACAGAATTTTTGCTACAGGAAATAATGGTATTGCATTAAACCAAACTTCAGTAGGGATTTGTGTCAAAGCTCTTTTGGGCTTGCATCCATGTGAAGTTAAAGCTCAATGGTCGTATACAGCATAGCATAGGAAAACTATCCAGGGGATAAATTGGCAAAAGCCGCAAAACTGAAACATAAAGATTTTTTCCAATTAAAATGGAAAAAATTTAGTTAAAATTAAGGTTAAGGTAAGGGAAAAAAATCTCTGCGAAAATCAGAAAATTTCTGAAACCCAGAAGTTGATCTTTTGACCAAAAGATTGTGATTTAAAGGGTTTTTTTCGGTTAAAAAATGGTATGATCATTTTTATGGAAAGACTCAGAATTTTTGATCAAAAACTTAGCCAGCAGGACCGAGAGCCCACTTATCATGATTAATCATGAAAACATTTCTGCTTCTTAAGACATGTTTGAGTCAGCCTTCCATGTTGCAGCGAAGGATTCAGGAAACCCTTCCCATAAGCCTCCAAATAAGCTTTCGAAGGCCGCATACTGGCTTTCACCAGGCCTTGGTATAGCGGAAGAACCATCTATAATTGTCTTCAAGATTTGAATTACCATTTAAAATTTTTCGATTCTAGCTTGTCTTGAAATAAAATCAACGAATTAAACCAGTGTACTAGTTGCATGTTTGAGAAATCAGCATTGCATAGCAGTATTGTTATGTCATTTTGTTGGGAAACGAAATTAATAACACATAGAATGAGGAAGAAAAAGGAATGTTCAGTATAAACATCACCAAAACCCATCATGGGTAGAAAGATAGTTAAGAGATAGGCTATTCTGCTTCTTCAAACTAGAATTGAAATATACAACTCAATTATTTGTTTCATAATGGAAACATAACGATTATTGCATATTCACATCCCTTGAGAAACCATTTCTAATAGTTCTTTCCTCACCACTATATTAAGCAACTTCTTCAGAGAAGCCTCATTGTGAATCAATTTTATGTTTGAAATGATTTCATTGTCTTTGTTTGTATTCCAAGGCTTTGGCAAAAAAAAATGTTGGTATATTTTGTCATTGGGATGGGAGTTGGGTAATTTTGATGTACAAAATGAAGGCAAATGGTAGGATAAACATGTCAAACTATTTTTTTAGTGTGAAAACATAGGGCCATCTTGGAATGAATGAATGGATGAAGGAATTTTTATGATATTCACAAGACCAACAGTCTAAGGGGCCCAACATCAAAATCTAGACCATTTTCATATTCTTTTCTATGTCAACTCTCATGTTATGAATCTTTATCAAAAAACCAGTGGTTTGGTGCAGCCTTACTTTGTCAAAAAGTTGGTTTAGACAGCCCTCGAAGTTGTTCTCATACTACTCACGGATATCCTGGTAAACAACACATTCAAAAATAAAGTGTCATTCAGTTTCAACAACCCCTTTGCTGCATAAAATACATGTTCTTTCTTCCCAAACCTCCTTCGAACCGTCCATCTACCTATGTCACACCATATATTATGAGATTTGGTTCTTAGTTGTGCCACTAGCAATTTAGCTTTTATCTTTGATTGCCACCCGCAAGTATTCTTTATCCTTATGACCCCGAGTGGGATTGAACTCTTTCATAGAGTGGACTTTTTCCCTCCCCATTTTCTTTGTCCAAATGACAGCCTTGAATTTTTCTAGTAAAAGTATTTTTTTCTCTTCATTGGTTTTGGGACATTTTTGTATGCTAATGTCCTATTTATTCAATCATTCCTTGTTTTGCCTCATCCATGTCTTTTTCCTATGGGTTAACCTCTCCCCAACCACTAACTTGGGGCAATGATGATATTCAACTTTGTTTCTAAGATAGCTTAACAAACATATAACTACTGAAGCTTCCATCAAGAACATACCTACTTGAGCCAAGAGAATCTCATACGAAATTGTTGATTTAATTTTAAGGCTAGTGGTGACAAGATGTTTTTGTATTCTTTCAATTTGTTTCCACTTGTGGTTAGAAAGGTTGCTCCCCCAAACCTCACAACCATATAACACAATTGGTGTAACTAGTAGACCAAAAAGAGTCTTCTTGGTTTTTCAATCCCATAGTTTTGCTTGTCTACACCTATTTTGTAGTAAGAAAGAAGCTCTCCATCCCCCTTGCATTCATTTAGTTCTACAAGTCACCTAACTGAGCCTGTTGTGAAAATCAATTCCCAATCATTTATATTCCTTCTTCCTCCACAATCTCAAGAAAACTTCCTTCAAAGATGAAGTTAACTTGTTGTTTCTTCCTCTTTAAAGAAAAAATCATGATCTTAGTATGGCAGTGTTCACTTGCATCCCTACATCCTAACATAAACTCTCTAGAGCTTTCAAGTGTTCTCTCAAAGCCTTGGTTGTTTGTGCAATTAGAATGAGATCGTTCACATAAAGAAGTAACTAGACACCACATACCCAGCAAGCTGGACACCCTCCCCCACAATTTTGTTTAGCCATTCTTCAAGTTTGTCAATGTATAAGCCAAATATGGTGGGTGAGAGGGGGCATCCCTATTTTACCCCAATATCATTGCCAAAGCATTCTAACATACCTTCTTTGGTCTTAATTTTATCTCTAACTTGCTCATAAAGTCTATGCACTACTAGTCTAAGCTTGTTCAAAATCTTGAGTTTCTCCATTCTTTTCCAAAGCTAGTCTCTAGGAACTGTGTCAAAGGCAATTTTGAAATCTATCAAACAATAGAAGGCCTCTCTACCTTGAAGATCGCAAACTTTATCAATAAGGTGTTGAAGAGTGATGTAATGGTCGATGGTAGAGTGTTTCAGTATAAACCTAGCCTGCCCTTTCACTCTTTTCTCTTCCTTTTTTGCCTAACTATTGATTTTGATGGAAGATACTACATTCTCATCCTTTTTTTAGGTGCTTGTTTTTCCAGACTTCAAGAGATGATATATTGTGTTCCTTTGTCTCATCATCTTATTTTCTTAATTGTTACTCCTATTGGCATAAGTTATACCATGATAATTGAAAATAGGAATTACACACAATGATCCACATATGATACATGCTCGACCCCTATGACATGCCTTTTTGAATTGGGATGATGGGGGAATATCAACTTTACATCCAAAAATTAACTTAAACCTTGTCATACTGAATCCATACAACAAACCTCTTTAGATCCACCTTTACAACCTCCCACTCAAATACTAGTCGGAAGACTGCTTGGAGAAGATCAATCAATCTTTTGATAACCAAATAGATATTGATGTTGATATTATTGAGGAAGACTCATGTCTCTACACTTGACTAAAAATTGTGGCCATTAGATAGATTATGAAGGAAGTACATTTATGCGTGGATGGGGACTATTGGATCCAACAAATTGAAAGTAAGGAAGGAAAATCATTTTGAATACATTGTTACCAAAGAAACCACAAGGAGAACGATGCAAAATCAAATAAAAAATAACAAACAAATGGATCCCTAAGAAAAAAAAGCATAAATAATTAAGGAAATATTGAAAGCAAATGCAATAGTTGATGCCTTAGATTGTTGCAAATGAAATAAATCACTCCTGGTATGAAATCATTGTCCTAGCCCACCATTGAAGATCCTCTTCTTAAAGGAGATGCAACAAAAATCCAATCTCATTTCATTAGAGGTTGAGTACATTAGGGAAAACAAAGAAGAAAGACAATTCGAGGAGTAGGTAGCTAGTTTGTCAGAGGATGATGATGGCTTACATGGTTGTGGTGAATATAAAATTGATGACATTGGTATCATTGGACAGGGATTCATTAACCAATTTGCCTCAAGATAATTGGGTTAATCAAAACCTAAGAAAATCAATGGGAGGAAGTCTGGAAAATAGAAGATAGAAGAAGTGGTGAAGAAGGGCAATACCAACATAAAAAAATTCATGACTAAATCCAAGGAAGGAGATGGGTCTTTTGGAGAGAAATGAAGTGCATAACATGAAATATTAGGGCTTAAACACCCCTGGAAAATGGCGCTTAGTAAATCATCACTTAGAGAAGCTACAAGTTGAGGTTGGCAAGTTTGTCAAGTATTACAAATAATGATCAGGTCTTTTCCATGAGGTGTGTGGCTCAATTGAGGAACTAGAGGACTAGGAATGAATGTATGAATTATTTTAATGATGTCCACAAGAGTGATCAATCTATGGAACGAAGGGATCACAACCTTAAGCCCTCTCCATATTCCTTTCAATGTCAAATATCCTACTATGAATCTTGACTAGAAAGCTAGTAGTTTGGTTGATCTTATCTTCATCAAATAAATTGTGCATGTTGTTCACCTTCAAGATGATTTTTTACCTATCATGGATATCTTCATATGCTGCATACTCAATGAGAAAGTGGCATTCTGTCTCAATTGCTCCCATCCTTCTGAACATGCAAGTTCTCTCTTCCCATAGCTCTTTTGACCTCTATCGCCCACTTGTCACATAACTAAAATGATGTGAACCCATCCTCAATTGTGCCACTAACGACCTTTCTTTCCCTTTAATAGCTTCCCCTAAATATTATTTATCTCCATGATCCTAAATTGGGTTAAACTCTTTTTGTAAGGATCTTTTTTTCGACCAATGTGATAAGTCCACATGGTAGTTTGAAACTTTTCCATGAAATTTTTTTTTAATTTCTCATTGGTATAAGGGCAGTCATGTAGGTTGATGTTCCACTTGCTCAACCACTTTTTGCTTTGTTTCATACAAGTTTTCTTCATATAGTCAAGGCCCTCTTTCATTGCAATTTTGGTCTAGCATTGGTTATCCATGTTTGAACAACCTTCTTTAAATAGCTTATTAGTTGGGTTATCATTAATGCCTCCAATAGAAAAGTACTTGCTTTTGTTAAAAGAATTTCATACAGTACTGAGGTTTAAACTTTAAAATTTCTTGTGATTAGGTGCTTCTAGATTCTCTCTAACTATTTGCATCCACATTTTGACACGTTGCCTCCCCAAACTTTGCAAATATAAAGAACAACTAGTGTGACCAACAAACCAAAAAGAGTTTTCTTTGAATGTTCAAGTCCTAAAGTTCATCTTTTCTGCACCTATTTTGGAGTAGATATGACGCTTTATATCCCTCTTGTATCCTTTTTGCACTACAAGTCTCCCAATTGAGATTATAGTGGAAGCCAATCCCAAGATATTTGTATTCTTTCACCATTACATTGGGTCACCTTAAAAAAGAAAGATAATTTGTTTTTCTTTCCTCTTTAAAGTGAAAATCATGATTATGGTTTTAGTAATGGCCACCTGCATTCCAACAACCTAACAAAAGTGTTCCAAGTCCCTTAAATGATCTCTTAATCCATGAGTTATTTTTACATTAAGATAAGATCGTTAATGTTTAAAAGTAGCTTCACCGCATATCCTACCAGTTGGACCCCTTCTCCATTTTTTTTTGTTAACCAAGTTTCTAATTTATCAATGTGTAAATCAAATAAAGTAGGGGATAAAGGGCACCCTTTCTTTACGCCAATGTCACTACCAAAACATTCAAACATTCTTTCACTAGTTCTGATTTTGGCTCTAACTCTGTCATGTAGCCTATGCACTGTCATCCTATACATGTTAGGGATACCTAATTCTTCCATTTTGTTCCATAGCTTTTTGCTAGGCACCGCATCGAAGAATTTCTTAAAGTCCATAAAAAAACAATATGCTTCTTCCCCCCGATTGTCCCATATTTTTCCTATCAAATATTGAAGACTTATGCAATGATTAGTGGTGGAATGTCTAGGCCTAAAAATCGCTTTCCCTTTTTCTCTTTTTTCTTCACCTTCTACCCAATTTTTGATCCTACATTCCATCATACTCCCAAAAAGTTTTCCAAGAAGGGGGTTGACCATAGTAGTTTGATAATTAGATGGGTTATTAATGTGCCCACTTTTAAAAGGGGGAATGACCACACTAGTTGTCTAATCCACCAAAAAACTATCCCAGATGACATTATTGAATATTCCTTTTATGTGAGGAGCAAGGGTATCATCTACCCATTTTAAAAAATTAGCTTGAAGCCCATCAATGTCACTAGCCTTAGCACTTGCTAATTTCTTTATTCCATATTTGATATCATCCACTATGAAGATTTCTACAAATTTGTTCAACATGGGAGGAGAATTCTTCTTGTGTATCTACTCATAAAGTAGCTTTTCATATTCTTCCTATTGAGCATCTATAATATTGTTCTCTATTTGTTTTCTCCTCTATTTTAGTTCCTCAAAAAAATTTGGGATTGCACTTTCCAAGGGAGATTAACTCCTCTCTTCTTGCATTTAGATACTCTTCTTTTTTTCTGCAATCAATTTTTCATACTTGTTATTTTTTTTGCTCAATCATTTTCCTTTTGTAGATCTCTTTCTTTCCTGACACTCTTCATCATAACACAAATTTGCTGAAAAAATATTTGCAACACTCTTTCTACTATAAAACCTTTTACATGTACCTGAAGCCTCTTGTATCATAGGAATAAGAAAACTAATATGAACATGACCATTCTCCTTATTGACCCTTTCATCTACCAAGGCATTATTTATCTCATGAAATTGTTTCTTAAGAGCATCATTGAAGATGTCATTGCTTCCTTATTTATAAGGGTTTTTCCCTTGGTAACTGCTTTCTTTTTCATGTGGAGATAATTTTTATTGTGTAGGATACTTGGAGAAAAGTACAACTTAACAAAGAGAGGCATGTGATCTAATTTCATCTCTATAGGGACTTCCCTAATGTCAAACCCCAACATTCTATATCTAATATTTTGAGAGAAAATAACATAATCCACCACACTAGCCATTTTAAGTATTGCAAGTGATACCCCCTCAAGTTGGCCATCCTCTCATGCTGTTTCAAATAACCATGCCAAACAGACTATACATCCCCAATAATTCTGCCCCCAAAATGTGATACACCACCATTACCATCTTGTGAAGCTCTCTTCCAAGATTGACCATATCCTTATCCCAACCATAAAGGGTTATTGTTCCCTTTTTTACCACTACTTAGCTGTAAATATTGATTACTATTTATCCTTGCATTGACATCCCCCATTAGCATTATTTCTCCTAAGGTGCTGAATAGAGCGATATCTCTAAGAAATCCCCTTGTTAGAATCTTGGTTCTCTTTTTTTTCAAATTCTTTCAAAAATTTGATAATGATATTTGTAGCCTTACTGTTCTTGTCATGTTCTTCCCTTATTTGTATTTTTATTTGTTTCTCAATGATTCCCTTTTGTTTGCTAAACCCTTTACCACTTGTGACCAAGATTTTCCATCTTTTATATGTTACCTTAGTTGAGACTCTTTAGATTCCACGCCATAAGATAAGACTAATTGAATTTCGTTTATTTTTGGTGTCCTCTTCATTCACCAATTCTGATTCGTTATCCCCAGCTAGTCTCTATCGACATTCCAGTTCCTATTTTATGGCATCCAATTCTTGTTGTCCTATTCCATTTTGATCTACATGTTTGATATTTTCTCTTTGACTGATTTGTTTTCTCTTTCTCTTTTTCTTGTTTGTAGCGTCTCTAACCTCTTTTTAATGTCCATGACCTCCTCCACATATAGTTCAAAAGACCACAACAATGGTTTTGAGGTTGGACTATAAAATTTTTTGTTGTCTTGTTTATCTTCAATGTTGTCATATTTGTTTGTTTTGCATATTTCTTCTTGTTTCAAATTTGATTTGGAGTTCTTATTAGCTTATGCTTGTCATTATAACCCCTCATTTTCATTCTCTTTCTACCATGTTTTTTCCACATTAGTTTACTAAGTCTTGTCTAATATTTCACCCTCGGTAAAATCATCAAAAACCATTTATTATGTGTTTTATTTATCTTTTGAATCTACCTACACCTTCAAATACCTTTGTATTATTTTCCATTTACTAGCATCAATCTTTCGACTGTGTTGCCTACTTGTTTTTGGAGTAAATCTGCCATGAAAAATTCCCAAGCCCTTGTTAAACCTTCTAAAGTTGCAATACATTGAGGTATTGTAAGACCACTTGTAAAATGTTTGCATCCATCTTTGTAAATAAGATCTAGCATTGGGCCCATCATCTAGGTTTGGAGATTACTGTCAAATCCTTCCCTCGTCACTGCACCTAGTTAGTAAAAAAATTATTTCCAATTGAAAAATGGGACCCTTTCATGCTATGTTTGTGACTAACCATTATTAAGTTTCCTTTTTACTCATCAAGGTTAAAAACCCTAATGTTTAATGTATTGATCCCATATTGTTTTATTTTAGTTTTTCCTTATTCCATTTTGAAATACAATGCATATTAAAAAATGAGTGGAGAGAAAAGAGAAGCAAGGAGACTATATTACCAGACTTTGTCTTTGACTGGACCTAACAAATACACTAAAATTTAAAGTAGAACACTTTGTTTTTGGTAGCGTGTGTTGAAGATTGGGTCCCTCCTTTCTTTTTGAATAAATTTTTTTGTCCTAGTTGCATTGTCTTCGCGAAAACCTTCAATCCGGTTGCATTGGCTGCACTAGATGGTCACTATGAAACCCTAGCTAGATGATCATCGTGTAAAGGCCTTTATTACAAATGAGCATTATGGAAAGGTAAAAATGTTTAAATAAAAAATATTTAAACATTTCCAAATTGGATGATGTGTTAGAAAAATTTTTGTCTTGAATTTTAATTCATATTGTTCAACATTTATAGCCCCACCAAAATAGAGGACAAACACAAACTAAAATTAAGAGAAGAATGAAATATTTAATTGATGTCCTATTAATTTGGGGGTGATTTTAATGTGATTATATATCTTGGAAAAAAGAGTTGGGGACCTAAAAAAATCAATAGAATGATGCAAAACTTTAGGGGCTCAATAAAATAAACAAGAGTGATCGATCGGGAAAATTTGAATTGAATATTTACCTAGACCAACAAGCGCATTGGATTTAAAAATATATTAGAGAGACTTGACCATTTTTTAATTTCACCTTGTTAGTTATGTGGTTCTCTAGGAGTGGAAACAAGCATCATCCCCTTGATAGTTACAAACTATAAGGATCAACCTTTCTGAAGTATAAAATAGAAAATCATACAAAGATAATGTTAAATTTTTTACCTCAGAATACATGAGTATTTTTTTGGTTTAATTTCCAATGCCAGATATTGATTACTTAGAAGATACACTGAATTTTAAAAGAAGGTCCATATAGAATGTAAATCACTTAGCCAATATGGGATCTTCTGTCTTGGTCATTAAGTGGTCATATGGACCATACCTCTATCCATGTAGGATAGGACTAAATAAGTGGTCTTTTGAATCTTATCTCTATTCATATAGGCTAGGAAATGAGTAAGTGATTTTTAGACCATACCTCCATCCATACGGGATGGGTTCTCATAAGGACATAAATACATAAATGCTTTGATCAAGGACTTACACTCATTTGACCAATATGAGTCTTGCGTACCTAGTAAGAAATATCATAGACTGCCCAAGAACCGTGCCAAGAATTTTTGCAAGGTTACCAATAGTTTTAGGTCTACACCCTTCCTTGGGTTTTGGGCATACAACTAAGTGCAAAATCACTAGAATTAACTTAAGTCTTGTATTGCTTCTCAGATTTTGGGTATCCATCCAGGTACAAGTACCTTCATGAGTATCAGATATGTCAAAAATGGTAGGTTATAGTTTGTTCATTAATGATGAAGTATTTTCTCTCTCAGCTATATCCAAAACACCTAGGTATTGGGAAAATCCTTCATCAACTAGACTGCCAACATACCCTATATCTATGGGATAAAGGTGTATATGGATTCACACTACTAATAGTATGTATTTCTAATTTAGCTATGCTTGATGTAATTGTTGCTTAATTACAGTCCTTTTGGGGCATTCTCCAATTTCATGGAGTTCTTCGCCATTATACACCCACTTAGATGAGTTAGGTGGATCCTGTGTTATCCATTACCAACACTAGTAGTGTTTGTCATATATTTATGGTTGACAATATGTATAGAGTTTACCTATGCACAAGAATAGTTTGTTAACTCTACCTCTAATTATTACTATCTGAGTACTCTTCTAAGTTGTTATGAGCTTTAGGTAATAATGCTTGGTTTTGCCAACATGAGTTCTGTAGTCATCTAACAAAAGCTAATTTGGTAGGAACAACATCATCTATTTTCTTGCAAAATAAATAACTTTGAGATAACATAAAAGGCTAAATAATCAACAAGATAGTTATCTTCAAATAGGCATGTCCTAACTAATTTTCACTACAACAAATCCCTATGATTAGCTTCCTTTTTTGCTCTATTTTTTCTTCCACACACTGATGTAATGTATTTCTCCTCTATTGTTTTGAAATAAAGGTGTTATTTATTAGGTCAACGCTATGTCTAGTGTCACTTGCACCTAGCAAAAGAGACTGACACAAACTTAGGTGCTCTATAATGTCGGTATCTATGTCAAAATTGGTGCCCAGTTTGATGCCTAAATGGACACCAATTGAACAATTAGATGCATAATCAGGCACAATTTTTAAATCGTCCATTTGTTGGTCTATTATATTTAATTTTCTTGGTGTGTTCATGGTTAGGATATCTTTTGATTTAATGTCCTAGCCTAACACTTTATTATTTTTGCCTTGTATTTTGCACGTGCTTTAAACATGTTTATCACACCCTCGTGGAGGTTAAGTTATTTTAGGAAAAGATGTTGTGAGGTTGATGTTTTGTATACTCATGATGGTTAAGGTAGATGATAGATAGTGGTTGTGAGGCTTTATGGTAGTCTATGGGAGATGATACAAGTTTTGTTTCCTCCTCATGACTTGATCATACAATTAATGCCTTAAGTCCGCAAGGAAGCAACGGTGTGCCATGTGTCAATAATTGAAGGTCCTCATAGAAACTTTTAAAGACTTTCAGTTGGACTTGTGACCCTACAAGGGGATGTTTGTGATGACTCTAACAGTTTGTTGCATCCTCATAGTGGTTAGTTTGGGAAATGTTTAAAGGTCATGAGCTTGTGGGAAAGAATAAGATTCTATGGTGGTCCCTTGTCATTTCCTTGAGAATTATTATGCGGGACCCACTTTTGGCTTGTGAGGAAGCAGGGATGTTACATGTGGCACTTGATGGGTTTTCTTCACCACATCAGCCCAAGGTTAACAAATTGGGATGGTTGCATGTTGCGATTGAGCGAGGTACTAACACCTGTTGAAGACCTCTGGCCTCACATCCTCACAGACCTAAATTCCAATTGAGGAAAATGACTGTGATCTTGTGATGAAATGAATTGATAATCAAGGTTGGGTAAGTCACAACTTAGTGACACTTTATGTGGGTTACTCAAAACTATTTGACAATATATTAAAGAAATAAGTGGTGGTAGGAACAATTTGAGAAGAGATGTCATGATTGATGGAATGTTACAGTTTGTGATCTAAAAATCATTCCCTTACTACCAAACCTTTTGAGGGCGTCATCTACGCAGTGTCACATTTAACTTGTAACCAAGGGAAAATGCCACAATGAAATGTCTTGTAGTTGTTGGGATAGGTGCAAATCTTGGGATAGTTGTTGCTTCTTTTTTTGTTGTTTGAAAGTGCGAGCCATAGCTTAAATATAGGAAGGGATAAATTCAAAATGAGTTTCATGTGTTGTCTAAATTTGGGTTGTTCATGATTGAAAGGGAGTGTTTCTTTGTTTGAGTGCTAAGGATGGGGTGTGATGAGGGTACAAAGGGATTTTACTATAACAAGAAGGGGTTAGACCAAGCCATGTTGCAGGAGATATACAAGGATCGTGGTGATGAACTAGTTGATAATACATTTCTTAATTGTAGAGATATTGAAATTGCCTTTGATAATTGTAGAGATATCAAAAGCTATGGGTAGAGCTTGCAAATAATTTCAATTTCTTAGATTACTACTGTGGTTCCTTTTGTTGGGATGGAGGAAAAGAAAATTATGGGTGTAGACACAAAATATGGGAGTTTAGAGTCATTTTTTTCTTCTTATGTTGTATTTCAAAGCCATCTCCTGTGAGGGAAGATGGTGAGAATTTACATTCTGCCATTTTCTACCTCAAATACCACCCATGGGTGATAATGGCATGGCTCATAGGCCTGGCGATAATAAGCATTGTTTCCTTCTTTGGATCCTAGTCTTTGCAAGTAGTTTCACTCGAGGACACAAACAAAGGTAACAACCTTCATCTAGAGAATATCTTCTATGATCACCTAGTGGCAGTTGGTAACAAAATATAAAAGGAATACATTATCCTATAGCTTGTTTCATTCCTTGTGTCTATAAAAGGAATACCAAGGTCAATCCTACAGGTTTTGAAAATTCTTTGTACATGGACAAGTATAATAGTTTTTGTCATAGGTGTTTTTGTAGAAATGAAAATCACAAATTCTTGTATTAAATGAAATGTATGAATAATTATGAAGAAATTAATTGAAAATATTATTTCAAGATTGTCTCCTACTCCATTTTCTTTCTTTTAGATAAGTTTTTTATTAGGAAAAATAGGTTTTGAATGGGCCCCAAAACCATATATAGCCAATTTTTGGAGGGAACCATAACCCTTTACAATGCTGAGAAAGATAGGAAATATTAGCACCGACCATAGAGAGACAACTGGGGTACAAGGAAATTGTCTTTACAAAACCCCCCAACATAGATTGCTAGCAGAACTACTAGCAATCCCATACCAGCAAAATAACAACAGCCACAAAAAGATAAGACAATGAAGCTCTAGCTGCTCCAAACCTAAAGCCTAAGATTTACATCAAACTAGGGTTTTCTGGTTCCCTAAACCAATAGTATGGGTTTTATCTTAGCTCCCATAACCATAATAACCTACCAAATCCATGCTCATAGCCACAGGGTTATATTTGAATCCCATATATGTTAGGTCCACAAAGAGAGAATGACCCTTACACAACCGGATCCTGCAAGTAGTCAAGTAGTTATAAGGGAGAGAAGGCCTTTTGCTCCCATGATAACACTTCATCCAACCGACACAAACCACCTCCATAGGATGTGTGACATCCACCTCAAAAGGATTCGAGGGTGAAGGGAGTAGGAACAGATAGAGAATCCACCACCAAATAACCACCTGAATAGACCCTACCTCAATAGGGGTATACTCCACCTCAATAGGAGTATAGAATAAAAGAATCCAGCCCAAAAAATAATCCCCCATCAGAGGCAAGAACATGCCTTTCTCCCAGAATGAAGGAGCATTCAGAACCGGGGGAGAAACATATAGGAGGGTCACATACCCAATAAGAAAGAAGTAGGTGCTACCAACCCAAGTAGAAAGCAACCCAACAACATCTACCGCAGATGGAGGCTCCTTACAATACAGATGTCCCTTAAGCAACATAAAATATTTTTCAAGACTACCAGAAGACAAAAGCCCATCTCTCACGAAGTTGTGCCCTACTTTAGAAGGCAGTCAGGGCAACAAATCTATCTCCGAGAAAAAATTAGCTTCTAGAAATAAGGGAGAAGACAAGACTATGATCACAGACTCGTTAAAAAAGAAAGGATCAAAGCCATCCCAAGCTAAGTCCAACCCGTTAGATATGTTCATAACATGCCTTTGGACCTCAAGCAGCCATAGGTACTTAGCATCTCTACTAGATAGGAAGATATTTTCCTTCACAAATCTATATCTAGCCCTTGAGACTAGACCGCACAAGAGAAGAACCTCAACAAAAGCTAAGGGATCTTGGCTACAAGCCCAACAAAAGGGAAGAGGGACTGTAGAAGCCCTAAATAGATCCCCCGCAATCTTTGCAAAGGCATGCACAAAATACAGGGGACTCCTAACACAGCCCCTGCTAAAATCAAGGTAGGCCCGCACATCAACAATGCAGATGTCCTCCTCAGCAACACCATCTCCCTGTGAAACCCTAGCTCCAGTTCTCGCTCCCGCACTGCCTTCCAAAGAGATGTGAACATTTAGATTTAGAAGAAGAACCCCATCAAAGGCTGAGGGAACCAAGAAAGAAGCCCAACAAAAGGGAAGAGGAGCCTCAGAAACCCTGAGCAGCTCCCCTGCAACCACAGTAGAGGCGAGTGCCAAAGGCAAGAGCCTCCCAACACAACCCCAACAAATGAGGTTGGCTCACGCATCTACTTCACCATCATCCTCCTCTATGCTTGCATCTGCATCACCATCCTCCTCCTCTGCATCACCTTCAATCTATGAAGCCCTAGCTCCCGCACTCGCTCTCACTCTTCCCTCCATTTTTTATAATCAAATCAATATTGAAAGACAAATTATAGTGTTGCAATTTTCTATTAGATAAGTTTGTTTATTCAAAATAGCCAAATTTGTCTTCATGATAATTTCATGAATGTATAATGTGTTTACTAGTTTTCTTCAAGGAAGAGATTAAATCCTTTTAGATGCATTATAGTGATTTAGGGAAAATAGTAGTGATTTCATGAGTGTAATATGAGCTGATAAATGTGAGAAGTGTATGTATGGTATAAATCTGATGATAGTATTGGTTATGTGGGATTAAACATTGTGATATGGAAAAAGGTGATCAATGGTAGAACACCACTTCCCATATACATTGAAATATGAAACCCTACCCTTAGACCAAATATGATTAACACAACCCAAAATGGATGAAGGGGTGCTAATGAATGATCTAGATAAAGGGGGATTTTTTGGTGGTGGTATGCTCTCCACTGATATAAATGTACGTATATGGAATGTAAAGTATAAAAAACACTTATGAAATGATAAAGAATATGACAAACAACAATGTATGATATCAGATCTAATGTATCAAAGTAAGTGCTACAGGAAAAGAATGATGTACTCATCTTGATTGCTAGAAGTGGGCAAGTGAACTTCACACCTACAATTGACTATTGAAAACATGTTGAAATCAAAACCATCTAGGATCTGGAACTCTGAGACCTATAACTTCTTATCGTAAAATTTGCAGATTTTCAGGATAAAACTGACTCAAGTCAACCTAGTCCCAAAAAGTCAGCCAAGTCCTAGAAGGGTAAAAATTGATAAAATCTATAGAGGATCAAAACCTGGTTTCAAGACCCTAAAAATTTGGATCTAAAACTATGCCACCTATTCTTGCACACAAGAAAAATGGGGAAATTATTGTGGAAAGGAACTCTTGTATAGGAATTAATCTTGAAAGGAAATAAGAAATACATGTAAGATAAGACAAATGTAAGTATTCACCTTTCTTGTCAAACCCTCATGGATGAATGTGAATCCAATAAACCCATGAAGATGTATGATTGAAATGTGTTGTAGAATCAAGGATGTCTTCACAAATGCAATTGATCTACTCTTTCAAAATCCAAGATCTTGGATGCATGTATGATTGATCACTTCAATGGAGAAGAAGTGGAAGAAGGAAATGGATGTAGATCTTCTTGCTTGCTTTGAGAATTCTTCTACTTGGCTACCATGGAAGAGAGAAACTTGCTTAAAAATGAGAGAATATTTCCTTTGAATGAATGTAAGAAGGATTGGATATCTTGAATTGGGAGCCTTTCCTTCAAATATTGAATCCAAGAGAGCACTTCAAATTAATAATAATTGCTTGCACATAGAATTAATTGGTTGTAATAGGATTGCATATGGATAATAATAAATGTCAAAATGAAAATATTGAATGCCCTTTTATACTCATTTAAATATCCAAAATTGACAGGCTGACAATGGTCAAGAGCGGGAAAAGAGTATCCCCACATTGGGCTTGGAGCCCATTAAAAAATCTCATAGGACTATGTCAAACTAGGTTAGTCTAGTCTAGGACTAGGCTGAATTTGGCCTAGTTCCAGAGAAGCAAATTTCAAAATGGAACTTGGGATGCATGAAATGTGAAGAGATTCAAGGAGAAAGGAAAAATAGGAGAATGAAATTAGGCATAATCACATCCAGATCTAGGAAATCACTAAAATGAGGCCCAACAGGTCCTGGAGCCTCCAAATAAATGGGTGCTAACTTTTTAGGATGGTACACATATATGATAGACATATTTAGTAATCTTAAGCTTGTATCTCTATGAGAAGTTAAACATAAAGTTGGATGTTTCTTATAGTTTTTTTTAACTTGGTTTCCCTATAGGTTAAGCACTAGTCTAAGTCATGCTAGATTACTATTTGGAGAGCACACTAATCCATGAATCTGAAATAATTTTACTTTGTGTTGTTGATTTCATGGTAAATTATTTGCATTCTCAGTAAGGACCTAGAAGCTATGGTGAGAACTCTATTCTTTTGATACTCCAATAGAGTTATTTTGTTGTTATTAGTTTTGATTAAGTCATAATGATTGTCAAAGTCATTTGGTAAAGAAGGATAGTCAAGTCAGTAAAGAATAAGCTAGTGATAAAGGAAAAAGGAATTTCATTAAAAGGAATAAGGAGGAAACACCAAGCACCGAGCACCAAGCACCGAGAAAGTATCAAGTTACAACACTTATCAAATAGAGAAGAACATACATGATACTGAGAAGAAGAAAATTGTATTACCTAGCATCATAAGCCGACATAAAGAGAAACTATAGATACATTGAGTCTGGACACCGAAAAGAAAAGGGTTTACAAATCTCAAGGAAATTGTTTGTTAAGCATTGGAGATTTAAACATAATGGTTTTGTATGATTACAAGGTGAGATCTGCCAATGATAATTAAATGTGATATATGCATTGGATAAGTAACCAATGCTAGAACTACTTAAGGAGATGATTCTAGATTGTTTCCATCGCTTTTGGAATTGAGTATAAAATGGATCGAAATGTGAAGATAAATAAGAGAGTATATGCAAAGGAGAAATTACAGAAAGTGGGTGATGATATTTCAGAGATAAGTTTGGAGGTGATGAGTAGAGAAGCCACCGAGTAATAGAGAAGTTAGAACAAATTGTGAATGAGATTCAAATTTGAAGTTACTGAGTACATAATTGATATTATGAGAGAGGTACAGTATGAGGTGAATTGTTATTGAGAAAATAGAGTCTCTATAGCATATGTTGATGCAATCACTACATGCAATTTATGTTATTGATTAAAGTGCAATAAAAAATTGTAAAAGCTCTTAATGGAGTATATCCTAACAGATCTTATATTGTAAATAATTTAATAGGGTACATTGATGAACTACAACTAATTTAGAATGTAATTGAAGATTTGTGATTAGATATGTAATATGATTAAATCAGTAATATGTTGTCATTGATGTCAACTAGTTTGACAACACTTATCTTGTAAGTTACTATACCGAAACATCTATAGAAAAGGAGTAAAATAGATGAAGAATAGAAATATCTACATGAGGAAGATGTATATGACAGATGAGGATAAGGAATACATTGGGTAACTTATTGATGAGTCTATGACCTTATGTTATTGACTTGATTATGTTTCATTCATCTATGATGAAGAAAAGAGCTGAAAGACACAAGGCAATGTGGTCGGTTGATGAAGTATCACAGTATACACTGAGTAGTGTAGTGTATACCAAGCATAGTATAAACTGAGCTTGTGTTCACCGACACATTTCTTTGTTAACCAAGCAGGAGAAAGGAACTAAATGATTAGTTTAGCTGATAAGGATTGATGAGTTGTAAAGTACCTCATGATAGAAGATGGAGATAAAGTTTGTTACGAAGATCGATGGCTAACAAAATTCAAGGAAGATCTAAAGGATGGAATTAAAATGTGTTTCTGACATAATAGTCGAGAAAGGTTTAAGAGAAAAAATGGATGAAGGAGAATAAGCGGCCAAAATCTTATGGAGGAAAAGAAAATGATTTACTTGTCTATTTAGGAGACTAGGGTTTCATTATGAAACTTATGCTAGAAGAAGGAGACTGCAAGATTATCACATGAACAAGCTTCATGTATGCCTGATCAAACTGGTTAAGGAGAACTGAACTGCAGAGTTTACTGAGTGTCAGAAAGCTATTACCGAGAGACAGTGTCATTGATTATTGATTGATACAGAATTGATATATTGATTAGAGGATTAGAATGAGCATAATATAGATTTGAACATCTGCAATTGAAGTTGTATTGTAATCAGATCACCTACTATTACAGTTTAACCATTGTATACATAAAAATCTCTTAACCGAGTGGACTTGTAAGTCTTGTAATGTCATTCATAGAATGTACATTTGTTATCCTATCAACCCCATAGTGAATTCTGGTTGGACGATAACTGTTGGTCTAAAATCCTCTAACAAGGTCACACCTCATAGTGTGTTTGTAACCTTTAACAGCGTTGGATCTTCACCAACCTCACTTCAGAAGAGTGAACAATTTTTGGGTTGCCGGTCCTAGGTGGTTTTTCCCCTCACAAGGTTTCCACATTAAATCTTTTGTGTTATGTGTTCATTGTGGTGATTGTTTGTTATCATACTTTACATATTGCATGTTGGATTTGATCGGTAATCATTATATGTTATTGACTGGTAATCAGTAAAAGCACAGACAGTATAATATTTTATGTTACCGAGCTGCAAAAGTTTAAGTAAATTATTTTGGATTATACATTTTGATTTGGGACTGTGGATAACTGATTCGCCCCCCTCTCAGTTATTCTAACATACATCTCTTAGATTAGAGTTGTAAAATCATTTAGCAAGGTAGAATTAATCAATATTTAGACTCTTAACAGGGTTAATACTCTTAATAGGGTAAGCTATTAGAAATAGCTAACATTGTAGCTCTAACTGAGAAAGATTTTTACTGGAGTAGTGAAGTGTTGTGGGTGTCATCCCCACCATAGCTTTTTCCTCTAACCAAGGATTTATGCGATACTGAAAAAATGGTGTTATGAGTTGTATGTTATGATATTCATTTACATATTTTTGTGTTATTACATGAAAGTTTTGAATTCAATGAATGGTTAAGAAATTTTGATAAAGTATTTTTGACGTATTGATTCACCCCTCCCCTCTGAGTACTTAGCTTTTCATAAATTAATCCAACAATTGGTATAAGAGAAAAGTCTCTTATTCAGAATTTTAACCACTTAAGAGGAAAAATCTAGAGAGATGGATAGCTATAGGTATGAAAAGATGATTGATAACATGAATATGGAATTGAGGATTGCAAATGACTAGATTGATGAAATAAGGCAGAAACTGAAGCATTCACTCAACAAGAGAAAGGAGCTAGAACATCAATTGAAAGATACACAAGATCAAGTTGAAGAACTTGAAGAACAATCAGAAGGAAATTTATCTGATGAATCTAAAGCTGCCATATCAGAACTAACTGAAAGGAACAAATGCTTAACTGGTCAGGTAAAAGCACTAAAAAGAGAACATGAAGCTCAATTGGTAAGGATGTGTGAAGTCTTGGAACAAAAGAGAAAAGTTGAAGATGATAAAAGAATGGTTGAAGATGAGAGAAGGGAAATGAATGCAAGGTTAAATGAGAAAGATAGGGAAATACTAAGGTTGACACAAATTCACTATAACTTGATAGATCAACTAGTTGGTGCACAAATCAGGAAGTTTCAAGGAAAGTTGGAGAGATTGTTGAACTAAGATTAGAAAATGAACATTTGAAGAATGAACTGAAATCTAAAAAGGATTATGTTCAAGTCTTAAAAAGGAATGAAGAAACATTGAGGATACTGGATGAACAACTAAGAGGTCAAAGACAACCAAGAAATACTAATGGACTTGGATTCAATAAAAACAATACTACCAACAAGGGAGAGTCCTCAAAATAAGTAGAAAACTGAGATAATGCTACTTCACCAAAGATAAAGAAGCCTACTTGCTATCATTATCATAAACTGGGTCATACAGCTAATGTTTACAGGAGAAAGAGTGGTAATCCACCGAGAATTCCTATATTTAATGGTTATTGTTACAATTACAATAAGTTTAGTCACAAAGAATTTCAGTGTAGATCAAGGATTGCTAACAATACAAGGAAGCCAAGATTCGATGACTATTGCAATAACTGCAACAAATATGGTCACAAGTATGAAGAATGCAAGTCATAAAGAAAGAATGTGAAATGGGTACCTAACCGACATAATACTGCAAACAACTGACAAGGAGGAACTATACCATGGGACTACAATGCAAGAATTACATGTACAACTTGTGGGAGATTTTGACACATAGCAAAAAATTGCATGTTGATGCATGGAAGGAACAATATAAGATCATGGAGAAATTTTGGAATGACTTTTTTTCATTGTCAAAAGGTTGGTCACCTAGCTAAACACTCCAGGTACCAAGACAAAGCCCCAATCGAGGAACAATCGAGTGACACTACCCAAGTTAATGTTAAAGAGATAAGAGATCAAATGAATAGAACATGGAGAAGAAAGTGTCAAGATGATGGAACTGAACTTGGAACAATAGATGACACCTCATCTTATGGATCCGATGTACCTATCTTCACTTAATTGGTCAAAGGTATGTGTAGGAGATGATAACTAAAATTCTATCTTAAATCAGTTCTTAACAAGTGTGAAAATATCCATATTAGCATATTAAGATGCATTTGGATATATGTTGTGAAGTTGACATTTCATAATTTGATTGGTAAGAGTATATGTTGTTTTGTTCCATTTGGTGAAAGGAAAGTGTATTTGGTAATCGGTGAAAATGGAGTTGGTAAAGAGCATTTAATGCTAAAATTATAGTTGTTGGTAACCCTAAATGAGGAAAAACTATAAATAGACCCCTTTCCATTTAACTTTCACCTTACATTTTCGTGAGCATTTGAAGCACTATGCAGATATGAGTCCACCAGGAGAATCTGAGAAATCTAGTGACTAGATCCAAGCATTCTCAAGCATATTCAAGTAAGTACTCATGTTTTCCCAAGCTACTAAAGAACTACTAAGTTTTTATTCAAACAAAACCCTACCAGTCAAGAGATTAATTTGCGAAACAATGACACCCAAAGTACAAAATCCTTTTATTGTGGAGAAGATTGACCATGTCAATCCTAAGTATAAGCTACCACCAGCCATAGCAGCTGAAATTGATAAATATGGAGCCCTATCTTTGATCCCACCAAGAGTTATTTTGATTGAAGACATTCATTACTTTATACATTATAAGATAGAGGACATTTTCCAAGAGGAGATCGATAAATCCTATAGGAATCTATGTAAACAGGAAGTTGAAGGATGATCATACGCATTTGGAGACCAAGGTTTTGGTTCATGCCATGCATGTTCTGATTGTATTCAAGAAGGAATGGATGAGGATTTTTTTAAGCCAAGTACATGATTAGTTCATGTGGCTTGATACACCTGTTAAAATCATAAAATATGTACTACATATTGTAACAGGTTATCCAATCAGTGATAGACCAAGAGCTCATAAGAAAATAGATAAGAACAAAATTTGTGAGCTTACTCGAGCTAAATGGGATAGAAGAGTTTTGAATTTGTCTATGGCTAATGATCCTAAGTTAAGATTCATGTGCAATATAATATCCTACTGAATCTTGTAGTCATCTTGGGTAGATAGTGTACCGTGTGGATCTGTTGACATAGCTAATAGGATTGTGAAGAAAGACATGAAGATAGATCTTTGTGAGATTTTTTTGAAGCAGTTAGATGACAATATGATTACAATCAGGAAGGAAAAGACAAATACTTTGAAGTTTGGTTCACTATTGGTATGCATATTTTTCTACTTTTAGAACATCTTTCCTTCAATCGGTGATGTGGTGTGGAATATGATCAAACCAATAATTTACCAAATAAATGAGTTTATTCAAATTTTAGGAGATAACTTTGACATGATCATGAATGATTATTTTTCAAAATTTCAAGATAAAATGCATAAAAGGTTTAGAATTCTACCTCATCTAGTGGAAAAATACAAGGATGATATATGTTTTGAAGTGGACACTGAGACATGTATAGTCAGGGCTGTGGAGCCAAGAACCATGTGGTTAGTGCCACCAATGGGTTATGAAATGGATATTGATGTTGCATCATTACAAATTGAAGTTTTATTAGAGAAACCAGTTGACAAGAAAGATAATCGGTATGACACTTATGAGGAAGTCAAGAATAAAATCAAGATAGGTATATTGATACCTAAGGCAATTAGGAAAACCAATAGGATGATAATAAATTTATCAGAGAACCTAGGTGTTGTTGTTGAAGATGATGAAGCTATTCCTTCAAAGATTAACAAGGTCTTCCTCCACACTGAGAGAGAAAAATAAATCAGAGGCAAAATAATTAAAGACTAAAACCTACATAAGAGAAAATAAGACTACAGGTAGACCAAGAAGGAAATTGAAACTACAAGAAGACAATGAAATTGAATACGAAGATGCAACTCAATTCAAGGTTGTGCAAAACCAGGCACCTAAAATGAGAAACCTTGATGAATCACTTAAAATACTCAAGAAATATGGAGGATATTCAGGATTAAAACAACTTAAATATGAAACAAGAAGTGATGAGGGAAAAGAGAAGATTAAAGAAGCTATTGTGTTTACTCTGCATAATTTTAGAGGTACACTAATTGAGTTGGCCAACCAATTACCAGATGAACTTTATCAGAAAATAGATGCAAGATGGAAGTATGCAATGGCATCTGAAAAAAAAAAAAGAGGGAGAGATCCCTAGCTATTACAGTACCTAAACTATCAACAAGAGGAATGTTGTGGTTGCACAACCACGTTCCCCTTTTAAGCTACCCTGGCTTCAGGCTCCCCCCTCTTTCTGGCTTGCTCTAGGTTGTTTCTCTACTTGTTTATTTAGTTGTTTGTCTTTAGGTCTAGTTGTTTCTTTTAGTCTTGTTTGTTTTTTGCACTTTCGCACTATCGGAGGCCCAAAAGTGTGAAAGGTCTAAAAATTTGATTGGCTTTGAGCATATTGAATTCTAGGGGTTTTAGACTTTCGGAAGTTCGAACACCGAAAGGTCTGATTCTCTAAAGAGAATTAGCCTTTCGGCATTTTGGGCTTTCAGAGTTTCGTTACCCCTGAAAGGTTGAAGGGCCGATCGGTAGAGGTGGCTGACGTCACCCCACCGATTGCCTATATAAGATGGTGAGCTACTTTATGTCGACTCACTTGTTTTCTACTCATGATCTTGATTTTTTTAGAGCTTCAAGGTGTGTTTTCTTCCCGATTTTTAGTTTCTTGGCTTTTCTTGTCCGCTTCTTGGCTTTTCCTCTTGCAGCTTGTTTGAGGTTGTTTTTTTTCCTCTCTCTCCCTCTCTCCCTTCTAGTTTTAGTTTTTTCTCTTTCATTTTCTTCTTTAGGTAGCATCTTTGCTAGGCTTTGTCTCTTTGTTGGCCTTGTCCTGCTTTGGGGTCGCAGGGTTGTCCCCCTGGACCCCTTAGCCACAAGTTTGTGGTCGGACTCATTTTCAAGCTCGAAACCAAAAAAAACCTCATTTTCACCATTCGGCCCTAAAACTTTCAGACTTTCACAGTTCGAAAGTCAGAGAGGATCTTTTTCTTAAAATCATCCAAGTCCCATTTTTAGTGTTTCGGTGGTTTCACACACTGAAGATTTGACATGCCCGAATTGCCAAAATCTAAGCTTTTCGCACCTCCAAAGTGCTGATCCCAAAACTTTGGCTAGGTCCCCTTCTTTCAGTATTTTAGACTTTTCTAGAGACTTTAAGCTTGAGTATTTTAGTTGTTTCTATCTCTTTTTTCATCAGAGTTTCTTGCATAATTTGGGTAGTTTGATGATCTCTGATTTGTGCCCCTTGGCTCTTTGTAGACATGGTAGAGAAGGTCAACTCACCAGCTATGAGATATCAATTCAAAGGATATCACGCACCCTCCAAAGTGGGGAACTTACATGATGGGATCACAGATACTGACATCGGGAACGTTAGTTGGAATGACTACCTGGTTAAATGTGCACAACCGATAGGGAGGTCTGAGGACTATACTTCATTAGTGTACTGTTCTTTGGTAAACGTAGCAACACACCCTGTCTCAGTCTTGTCATCAGATTTGATCAACACTTTAGCAAGTCACTATATACCAGATGAAAGAATGGTCAAGAATAGCATGGGCGAAGTAGTTTTGGATCTTCAGCCATACAACATTGAAGATGTCTTCCACCTACCCAACGGGGTATACAAGTTCTATAGTTTCTCCATTAGCAAGGGAATGGACTTTTACAACAAAGATGTCCCGTTATCCCATGAGATTGTGAACAAGGAGTACCTCATACAATCTCTGCCCAGAAATAAGTTGGAAAAGACATGCGGAGAGGATACATGAAAGAAGACATCTAGGTAGCCATCACCATGATCAGTTGGGTGTATGGACTACCAAAGTCAGTGCAATTGGAACCCTAGATGATTCTACTCATTGATAAAATAAAGTACAGACAGGGAAGACTTGATTGGGCCACCATCCTCAGTGACAACTTTGAAGTCTACGAGCCCTCCAAAGAAGTTTAAAAATTGAAACAAAAGCTCATCTACCTGAGGGGAAGGGTGATTTTAGCAACCTCTACTGGGGTTGTAAATGCCTTCCTGGTAGTAGAGAAAGGTTAAATTGACTCTTGTTGAATTCGGATTGGTGGGAAGTGATCTGACTACGGTTGGTTGAGAATCAAGAGAGGCTTATGATGAGGGATTCCTAGAAAATTTGAACACACATAAACATACACTGGATGCAGATGTAATGATTTTCTTGATCTTGATGATGATAGGATAATCACTCTGGCTGAAGGCCTTGTATCTAGCTCACTGTAAGATGGGATTGTTTTAGGATGGAATGGCTTGGGGATACTCAAGTTGTTTCCCTTTCTTTTATTGGGGCTTTTGTTGTGGTTCCACAACCATGCTCACCTTTTAAGCCACCCTAGCTTCAGAGGTCCCCTCTTTCTGGCTTGCTCTAGGTTGTTTCTATGCTTGTCTATTTAGTTGTTTGTCTTTAGGTCTAGTTGTTTTTTTAGTCTTCTTTGTGTTTCGCACTTTCGCACTATCGGAGGCTCAAAAGTGAGAAAGGTCCAAAAATATAATTAGCCTTGAGCATATTGAATTCTAGGGGTTTCAGACTTTCAAAGGTTCAGACACCAAAAGGTCTGATTCTCCAAAGAGAATCGGCCTTTCGGCACTTCGGGCTTTCAGAGTTCCGGTACCCCTAAAATTTCAAAGGGTTGATCAATGGAGGTGGCTGACATCACCCTACCAGTTGCCTATATAAGATGGTGAGCCACTTTATGACTCACTTGTTTTCTATTCATGATCATCATTTTTTCAGAGCTTTAGGGCACGTTTTCTTCCCGATTTTCAGTTTCCTGACTCTTCTTGTCTGCTTCTTGGATTTTTGTCTTATGACTTCTTTGAGGTTTTTTTTTTCCCTCTCTCTCCCTCTCTCCCTTCTAGTTTTAGTTTTGTTTCTTTAGTTTTTTTTTCAGGTAGTGTCTCTGCTAGGGTTTGTCTATTTGTTGGTCTTGTCTTGCTTTGGGGTCGTAGGGTTGTCCTCCTGGACCCCTGAGCCATGGGTTTCTGGTCAGACCCATTTTTTAGCTCATTTTAAAGCTCGAAACCAAAAAACCCTTGTTTTCATGATTCGGCCCTAAAACTTTCAAACTTTCACAGTCCGAAATTTAGAGAGGATCTTTTTCATAAAATTAGCCAAGTCCCATTTTTGACGCTTTGGTGGTTTCATACATCAAAGATTTGACATGCCTGAATCACCAAAGTCCAGGCTTTTCGCACCTCCAAAGCACCAAGTCCAAAAATTTGGCTGGGTCCCCTTCTTTTGGCATTTTAGCCTTTTCGAACCTTCGGAGTTCATGTACCCCTGAAGGCTTGAAAGGCCGAAATTGGTTTCTAGAGACTTTAAGCTTGAGTAGTTTAGTTGTTTCTATCTCTTTTTTCATCAGAGTTTCTTGTATAATTTGGGTAGTTTGATGATCTATGATTTGTTTCCCTTGGCTCTTTGTAGAAATGACAGAGAAGGTCAACTCACCGGCTATGAGATATCAATTCAAAGGATATCATGCATCCTCCAAAGTGGGAAACTTACATGCTAAAATCACAGATACTGACATCAAGAACGTCAGTTGGAATGACTACCTAGAATGTGTACAACTGACAGGGAGGTCTAAGGACTGTACTTCATTAGTGTACTATTCTCTGGTAAATGCAGCAACACACCTCATCTTCATCCTGTCATCAGATTTGATCAACACTTTAGCAAGTCACTATATACCAGATGAAAGAATGGTCAAGAATAGCATGGGCGAAGTAGTTTTGGATCTTTGGCCAGACAACATTGAAGATGTCTTCCACCTACCCAAGGGGGTAGACAAGTTCTACAATTTCTCCATTGGCAAGGGAATGGACTTTTACAACAAAGATGTCTCGTTATCCCATGAGATTGTGAACAAGGAGTACCTCATACAACCTCTACCTAGAAATAAGTTGGAAAAGATAGGCATGCAGAGAGGATACATGAAAAAATACATCTAGGAAACCATCACCATGATTAGTTGGGTGTATGGACTACCAAAGTTAGTGCAATTGGAACCCTGGATGATTCTACTCATTGAGAAAATAAAGGATAGGTAGGCAAGATTTGATTAGGCCACCATCCTCAGTGACAACTTGGATTAGCAACTCATCATAGTAAAGAATGATCCACACAACTACATGGCATCCTATGTTGTGTACCTATTGGATGCAAGGGCGGTGCACACAAGGTTGGTGAAATTTGGTGCTATGGGTGATCAAAATGCATGGCCATTCATAGTCTACCCACAACTGGTTCGCAAGGAGTGCTATGCACATGACAGTCCTGAATTATGCATTGTCAATGATAATTTTGTGTTCACTATCATACGCTCCATATAAGGAGATTATGGTAAAAGGATGTCAACAAAAGTTTCTACGAAGGTGAAGGCCTTGGGGGAATTCTATATTCAATTCAAAACCTTTACATACATCCAGGTGGCAGGAAGCACCCTAGCTCCTAAGAAGGTTCCAAGATATCCATCAGATAGGGTAATCTTGTTAGAGATGGCTTGACAATTGTCAGATTCCCATGAACATATCCAGCATAAGAAGAAGCACTGTTGGGATTTCCCAATTTCCATAGGGCCCCACTATGTACAAGACATGAAGATCTGTAAGTCCTTGGCATTTGAATGGGATGAATTCCAACTACAGAGTTACAACCTCATAAGGACCCGATTCGATCCAATTGGTACATACAGTGACATAATGGGAAGGCTTTATGTACATGAGCCCTATATTGAGGACCATTGGATAAACTACCTTGATGACTATGAGGTCAGAATCTATGACTACTGTCGGATGAGCTTAGAGTTAGCATAGACTAATCTACTACTTAGGGTACTCCAAAAGGTGAAGGAAGTAGCCCAAGGAGAGCTGATAAATCTGGACGCTCTAGGTGATGATGAATTTAACATCTCTGATTTCAAAGGACTTCATAGTTTCCAAGAATCTGAGCAACGGGTTCTAGCTATAGGACAACCATTTTCTTTTGATTCCCTCCCTACAAATTTCACTAGTCCTCTTAGTAGAGTGGGAGAGGAATTCCTGCGAGACTCTCAGGAATCAGTCGAGGAGGTCGCAGCTGAAATTCTGAAGGAAACTATAGAGTCATGAAGAGATTCTTCTATAGGTATCACTTATGAGGAAGATATAGCAGCATAAATTCCCCTAGTTTCACACTCAACTCCACCTCTGCCTCCGCCTCAATGTCCAACACCACCTACCACTCCACTTCCTACTCTAGTTCGATGCAAGAGAGGATGGGGAGAGGGGCCAAAGGAACACCCTAACTAGATCAACCTTGCAAAACAACACACAACACTAAGAGAGAATGGAGATACTTTTAGATATTATCTTCAAATTGGTTCATACATGCCAAGCTGTACGGCCTTCCTGGTTTAGGCCAGATATTACAATCAAGTACAAAAGTCCTCCAACATGCGAGGATCTTCCAACAATCTCTAATTTTCTATCTTCTATCCAAACTGGTTCCTAAAATATAACCAAACAACTACATTTATACAAGAGGCTATCGAACAAGTTGGCCTTCAGATCCACCATCAATGAAAGGAATGACCAGATCTAGGCCCACACTCTTCCCAATGAAAGATACCAACATTAAATCTGCAACCCAAATTAAATGCAGAAGTCAGCCTCAACATAAATCAAAATAAACAACTCGGTAAGCAAGGAAATTGAGCGCCAGACAGCCGTCACCGAGTGCCAGGGAAATTCACCGAGTGCCAAAGAGATAACCGACCAACACCGGTAAACAAAGGAAACTAAGCAACACCAAACCAACTTGGTTAAAGAAGGAACTGAGCAACACATAAAACTTCAAACACGTCTTTAGTGACATAGGATTTACAAGGACCTGAGATGCTTCTGCATCAGACACCTGGGGTTATTTGAAATGATTCTCCAAATCATGAAATAGGTATGATCTGAGTTGCATCCAACTCAGATTAAGAAATCCATGCACTGTCTTCAATTGGTCTATTCTTCCACTTTACCAAATATTCTATATATTGTTTTCCTCTTGTACTTCTACCAATTCTTTGCTCCAAAATCTGCTCAACTTCTTCCATCTATTTCTTAGGATAATCCATCGGTACTTTCATGTCTTCATTAGGTTCATGATACTCAACAAATAAAAAATGTTGAATATAGGTGATATGTCCATGTCATCAGGTAACTCAATCTCATATGCATTTCCACTGTCAAATTTCTTTAAAAATCTAACGAGGGCCAAACTTCTTCATTTTCAGCTTCCCATATGTTCCAACAGGAAATCAGCCTTTCTTCAAATGAACCATTACTTCATCACCAACTGTAAAAGTCTTATATCTTCTTGATCTATTAGCTCTGTCTTTTTATTTCTGATTACTTACTTCCAACTTATGTTTCACATATTCATGCAATGTCTTCATGTACTTAGCAAAATTTACTCCTTCAACACTTCTCTTTCTTTCATCAGCAATATCCATCAAATCAGATATACCTCTCAGTTGTATGCCATTTACACTCTCAAAAGGTGTTTTTCTAGTACTCCTATTCACTAAATTATTGTATGCAAACTCTTCTTATGCCAACACAGAATCCCAATTACTTGGTGTGTCTCCAACTAAACATCTCAAAAGATATCCCAAACTTCTATTCACAACTTATGTTTTTCCATCGGTTTGTGGGTAAAATGTAGAACTATATTTCAACTCGGTGCCAAACCTTCTCCAAAGGGTCTTCCAAAAGTATCCAACAAATTTACTATCTTGGTCAGAGATAATACTCCTCGGTAATCCATGCAATCTGAAAATTTCCTTAAAGAAAAGATCTGCTATATGTACTGCATCTAATGTCTTTCTACAAGGTATAGAATGTGCCATTTTAGAAAATCTATCCACAACAAAAAATATAGAATCATTACCTCTTATTGTCTTTGGTAAGCCAATAACAAAATACATACCGATGTCAATCCAAGGTTTCTCAAGAATAGAAATTAGTGTATACAATCCAATATTCTGACTTACTCCTTTTGCAACTTGACAAATTCCACAACTTCTCACAAATTTTTGAACATCTTTATACAACTATGGCCAAAAGTATTTCTCCTTAAGAAAATTCAATTTCTTATCAACACCAAAATATCTAGCCAAACCACTACTATATTTCTCCTTTATCAAATTAGTTCTCATTGCTCCTCTCAGTATACACAATTGAATAACCTTAAACAACATACCTCCTTGAATGAAATATTCATCTCATTTAGTACTCGATTGATCTTGAATAGGTGCTCTGCACTTTCTCCACAACTCAGAAAAATCAGGATCAAATTCATAAGAATCTCTCATGTCATCAAAGCCAAGAACTTCAATTTTCATCTCGATCATCAAAGATCTTCTTCTACTTAATGCATCAACAACTCGGTTAGTGACTCCACTCTTATGCTTTATCACAAATGTATAACTCTGCAAATACTCAACCCATTTCATATGTCTCCAATTCAACTTATTTTGACTACCCAAATACTGTAAAGCCTTATGATCAGTATACAACAAAAATTCACTCAGTATCAAATAATGTCTCCATTTCTTCAGTGCTTGAATAATAGCACAAAATTCTTGATCATACAAAGAATATTTCCTTTTTGCATCATTCAACTTTTCACTAAAGAAAGAAATAGGTTTACCTTCTTAACTCAGCACAGCTCCAATTGCACTGCCACTTGCATCACATTCTACTTGAAATACCTTATTGAGATCAGGTAATGCCAAAACAAGCAATTCAATAACTTTCTGCTTCAGAGTCTCAAAACTTTTATCACCTCCATGTGTCCACTTGAATTCTCTTTTATCTCCTCTCATAGTCTCAGTCATAGCATTACAAATTGAACTGAAATTCCTAATGAACTTTTGATAAAAACTTGCCAAACCATGACATGATCTTACCTCACTAGCACTCTCATGTGTAGGCCAATTCAAAATAGCTTCAACCTTTTCAAGATCCATTTTCAAACCATCAGCTGAAATCAGAAATCCCAAATACACAATCTCCTCTTTCATGAATGAACACTTTTTCAGATTTATCAGCTTTTTTTCTTTCAACCTCTGCAATACTTGTTTAACATGCAACAAATGTTCTTCTCTGGTTTTACTGAATATCATAATATCATCAAGATATACAATCACAAACTTACCCACAATTTTCTTCAAAACTTTATTCATCAACCTCATAAAAGTACTCGATGCATTAGTTAAACCAAAAGGCATAACCAACCACTCATACAAACCTTATTTTATTTTGAAAGTAGTCTTCCACTCATCACCTTCTCTGATTATGATCTGATGATACCCACTTTTCAAATCAATTTTGGTAAAATACTTTGCTCCAGTCAAACTATCCATTATGTCATGCATTATCGGTATAGGAAACCTATATTTCACGGTTATCTTGTTGATTTCTCTAGAATCAATACACATTCACCATTCTCTATTCTTCTTAGGTGCCAATACAATAGGTACTGCACAAGGACTCAAACTTTCTCTGATCAAACCTTTCTGCAATAATTCATGAATTTTTCAGTTCAATTCCTAATTCTCGGTATGTGTCAACCGATGTGGTGCCTTATTCGGTAAACTAGCTCCAGGGATTAGATCCATGCAATGATCAATGCTTCTCTTCGGTGGAAAATCATCAGGTACATTATCATAAATAATTTCACTATACTTAGTGATTAACTTATCAATCTCCTTATGGACACTATCCTCTATTTTCTTACTTCGTTTGTTAGGAATCATAGTAAAACATACATCATTCTTCTTCAAATCCTTTACAAAATTTCTTCCTTCCATCAAGAAAAATTTCACAGATGCATGTGCAAACATTACTGACATGTTCTTCCATTAAAGGTAACAAGATTTGTCTTCTTCCATTAGCCCAAATAGTATATTTATGCAATCTCCCATCATATATAGCATGTCTATCATATTGCCAAGGTCTACCCAACAAAATATGACAACAATCCATAGGCATGATATCACATAACACCTTATCATAGTACTTTCTAATTTTCAAATTCACATAACATTTGTCACTTACCAAGAGTGTATGGTCATCTTTGATCCATGAAATCTGATAGGGCTTCAGATGTTCCAATCTTTTCAATTGCAACTTTGTGACAATTTCCTCAGATGCCAGATTCTCCAAGCTACCACTGTTAATGATTACCTTCCAAACTTCATCAGAAACTCTACATCTGGTCTTGAAATTTTTTTTCCTTACCGGATCTTCCTTATTACTTTCACTCCAAAGTGCTCTCCTTACCATCAAGTTATTTTCCTTCTCAGGTTCATTCGATGACTCTTCTTGTACCAAAGCATTTCTACTACTACCGACCTTCTTACTTGCATGTGTACACTCAAATGATCTATGTCCTTCTTCCCCATAATTGTAACAAGCTCCTCAGAAACCACCTCTGTTCTAACCACCTCAGTAGTTATTGCCTCTACCTCTAGGTGAACTTTCACCTTTCCACTCAGTCTTGCCTTTATCCAGAGTTGTCTTTTCAAGTTCAGATCTACTATTTTCACCATAAGATCTACCTCTTCCTCTAGGGAATCTACCACCTCTACCTCTTTGTCTTTGCTCATGTCTCTTGTTCAATTTCTCCTCAACTTTCAATGCAAATTGATAAGCTTCTTCAATGTTCTCCAATTTGACCAAACTGATTTCTTCTTGGATGGAAACTCTCAAACCATTTAGGTATCTAGCAATTCTTTCCACCTCATCTTCATCATGTCCAGATCAAATATCTAATCTATAGAATTCCTCAGTATATTCTTTTACTGATCTATCTTTATACTTGAAACTTTGCATTTGCCTAACTAGGTTAATTAGATAATCACAAGGTAAGAACTTTCCTTTCAATTTATTCACCATTTTATTCCATACCTTGATTTTGTCTTTTCATTTCCTCTTTCTGTCCAACTGCAGATGTTCCCACCACAAGGATGCATGGCTTTTCAACTTTGTGCTTGCAATTTTCACCTTCTTTTCCTTAGGTACATTTTCATATTCAAAATACTTTTCTATCTCAGTGATCCAATCCACCAATTCATTAGAATCCAATTTTCCACTATTCTCAGGAGGATTAAAGTATGATGTAGACTTCAGATTTGTCAAATCCTTCAACAATCTTTCCTCACCTTGATCCATCACTGGTGTAGGTTCTACATCAACTTGTTCTTCCTCAATTTCATCATCACTAACATCTTCCAAATGTCTTCCTCTTCTCTGGGTTGTTTCCACAGCTTCTAATCTAGCAGCAAGTTGTCTCAACATGTCTGCCAATCTTGGATCTGCATCTCACCTCCCACAAACCATCTTGAAACCCTCTGCAATTGTAGGTCAGATTGCAATCTTCTACCCCACAACAATTCAACTAGGGTTTGACAAGAAGGAACCCTCAAACGTAGATTCACAAACCTAGATCTAGATCTCACCTCTCTCTGATACCACTTGACGCAAGGGAGGATGGGAAGAGGGGCCAAAGGCACACCCTAATCAGATCTACCTTGCAGAATAACATGTGAAAGTAACAACACACAATAATGAGAGAGAGAATGTAGATACTTTTTGATATTATCTTCAAATTGGTTCATACATGCCAGGTTGTAAAGCCTTCCTAGTTTAGGCCAGATATTACAATCAAGTACATACGTCCTCCAACATGTGAGGATCTGCCAACAATCTCTAATTTTCTATCTTATATCTTCTATCCAAACTAACTCCTAAACTATAACCAAACAACTACATTTATACAAGAGGCTATCGAACAAGTCAGTCTTCAGATCCACCATCAATAGAAGGAATGACTAGATCTAGGTCCACACACTTCCCAATGAAAGATACCAACATTAAATCTGTGACCCAAATTAAATGAAAAAGTCAACCTCAACAGAAATCAAAATAAACAACTCGGTAAGCAGGGAAACTGAGTGCCAGACAAGCATCATTGAGCGCCAGGTAAATTCACTAAGTGCCAAAGAGATAACTAACCAACACTAGTAAACAAAGGAAACCGAGCAACACCGAAGCAACTCAGTTAAAGAAGGAACCGAGCAACACGGAAAAATTCAAACATGTTTTTGGTGACACGGGATTACCAAGGAGCCAATATGCTCCTACATCAGGTTCAAACTACTCCATTTCCACCCCAACCTCCACCTATTCAAGTTCCTATGCCAACTCTACCTCCTCCGGAAATGCCTTCACACACTCCTCCTAACGCTCCTACTCCTCCCATGTAGAACCCTCCTTCCCAAGCTCCCAGTCCACCACTGGTCCACACTAAAACATTGGCACAAGGGTCTCAGGAGCCAAAGAAGGAAATAGAGGCAATCAGTGAGATTCTGTTGGAAGGACAAACGGATTGAAGAAACAAGTTGAAGAGGAAGAATAGACAAATGTGGAAAGAGAGCTGAATATGATGGAAGAGCAAGAAACAGAAGGAGGAGAGGAGGAGAGTCATGAGGAGATGGAGATAGAATGCTCGACAACTACCTCAACTCTAGCTACCCCTTATGAGCCCCTTAATACCTTTTCAAAGCCCACTTGGTTCACTAAGGAAATCCAGCAAAGAACAAGGGTGTATACCGATGATGATACAGATATGGTGGCATTGGGGCAAGCATTTCATCAGACAGGATCTAGTACCTGAGCAAGAACTCTCTCATATGTAACGCAAGATCAGGTGGGAAAATGGAAAGCTTAGGTGGTTGTCCCCATAATGAATGTTAGTATGGCAGAAGTCACTCCAGATGATTATGTGCTAGAAGAGGTAGACCTAGGAGAGCTGACTAGAGAGGGAAGTAAAACTCTGGCTACACTAGGACTAAAACATGCCTTAGGCTTTATGGACAAGGATGAAGAGAAGATCAAGGCATTAATGAAACATAATGAGGCAATGAATAAATTTATCCTCAAGACAGCGGGTCCCATTGACCCTAGTAACCCTGAGGCCTCATTATAGGCTATTTTGGAGAAAAGGGGTGATGTAAGTATATCAGCAGACCTCCCACATTCTTTTGTTCAGGCATGTACAGATTGGAAGGAATATTTTGAAGAGTTTATTGGTATGGCTCTCAAGAAGATTCTAAGGCCTTTTAGGAGTATTCTTCAAGGAATTACATTTTTGGTTGAAATTATGAGTGAGGAGGATGGTCTTGAGAAAAAAATCCTGAAGTGGCAAAAGGCATTGGAAGATCTCGTAGTGATAAGGAAGTAGCGCTTCCAAGTTTTGGTCAAGGTGTATGAGGGGTAAGAGCTGGATAATTTTGAGGAATGGATCCAAGATATCACTGATGCTTTGACCATCTTTGAGAAGGTGTTGAAGAGAATGAATAAAAGGAGGGATAAAGGTTTTCTTTAATGTGGGGGAAATGCATAAGTTTTTTGAAGGGTTGGACCTAATTTATATGAAGAAGATGATGAGAAAACAATGCATCCCATAAATATAATCGTAAATCAATATCTAGCTATTTTTGAAGGAGTTAGTACAAAAGAGGACCTCCAGCAAATATTCTATCAGAAGGAGGAAATTCAGAAGATGTTATCACGGGAGGAATAAATAAAGGGATTTGCAGTGGAATTGATCACCTTCTGGGAGAAACAACAAGAACTCCTTAAAGGAGTCAAAATGGCTGACTTCGAGGAGGTGTAAGAGATTGTGGATAGGTTCTGCAAAGCTCTCCTAGAAGTCCTCCCAAGTCAATAGACACTCAGTTTTGACTTAGCCAAATTTTGTATAAAGGAAAGGACATTTTTCACATTTATCCATTTTTGAAGACCTAGATTTTTTAGCATTTCGAGCCTAGAGGATTTTCAACCTCCAAAAGTCCAAAAGTAGAGAAAGGGTCACCTTCACACTTAGTCATTTCTGGAGCTTCATTTTTTGGGGCAACAATCGGGATCCAAAATTTCTGAGCACGACCATTGTTTAACTTCAATCTTCTCCAAGTTGTTTTCTCAATCAGAAATATCATGTCAAGAGGGTTGTTTATGCATGATTTGAGGGCCTCTTCTAGTTGATTCCACGTAAGAGAGACATAATAGATAATAAAGGGCAAGATCAAAAAGTCTCATGAAGAACATGCACGAGTTCTAGTTTTGTTCTTGAGTTATTTTATGCATGATCTACTCTAGTTTTGTAATGTACGAGGTTTAATTCCATGCTAGGGTAGTTCTAATTGGTTTTAGAGATAATTCCCTTTATGTAATCTCTAGTTTAGATTTATTTTCAAGTTTTAGATGCAGTCAAAACCCTAGCTACGAAATTGAGAGCACAACTCTATAAATTGTATGAACTCAATGTAATGAAGGTTAGATTTTTATCATAATACAATATATGCAGTTGGTGCTTCAAACATAGTGTGATTATTCTTCTATCTTTGCAAAATTTGTGAATGTGTAAATTTTTTATTTGTTTATTTCAAAGAACCAGTTGATTGTGTGGTGATTTTGATCTATGATTCTTTTAGTTCAGTGTTTGCCTCTGCTGCATTGTTTCATTGTGACAAATTATTGAGAAGATCTCTCTTCTTTTTCGGTGCTTTGAAGATAAAGTTGTCTCACGTGTGTGCACATCCATGGTGGCTTTGTGATCTAATGAGTTTTGACTTATCATACATCTGCATTTATTTCCATTGATGATTGCATTTGCCTAGCTGAGATTGTGATTTTATCATATCTCTGTTTTGTGGGTCTTCTCATCTTCTTGGTATTTTAATTCGCAAAGCAGTGTGATATTTGTTTATGTCCATTAGTTTCTTTCGGAAAATTTCTTTCAAATTATCGTTACCTTGCCTCTTACCTTCCTTGCTTATCAGTTACGATAGATTAATTCGATTAACATTGTTTTCATTTAAAAGATCTGAAAATCCCAAAAGAAAGTATTGTTATGTTTAAATTTTGTTTTGCAGCCTTTTTGAGATAGGAACCAGCAAAGGCCTCCTCGTGAATAGATTCACATTTGTCTTCCATTGAGCTATACACACAGTTGAGACCCAACCCAGAAGGAACCTTGAGAATGACTAATATCATTCTTTCAAGAGGGGGATTTGCTTGCATAAATTCCTAGCTGTTGTCTCGTGTAAAAATGATGCTCAACAAGGAAACACTAGAGAAATACTTAAAAATATTCCTAGTAAAGAGTAGAGCACTAAGAAAAATGGTCGGCAAACTTGAAGAAGTGCAAAAAGAGACAGATGAATTATGGAGAAAGATATTCTTTCTCGACCTACCGACAGATTTCAAAGAATCCCAAGGGAAGTCAGATCCATTTGAAACTAGATAAAGAAGAGATCATCATTGAAGACATAACAAATAAAGACCCAATAGAGGGTGTTACAGATGATGAAAATTTAATGGCAACCAAGGCCAAGGATAATGAAGAATTGAATGTTGATGATTCAGCAAAAGATAAGTAGGTGGATGTAGATCATGTTATAGAATAAATACTGAATTTTCCTGAGAATGAAGAGGTTATCTTAGATGCTACAAGAGACATTCCAACAGATGTGGAATCCCCCACTAAACTAGAAAAGGAGAAAGACCAAGAGGATACTACAGAGTCGGTTAATCCAATTGAGACCACTGATCGGCACCAGAATCAAGAGCCGATGATCCCTACCAAGACTACAAAACCATAGAAGGAGAAGTCTAAGGAGAAAGAAAAGGATAAAGAAGAATAAAAGAAAGAACAAAAACAAGAAGAAAATAAGGAGGAAAAGAGACAAGAAGAGAAGGTATAAGAGAAAAAGGAAGAAAAAGAAGAGAAAACTAAGGATACTACTACTTCTACATTTTATGAAAAGAAGACATCTATAGATAAGGAAAAGTCAAAGAAGAGGAAGCATGAAAAGGAGAAGGTTGATTTGAGCCAACCTATTGTTATACTGAAGGTTGATATCTCCACCTTGAGCCCCAAGGAATTATCAGAATTTGGAGATTTACTCAAGAGGAAAGAAGCATAAGACAAGTTATTAGCCAAGAAATAGAAAACAAATGTACTAGAAAATGTTAAAGAGATACTACAAGAAATTATATCAAAGGCTACTATCAATGAGATAGGTGATATATACAACCAATTGGGTGAACTTGTGAGTCAAATTAAGAAACCAGGTGCAGATACCAATGAGCATTTGATGCAAGTGCATAGAAATAAAATGGATTATAAAATGATTGAAGAGTTACTTCAATCGGTAGAACTTGACAAGATAAAACTTTCTGTACTAGTTACCAAGTTAGAAAAAGAATTGAAAGATATTATTTTATTGTTTCAGCAAATATTTTTGATTTCTAATTTCATAAAGGATATAAAAGAAAAAGATCAAAATGTGGAAAAGGAGCTAACTGAGAAGCTAGAAAAGGTAATAACCGAGCCTAAAAAATTCAAGGATTATTATGAAAGGTTGAAGAACCTAATGGGAGTGCAACATGAGTTAAGGAAAGAGGAGAATCAAATCAAAATGGGACTCATGGAATTGAAAATATTTTTGATATCACAAATTGAGTCACTGCAAAAGCATACTCATAAGGCTAAAAACTTAGTAAATACACCGGATGTAAGTGCTATGGATAGCATGATAAGTCTAGTCGTTGATATTGGAGAACACATTGTGTTATTGAAAACAATAAAGGAGTCATGGAAGACATCACTAAAAGATGCATATGAGAGGTATACAACTATTTTTAACAAGATCCCTCCATTGGATAAACAATAAGTAATTGTTTTTGGCATTTTTAGTAAAAAAGAGGGAAATATATGTGTATAAGGGAGATGATAAGTATTATAGTAAAAAGGGAGATATGCATGGTTAAAGGATGATATGGATAGATGTGTACAAGAATTATTACTACAAGGGGAGTCATAAGTAAAGATAAGTAATGGAGATATAAGGAGTTTTATCGAGAAGTGTTTACAAGAAGATTTTTGCTAAGGACAAAAATTTTGGTGACTTTGAAGGTTTTTAACAAAGATACCAAACTAATGCCAAAGGGAGAGATTGATACTCCTATAGTGTTATTTTGTTTTCATTAGTTTTGATTAAGTCATAATGATTGTCAAAGTCATTCGGTAAAGATAGATAGTGAAGTCAGTAAAGCATAAGCTAGTCAGTAAAGGAAAAGGGAATTTTGGTAAAAAAAGAATAAGGAGCAGACAACGAGCAAGGAACATTGATCACTGAGAAAGTACCGAGTTAAAATAGAACTACCAAACCATGAAGAACATACATGATACCATGTAGAAGAAAAATGTATTACCGAGCATCATAGGCCGACAGAAAGAGAATCTATAGATACATTAAATTTGGACATCGAGAAGAAAATGGTTTACAAATCTCAAGGAAATTATTTGTTGAAGCATTGGATATTTAAATATAATGACTTTATATGATTAAAAGGTGAGATCTATTGGAAATATAGTTAGGAAATGTGATACTAAGAGGGGGGGGTGAATCAGATATCACCTACTAATCCATTTTATCATGTATAAAACTTTTGCATAGCATCAACAATACTTCATCAAAATAATATAACTAACATACTAAGCAGCATCCGTGAAAGTACTCATAACATAGTAATTTTGGTTACCCAGAAACCCTTGAAAGGTAAAACTAGGGTGGGGATGAAACCCACAAATCTTCACTACTATAGTAATAAATTTTCCTATTAGGGCTTACAAAATTTGATCAAAATATGATCTACCCTGTGAGGGGTCTGCCCTGTTAAGAGCTATAAGACTTATACAGTCTACCTTGCTAAAGGATTTGAAACTTACAACAAAGTAAGCACTCAGTTAAGAGATTAAAAAAGGTCTGTTAGGACCACTCGGTTAAGAGATTACCCTGATACACTAGTTAGAATGTCTCAGTACCTGATCCTTTAGTTTGCATTGTATGTAGATTACAGATCTTCTCTTTACAATATTGTATTGATCTCTTCTATCAGATTTATTTATGTTCTATCCTTTCACTGCTTAACTCAGTCACTAAACTTTGTCTGAATTCTTTACTAATCTGAATATGCCTCTCTGCTCATTCCTTCATACCATTCGCATCCTCTCCTTCACACTAACTCTCTCTTACTCTTTTTAGGGTTTAGATCTTAAACTTATATATAAATCACAAAACATCTTCATGATTCAAGATCTACAGTTCAGATTAACTCCTTTTTCCGCTTAAGCCTTACTAATTTTTTATTGGCTCTAAGTATTACATAGGGATCAATGATTACAAAATAGATGTGTAATCACCTCTGTAATTACCTCAATAAACAAAATAAAAGACATGAATGTCGGCCAAAATGATTTACCTCGATCACTGTGCCATAACAAACTCATATGTCATTCCTAGAAAACTTGGCAAATGATGTCCCTGATACTCAGCATTCACTGTACTCAACATATGTTGATATCTATGTCACTCGGTAATCATTGCATATATGACTCGAAAAAAAATTGACTCGGCTAATACAAAAAATACATAGTGACCATAAGTCTACTCGGCAATACTACTGCACGGTAAGTATACATTACATAACTTGGCCTTTACATAATGACTCGGTCATAGTGATGACCGACCATCATTGCCTAGATAAATGACTAAGTGCGAGTCACTAATAGTCAACAAAACTATAGAGATCTACAGAGATCCACCAATGAGAATTAAATGTGAAATATGCATAGGAGAAGTAACCAATACTAGCACCGCTTAAGGAGATGATTCTATATTGTTTCCACTGCTTCTAGAATTGAGTATAAAATGGATTAGAATGTGAAGATAAAAAAGAGAGTATATGTGAAGGAGAAATTGCAGAAAGTAGGTGATGATCATTCAGAGATTAGTTTGAAGGTGATGAGGAGAAAAGTCACCAAGTAACAGAGCAGTTAGAACAGAGTGTGAATGAGATTCATATTTGAAGTTACTGAGTACAGTATGAGGTAAATTATTATTGAGAAAATAGACTTCGTTAAGCATATGTTGATGCAATCAATATTGGAAATTTATGTTATTGATTAAGATGCAATCAGAAATTATAAAAGCTCTTGTTGGTGCTCGAAAACACTGGTCATTTTGAGGCCAACTAACAGGCATAATAGATGCCTCTGCAATTTTGGTTCGATTGAACCAAGACTGGTAGGCCTAAATTGAGTACACTGTCTAACTGCACAAAAAATGTGTGTAAACAATAAAATTTCTTCCAAAGGGGTTACAGATCCTTGGAAGATATATTAACCTAATGTCCTAATTGTCAGATAATTTGAAATCTAAACTATGGCTAAGAATTTATGCTAAACCTAATTTAAAGCTTGATAAATAAGATAACAGATAGGATATGAAAAATGAAATTAAAGGAATAGGATGTCAAAACTAGCAACAAATGATAAGATGACCAAATTCCACTTATCAATAAGACCAATGCCTGTTTCACCCTAGGCAATAGAGTCAATCCAATCTGTTGGTTCCCAAAACAGCAAACTGGAATTATTCTTTCTCTGGCCAACGAACAGGTTTAATTCCTCAGGAACTTAAACCTCTGCAATTTAGGCTTTGATCACCAAGGCTGGTAGGCCTCATTTTAATATGCTTTCTCAGATGACTGAGTGAATTCTGTAAACAAAATAATGCAGTGAATTGCTTTGATACAAAAAGACAATAAATCTTAACTAAATTTATAATAAAGACCAGTGCCTACTCCTTATCCTCAATATGATTACTATGTGTGATTTCTTTAATTGATGATCAATGCTAAAATTCCTCTAGTTCAATCTATTAACGACAATGTGACACTTTGAATCAAAAAATATAACTTTGGAGACAAATTTAAAATAAATCGATCACTTCAAGAAAATGAAACAAACAAAACATTATGTTCATAATTATCTTTTTATTTTAAAATAAAACATAATGTACTTATTTTAGAATAGAATCCACTCAATGAAATTAACCCTAAAAATAAAATTCATTCACTTAAGGGTTAACACATTAAATTTATAAAATAATTACGCTAAAAATATTTCAAATATAAAATAATATTATAATTATGAAAAATATATATGATTAGGGAATCTAAAAGATTTAACTTTCTAAAAACAACCCTAATGTATTACCTATAAAAGATTAACTAACTAAACACAAGAAGTAAGAAATTACATTTAGGGATTTGTGATTAAAAAGAAAAAATGATTAATCATTACTCAAACCCTAATAATACATACAAAATTTAATCTACAAATTATACACAATTAAAGTTCACTAATAATAAAATTTCTTCACCCTAAAAACATTAATATTAACTATAGGTGAAAATGTGAAAAATGAGGAGATGAAAAAAAGCTAGGTTACATGGTAAATAAATTAATCAAATAACAAACTTACCATGTTATATAACTTAAAATTTTAAGATAAAATACAAACCAAGAATAAGTAATTACAATATGCGAAAAATCTCCCCAATAAATAATATTAATTTTAATAATTTACTTCGAAAGAAATACAATTATCTTATATTTATATATTTATTCCTACACATACTCTCGAAGAATAATGTAAGTAGTTGGTAAGGGGAGTAGATTTGGGTAGTTTGGTAGGAAAGAATGAGATTTGGAAAGCTTCTCTTTGATTCGAGATACACATTGATAAACCTGAAATGACATTTGCAAAGGAATTCCTGCATCATCAAGGGCAAGTGCAAAACTGCAGTAGCCTGGTATGCTGGTCCACAAACTACTATTAATGCATAATCCTGTTGTTCTCATGATAGCTTCCCTTATGTTGTCTCCATCAAGATTTCATTAATGCCATTAAGAGGCTACTTCAAATGTATTGTTTTTCCCTCATATGCTATTGGTCGTGTGCCACCATTGAAACTCCTCCAGCACTATCAATTACCTCCGGTCCATCTATCTTCATGAATTTTGCTACGGTGACTGCGATCTCCTGGCTTCTCACCGCTGTCCTTAACATTTATTTTTGAGTTTTTGACTGTGCACTGCTCTTTTCTGTGCCTTTCTTTTTTGCTTTCTAGATCTTTTCTTTATCCTTGCATGGCTTTTTATCAGTCATAATGCAACATGATACTATCATCTTTTCTATCCTTACATATTGCTGTTCAGTCACATCTTTGCCTCGACTGTTGATTTTGAATCATAAGGCAACTAAAGAACCAATATGGAAAAGAACTTGAAAATAGATTAATTTTGGTTTTTATTAGTCTTTTAGACCGCTGGATCTTATAGACGTCATTAAAATACCTTTATTATTCATTCAATACCGTCACCCTTATGCATGATATATCCTTCGTACTCATGAAAGTACCCAACTCCATTAGTTGCCACATGAACTGCTTCAAGCTCACTATCTAGCTGCTCTTTAACTTTAAATTGTCCTCTGTATTGCCTCATCAAGAATGAGCATATTTTTAGCAATATTTGCAAAATCTTGACTCTGTAAATGACTTGAAATTCTTATTTCAGACTGTCACTTTTTAGGCTGTTATGGATTGACCTTGTGTAATCTCTACCCTGACCTCTGCGCTATTATCAAAGCACACCCTTACTCAAAATAGATTATACATTAAACATCACTTCCGGTGAATCTCTAGCCATACATGATCCTCACCAATTTTTCTGATTGCACCAATTTTTTTGATTGCAGAGTGAAATATACGAGTATCATTATGCCCATGGTGGACAATATAGCAAACAATAAAAGAATCTTCCTACGTCTATATCATCTCCATCTTCCATCAGCTATATCTTGTGTGCTGCGTGATTTGCTTGCCATCTTATGTGTTCAACAAAAACAGTTCATAATAGATCAATATGAGAATGCAGGACTCTCCGAAACTTCAATAAAATTTTGCTAAAATAATTCAACTAAAATCCTTTCGTATACTCCATGCCGATTCATATCCACCTGATCCAAACAGTCCTCTAAAGACTAATTTCTGCCGTTATTTTGTACATTTAAATAAAATCTTCGCTGTTATAAAATCAGCTGGCCGTTTTTGCAAATTTCTGGGTGTTTTTGAGGCTGCCGACAATTCAAACTCGTGAAAACATGTAAAAATATCCTTCATCATTCATAGAGAAAGGTCCTGGAACCTTTTTAAATGTTTAAAAACTCATTTTGAACTTAAAAACAACGTCAAAACAGCACTAAATAGAAAAATGTGATTCATCTTTTCACCAGACAAACATGCCAACATAATACTTTGATATATATACTCTTCCTGTATGCACAAATCTGTCACACTTCCTATCACAATCTTCTTCCTATCACTGTAACTTCAATTTCTTTATCAATCATTTCTTCTCATGGCTTCACTTATTCGATTTAATAGCATTAAATTTTGGTTCCACAACTCTATTACACCTCTTTTATTTTATATAACAATTCTGATTCAAAAATGACACCAGGCCAAAGGAAAGATTAGAGTTACTTTCATAGCAAACCGATTAACATTTTTTCTAGTTAGTTATGATTTGAGCCATATCTTTATACTAGCTCTAAAAATATTCTATTTCTTCTTGCTAGAAGATATATATGACTCTAAAAGGAAAACATAAATAATTGAGAACACATAATATAAACACGGAGAAAAACACAGTAAAAAACATAAAATATACTTACCTATTCTAAATTTTGGAAAAAGAAACTCTTACCTCTATCATAAACTTGATTTTGATCACGCAGCAATATGCATCCTTTTAAAGTAAGATCGCCCCTTTTACCAATTATATTAATTTTATCCACTTTATAGTATTTTTCCTTATAACTATTTCCTTCTGGAATATTTGTATCCTAAACAATAATATGTAAATTAGGTTGCCCTAATTTCTCATAATTACCCTTTGTGCCATTTTGCACGAATATTATATCCTCCAACATTTCACATTCCCTGCATACTATCTTTGGACATACATTACCTCTAGGAAAAAGTAATATTCTACTTTCTCCCATACTGTATTGTACTCTTGAAAAATATAAATTATTTTTATTTAACTTTTCTCCTATTTCTTCAAACAAAGGGTTCATAAATATAGAGATTTTATACATACCTCCATGAGGACTTACCTCTGGTTTCTCAGGTGTTCCATCACACATGAGCTTATCTCCAAGAGTATGGTAGTGTATGCCGAAGGAATTTTTCCAAAAGCTACTATCTTCATGACTATTATTTATTGCATTTTCATCCTGTACATGTGTTTCATCCTGCAATATTTTGCCCTCACTATTGAGGAAATTTGAATAATTGTCGGGACCTTTCAGAGAAATATTTCCTTCCTGAATTATTTCATCCAATTGAAATTTATTCTCCATTTCATCAAAATGTATTGATTCACTAACACGCCTATCATGATAAATTGAGAAAAAATTCAGACCATTGTTCCTGACATATTTCTGATATTCAATGTCCAATATATCTGAAATTTCTTCTGTAGTGAGAAAATATTCCTCCTGATCATGATTCATAATGCATTCATTTTCTTCATCTTTGTCAATAGGGATAAATATACTTTTGATCCACTTCTTAATCATGGTTATAACATAATGAGATGAAATTTCATCTCCCTTCTGGATCTCCTCCTCGGGAATCTCCATTTTTCTTAAAATCTCATCTGGTTGTTTTCTGAAATTCTTTGTGAATCTTTTCTTATCAGGGATAAGTTCAACGAACTCTCGGATTGATTTTTGTATCCGAATGTCAACTTCGTCATCTTCTTCCTGGTTTTGGTAATTGCACTAATTTACGTTTGAGTGAAAAGGATTTATATTGCCTTCATCACTCTGACGGTTAAGACCGGGAAACTATTCGCAAGCAAGCTCCTGATCATCCTTGTTAGGCCACTTCTCAAGAGACACATAAAACATTTTCTTCTTCAATTTCTATTCGGTTTCAATTCAGCGAATGAATTGTTCTTTAGGGACCTTCTCCCTAACATAGGCTTCGCTTGATACTGAATTTTAGAGTCGCCACCTCACTTCCTGTGAGGAATTAATAATTGCTCTTGAATCTTTCTCCTAGTAGAGTCTTCACAACTTAACCAAAGATTCTGAAACTGACATTCACTGATAGGTTGTTCCCCAGCAGAGTCGCCAATTTGTTGGTGCTCAAAAATGCTGGTCATTTTGAGGCCAACTAACAAGCATAATAGATGCCTCTGCAATTTTGGTTCGATTGAACCAAGACTGATAGGCCTAAATTGAGTACACTATCTAACTGCACAAACAACGTCCGTAAACAATAAAATTTCTTCCAAAGGGGTTACTGATCCTTGGAAGATATATTAACCTAATGTCCTAATTGTCAGATAATTTGAAATCTAAACTATGGCTAAGAATTAATACTAAACCTAATTTCAAGCTTGATAAATAAGATAACAGATAGGATATGAAAAATGAAATTAAAAGAATAGGATGTCAAAACTAGCAACAAATGATAAGATGACCAAATTCCACTTATCAATAAGACCAGTGCCTGTTTCACCCTGGGCAATAGAGTCAATCCAATCTGTTGGTTCCCAAAATAGCAAACTAGAATTATGCTTTCTCTGGCCAACGAACAGGTTTAATTCCTCAGGAACTTAAACCTCTGCAATTTAGGCTTTGATCGCCAAGGCTGGTAGGCCTAATTTTAATACGCTTTCTCAGATGACTGAGTGAATTCTATAAACAAAATAATGCAGTGAATTGCTTTGATACAAAAAGATAATAAATCTTAACTAAATGTATAATAAAAACCAGTGCCTACTCCTTATCCTCAATATGATTACTATGTGTGATTTCTTTAATTGATGATCAATGCTAAAATTCCTCTAGTTCAATCTATTAACGACAATGTGACACTTTGAATCAAAAAGTATAACTTTGGAGACAAATTTAAAATAAATCGATCACTTCACGAAAATGATTAATTAACAAAAACAAACTAAAAAGGAAGACAACTATTCAAATGGAATTTAATCCTCAGAGGACAGACCAATTGAATCCTACAGTATCCAAAAGGCACGCTTAGCCATACACAATGAGAAACCAAGTGAATATAGTTCTACAATTCCTATTTGATCTTGTGGTATAATAAATCAAATATCTTAAAGAAAGTAAAGATACTTTATCCAAAGAACCAATTCAAAATAACACAGAGGAACAGATATCACTGATGAATTTTGAACAAAGATTTTGTATTAAGCTTGAAAAATCACTCGATCTGCATGTATTGATCCATAGTATCCCATAAGGCTTTTGAATAAAAGCATGCACTAGTTTCAATGTTGATAAAATGATGATGCCCACTTTGTTACAAATGTTTCACTATAAATATATTTATCAAAGGTTTCATGTGAAAAGACATACCCTTTCACAAGACCTAATCCTGGCAACTAACCCTAAGAATACATAATAAATCATTAGAATGTAAGTTCGGGATAAATTTCCCTCATAATTTATGAATGTCGTGCATAATAGTTTATTCTTTAATTTCCTGCACACACAAAATAATCAATATTAGTTATCTCAATCGTAATAATAAAAACATTATGTAATGTGTTAATCTTCTAAAACTATTTATTATTTATTAATACTTAAGTATCATAAAAATAAAAATAAAATAATATCAATACTTAAGTCACAAAATTTATTACGTTATGAAAGATTTATACAATGAGACAAACAAAACATTATGTTCATAATTATCTTTTTATTTTAAAATAAAACATAATGTACTTATTTTAGAATAGAATCCACTCAATGAAATTAACCCTAAAAATAAAATTCATTCACTTAAGGGTTAACACATTAAATTTATAAAATAATTACCCTAAAAATATTTCAAATATAAAATAATATTATAATTATGAAAAATATATATGATTAGGGAATCTAAAAGATTTAACTTTCTAAAAACAACCCTAATGTATTACCTATAAAAGATTAACTAACTAAAAAATAAAATAAAACTATTAAAACCCTAAAATTAAAGTGACACAAGAAGTGAGAAATTACATTTAGGGATTTGAGATTAAAAAGAAAAAATGATTAATCATTACTCAAACCCTAATAATACATACAAAATTTAATCTACAAATTATACACAATTAAAGTTCACTAATAATAAAATTTCTTCACCCTAAAAACATTAATATTAACTATAGGTGAAAACGTGAAAAATGAGGAGATGAAAAGAAGCTAAGTTACATGGTAAATAAATTAATCAAATAACAAACTTACCATGTTATATAACTTAAATTTTTAAGGTAAAATACAAACCAAGAATAAGTAATTACAATATGCAAAAAATCTCCCCAATAAATAATATTAATTTTAATAATTTACTTCGAAAGAAATACAATTATCTTATATTTATATATTTATTCCTACACATACTCTCGAAGAATAGTGTAGAGTAGTTGGTAAGGGGAGTAGATTTGGGTAGTTAGGTAGGAAAGAAAGAATGGGTCGAGAGGTCGAGTGTTCAACTCCCTCTCTCCATTCTTTTTCCTAAAAAATAGAAAATATGTAAATACAAAAAATAACATAATAATCAAATTATTACAAAAGATAATTAAGAGATAGATAACCCCTGTGTGAAAGGTTATTTTAATCTCTCACCTGCACATACAATAAAGATAAATAAATACTTTCTCCTAACCCTCTCGAAGAAAATAAATAGATTAACTGGTTAGGGGGCAGGAGGGTAGATAGGTAGGAAAAAGGTCGGCTTGAGAGGTCGAATGTTCAACTCTCTCTCGCTGCCTTTTTTGCTCAACCTACTTAATTATATATTTTTTCAATAATTATGTATTTAAAATTTAAATATGCATTTTTGGAAAGATAATTAACCACCTACCAAATGGAAATACATTTGCTCCTTTGTCATTTTAATTTTTTATCAAATGAAAATTATATAAAAATGAAAGTAAAACATCATACTTCCCTGACGTTTCGTATATATTTTTGCCTGAGTTTTCAGGTGCCAACATCTCTTAACCTAGTATATCCTAACAAATCTTATATAGTAAATCCTTTAATAGGGTACATCTCTTAGATTAGAGTTGTAAAATCCTATAGAAAGGTAGACTTAATGAGTCTTTAGACTCATAACAAGGTTAATAGTCATAACAAAGTTTATACTCTTAACAAGGTAAGCTATTAGAAATAGATAACATTGTAGCTCTTATTGAGAAAGCTTTTTACTAAAGTAGTGAAGTGTTGTGGGTGTCATCCCCACCGCATTTTTTTCCTCTAACCAAGGATTTATGTGATACCAAAATAATGGTGTTATGATATTAATTTACACATTTTTGTATTATTACATGGAAGTTATGAATTGAGTGAATGGTTAAGAAAGTTAGATAAAAGAGTTTTGAAGTACTGATTCACCCCTCCCCTCTTAGTACTTAGCTTTTCATAAATTAATCCAACATTCTATGAGTGTTCCTACAACCATTGGAACTCTATTCTTTGATTTTTCTTGTAGTCATTGGACCTTTGTTCTTTGATTGTTCCTATAGACAAGGAAAAATATAGTAACTTTCTATTTTTTTCTAAGAACTATGTTTATGTTATCTATTTTAGTCATGTTTAGTTGTTGATTCATGTTTAGTACTCATACTATTTATTTTCTAGCATTTTCCTTTAGTACTATTTCCTTTACAGCTCTATGTTAGTATGATTACTAGTGAGTCCTAGTGCACATACAATGTTGATCATTTCATGATTGTATCCTTGGGTTGATAAAGAAATGATCCTTCATGATGAGTAAGATAACTACTTAGGTTGGGGTCCTATGGAAGGGGGCTTTCTTCAAGGAATATATTAAATCATGTTAGATGCATTATGGTGATTTGGAGAAAAAAATAGTGATTTGATGAGTATAATCTAAGGTGATAAATTAGAGTCTTTATTTTAGGCATTGACCTCTTCAAATATTTCTATATGTAAAGCTCTACCTATAATGTTGAAATAATATGAAATAGAAAATACAATACTAGTGCTTCTTCTAATATTTCGAGGCAGTGGATCTGTTGGAAGTGTTGGAATGGAGAGATAGGGTACTGAGAGGGGAAAGGTGAATCAGTGCCCACAAAAAATTTTAACTTGAAACTCAATCTACAAATAGTAGTATACTAGTCTACCCAAATGAATCCATTGTATGCATCATTCATTCAATTAACTTGTAAATATAAATTGCATGAAATCAACAATAAATCAATCACATAACACAAGTATTTTGGTTATGCAGAAACCCTTGTTAGAAGGTAAAAACTATGGTGGGGATGACACCCACGAATACTTTACTACATATAATAAAGTTTGCCTGTTAGGGCTACAAGTTGTGATCACCTCTGGTGATCTCACTCTGTTAGGAGTAACAATTAGATCAGCTAGATCTACCGAGTTATAGGATTTTAACAACACTACTTGAGTGTGTACTTTGTTAAGATATTTTCAATAAAGACTATTAGGTCTACTCTATTAAGAGATTTTTGCTAACTCTATTACAATGATTAGAGAATAATAGGATGTATCTGCAATTGACAACTTAACCTTATCTGAAACATATCTATGAAATTCTGAATAAATATCACCTTGATATGTGAAAATATTTTCTTTGAACTACTCGGTAGCCTTGTTTGATTCTGTCTAATCTAAATATCTTTGTATTCTGCTCTCTTTGATAACTGATTTCTTGAAGTTGGCTTCTTTCTTCAAGATCTCCGTCGCTTGTTCATACCAAACATATCATCCCTCATATGCTTATGTCAAAATGACATGAAATACAAATATATAGCATACTACTATTGCTGCTTAACAAAATTAGGTTACAATGTCTTAGGAAAAACCCTAAGATCTATGTTGCATAAAAATAACCTAGATCTATCAAATACATAGAGATCATCATCACAATTAATGATTACGTCCATAATAAATGATCCTCGATCTTGGTAAAATAGTTTATGATTCTGTTGTAACCACATGCATAGATAGATGTGCAAAAACTAATTACTATGTCGTTTCCTGAGATGCTCCGTAAACACTATCAATACTGCTCAGTAGTTACACTGGTGCTCGGTGTCTAGTCTACTCGACATTTACTATCGCTTGGTATTGGTATACACTAATGCTTGGTAAAGCTGCTCTGGTGTTCATTTAGGACTAATATCTTTTGTTCTCGGTATTGCCTTTATGTAGTTAACCAACTAGAATGTATAGCTTGTAGTACTTCCATTTATCGATGATATAGCATAGGTAATTGACTAATTATCTTTGATACTAATGAAAATCCTTAATGCTCAAATAGAGATAAAAATCTCCCCCTTTGGCATTAGTATCAAAACCTTGAATGTATATAGACCTGATGTCTCAAAATTCTTCTAACTTTGCCTTATATACATAGATACCATAACTTAACAAAATTTCAAAAAATTCTCCCCCTCGATGCATGCTCCCTGTAGTATGTAGTATAATTATCATATATTTACATTATTTGGCATATACATTAGGTTTCCCCCTTTTTGATATTAATGCCAAATACAAAAGTGTATACTTACAATTTATAAAAAATGTGTTGATGGGTTTTCTTCAAGGAATCCAAGAGGTTTGCACATTCCTCTTTCAAGTTGGTTAGAGCAATGTGCTCAAGACCGACTGGTGCATGCATGTCAAAGATGTTTTCCAACATAGAAATCTCTGGTGTTGCAACAAGTGTTTGTGCTTTGACAATGTGTTTCTCAAAAATTTTCAAATAGGGAAGCAACTCGGTTTGTAGCTCAGTGACCTGATCACTTATCCATTCTTCCTGCTTCCTCAGATCTTCTCTTAACCGCCTGAGTTCTTGAACCTTCAATATATGCTTAGCAAAAGCATCTGGCTTGATTAAGGCTGCTTGTGCACTGGCTTCGATTTCAATATCCAACTGTTTAATTTTCTCACTGATCTCAGCAATGAAGGTCTCCACATTGCAAAGCTTAACCAATATCTGACTAATTAACTAATTAATAGATTGTATGTCAGTTATTACCTCAGATAATTTCACTTTGTTTATTGCCACTTCCTGGCTGAACTTCTTTGCAAGTTTATCTTGTATTTTTGACTCTGCCTTTTCTTCAATTCTTTTCTCAGCTTCAATGTTAGCGGCATTAATTTCTTTTTCAACCTCATTAATTTTTACCTCTGGTACAACCTATTGTAAGATGTCTCTTACATTTTCCAGTATCTCCTTGCTCTTGCATTCCATTCTCAACTTTTCTTGTGTTTCTTTCCTTCTATACAACTTCCCATATTTTTTGAGTTCTTCGGGGCTTAGGTTCCTTGGGTCACAATTAGGTATAACAATGATTTCATCTAGTGTGACCAACCCTTTTCCTTTTCTCTTCTTCTTCTTCTTTTTTGTCTCTTGAGGTGAGCTCTTCACAACCTGTATTATTGATTTCTCCTCAATATTTTGTGTTTCTTGCCTGGTTGACACCTTTTCCTCCTTTTTCTTCTCCTCGGTAACCTATTTGTTGGTTTTCTAAGTTGGAGCTTCTGATGTTGTGTTAGGTGGGGTAGCCTCAGTTACTTTGTTGTCATCTTGACCCTTTGTATCTATCTCCATTACCTCTTATACTTCAGGCTTATTTGTTTCTATTAGTGTTCCAGTTCCTTGTTCCCCTGATGTATCCATTAGTTGCTCAGGGTTTGAGCCATCAGGTTGTTCCTTTGTTACAATTTCAATTGTTTCCATCAAGATAGGAAGTTCACCCGATAGTGATGTTATTATAGGCTCGGTAAAATTACCTTCATCTTGTGTAGTACCTCTAGAAATGTTCACATCCTCATCATCATCTCGGTCATCAGGATCACCATTTTTTATGTCCTCAATGAGTACATCTAGTGCATTGTTATCTATAATTTGGATCTCAACTTGATCTGGTGCATCCTATGAAATACATAAGTCTTTGGTGGCATCAGTGGTATTAGGTACCTTGGTATCTGATATATCTACTTTTTCTTGGTTCAATGCCAAGTCTCCATCTTCAATATGAATACCTTTACCTTTTGATTTCTGTCTTTTCTTTAACAAGTTGATAAACATGATATTTTCAGCTTGCTCTCGGGATGCAACTATGGAATTCTAGATGAGCTGACTAGACTCATCGATGTTTGCTAGATTGTTATCTAATATCTACAATGCCCAAATTTTTACTCTAAATCTCCTAGAGTATGTTGTCATGTAATCCTTAATCTCATCAATAGACAAATTAGGAATTGCTAGAACTAGGGATTGTTCCCTCATTTTCTTTTCAGTGTCTAAGGCATAGGACCATTTCTGATTTAACATATCCTCTAATGCCTTAGGTAATTGTTTGGCAAATTCAAGTGGAACTTTCTTAAATCGAATCATCATCTAGATGATTGCCTCTTCTATTTTATTCTGATCCTCAGTTGACATGTGCTCAAACCGACTGAGTTCAAGATCAGTGAGTTCACCATGCTCAATGATATCCTCAGCAACTTCATCAATTGTTCTATTTTTATTGCTGACCACTTTGAATTGATTAATATCATTTTCTTCATCTTCTAAATCTTCCTTACCTCTTATCAGTTTCCTTTTTTTCCTCGGTGCCTTTGTAGTAGCTTTTGTTCCTCTCTTAGTATATGTTTTTGTCGGTGATGCGGCCTTAGGTTTTGAAATCTTCACAACTCCCTTTTTTAGTGGTGGTGAAGCTGCAATTTTTGACCTTGTTTGTGCCCTTGATTGCACCTCTAACTGCCTCTTCTTTGGAGTTTATGAAGGGGAAACCGGTGTAGAATTTGTCACTTTGTCAAACTTGGTTTCTTCACTATCATGTGGTTTATCAGTCAACATTAACTGATCTTCGGTTTCAACTTCAACCGGTGAACTTTCAGATGATCTAGAATCATCTCCAAACTTCTTAACTAAAGTTTTCATCATCTTCATTGATTTCTCCATTATCTTATCGATGACCAGACCTATTTTTATTCTTGTCTTGGCCTCCTCAAATGTTCCAAACCTCTTTGCCTTCTTATCTTTAGGTGTAGCCAAGAGAGCCTTAATTGATTTTGAGGAAAAATTAATATCCATTTCATAACCCATGGGAGCTATCCATTTAAGCCTAGGTTCCATAGCCTTTATCATTGTATGATCGGTGTCCACAAGAAAACAAATATCCATCTCATATTCGTCGACCAATTTACTAGGAATTCTACTCTGAGAATTCATTCTAGCATTGAATTTCTCAAAATAATCATCAAGAACTTTGTTCAAATTGTTTCCCAAGTCACTAATCATATTAGAAATTTGCACAATGACCGGTGTGTCAGTAGACCAATCTACATTAGTGAAAGAAGGGAAAAATCACTGTATATAGAAAAATATGCACACTAGAAGTGATCCAAACTTACAAGTATTTGTCTTTTTTGATCAGATGGTCTTCATATTTTCTTCAATCTGCTTTAGAAGAAGCTCGACAAGGTCAGACTAAAAACTCTTCTTTATCATTTTATATGTGATGTTGACAGCTCCACATGGTATACTGTTTAGTCTGCTCGACTGAAAAATCTTATAGCTGATAACATGTGCTGCAAACTTAACCTTTAGGCCCTCAATTTAGCAATTTTTAGTGCTCATCCATTTCATGTTGCACCAGTGTTCTTTTCAATGTCGACCCTTGAAGCACTATGAAAAGTCTTAAACTTGTCAGTTGTTGGATATTCGGTAACCCTATGAATCATATTCTTTGTTACTTTGATCGGTCGATCCAACCAAAATATCCCATCTTGATACCGACTAAGTACAACCCTAATCCATTTAGTTTTAAAGCTTTTTGGGAAATTTAGGGCATTTGTAAGACCAATCTCCTCTACCTGTTTGAATTCCAGTTTTAGTTTGCCATCTTCACCACAAAGTTGCTGATAAGCTATAGCAGTATCGAAATCTCTGATTTCACCTATTTTGCAGTGGGTGTAAGATCTGACATCTTTGACTAATAGAACCCTAGGTGGGATACTTGAGAAATCTCCCACTGAATCAATCTTAGACGCAACTTTTAGATGAAGTTTTTACTTGGGTTCATCACAGTTAGCTGAAACAATTAGGTTCACTTCCTCTTCTACTATCTTAGATTCATTTGCCTTGGATGCGGATGCCATTATAAATAATTTAGGGTTTTGGAAAATACATTGAATGTGCTCGGTAGAATTTTTACTTACTTGAAAATGATGTGGAATGTGCTCGGTTCGATTTGAATATGACTTGAATGCTTCTGAAAATTCTCAACTTGAATTCGCTCTGTGAATATTATTGCTCTTCTAAATCGCTTTGTGAAGAATGTGTTAGGAATAATAGTCCACAATACAACTGAGAGGGGGGGTGGTGAATTAGTTGTATGACAAATTTTTAAACTTTAAACTTTAAGAACAACTATATCAGATCCAATGAACATAATGAATGCCAACACAATAACGCAATATTTTGGTCTTGGGGAAACCCTGTTAAAGATAAAAACCCTAGTGGGAATTAGCACCCACAAATGATGTACTGAGAGTATAGTTATCCTTGTTACAATATATAGTCCTATTAGGAGCTTGTTGAAACATTACAGTACATAGTCCTTGTTAGAGGACAGACCCTGTTAGGAGTCAATAATAAAAGGGAGGTCTCACTGTCGAAGGTGCACTACCCAAAGAAGGTTAAATCCATCTTCATAACTCACTTGTTTACAACATAGGTGTATATGAAGAAATACACAATCTTTTGAACTATTTGCTAGAAATTATCTTTGCTTGATCAATTCCAATGAAGTCCACCAGTAAACCTCTTCTCTACATAGAATAGACAAAAGCTTGCAACTTTCACAACCTCTTTATATCACACACATTCCATCCATGTCTTTTCCAAAGAAAAGACCTTTCATTTATACCTTATTACAATTCTCATGAATAGGTCGGCCCATCAGGCTTTACTAATTAAAAATAATTACATAGACCCTTGCTAAGATACACACGGTATCCAGAACAAGTATATAATGATTACATTACAAAAATTAAGGACCGACATCCTTAATTCAAGTTCACCATCCATCATACACACTACATCTTTGTAGTCAGCTTCTAAATAGATCACCTTCCAGAATACATGCCACAACTGACATCACTAATCATTTCATATCTTGTTCTAACCAATGAACATCATTTAGTATCCTTTCTATCATCCTTCAAGCTGACATACCTTGAATCCAAATCCTCTGAAAGATATACCAGAAACCCAGAGACTAACTCTGTCAATTCTCACTGTTATAGTCCAGTAACCAGTCTTCACCAAAACATCTATAACTTGTCCAATAAGAAACATTACATGATGCGATCTTGGATATAAGATCACAACATCCTCTTGTACTCTCATCTATCTTCACAGCATCTGAAACATCTGTACAGTGTCTGTACACTGTGATTACCATAGGTGTTCCTACTAGTTTACAATCTTCCATTCCAAATTTCTTAAGCAATTCTTTGAGATACTTGGTTTGAGAAATGAAAATACCATTCTCATTCTGATTTATTTGCAATCCAAGAAAGAATTTCATTTCACCTATCATGGACATATCAAAGTCACTTTCCATTTCTTTAGCAAATTTCTTACATAGACCATCATTACCTTCAAAGATAATGTCATCCACAAATACTTCTATTATTAGAATTCTATCTTCACTAGTTCTTAAATACAAATTACTATCTGCATTACCTTTTATGAATCCAAGTCCAAGTAGATACTTGTCTAACCTTGCATAAAAATACCTAGGGGCTTGCTTTAGTCCATACAGAGCTTTCTTCAATTTGCACACCATGTCTTTATCTTCGCATAGAGGGAATCCATCTAGTTGTTCTATATAGACTTCTTCTTCAAGATCTCCATTCAGAAATGCAGATTTTACATCCATTTGATACACTTTGAAGTTTTTATGTGCAGCATAAGATAGGAACAATCTTACTGCCTCTATTCTAGCAACAAGAGAAAATGTTTCTTCAAAGTCTATGCCTTGTTGTGAGTATCCCTTACACACTAGTCTTGCTTTGTTCCTTACAACAGTTCCTTCTTCATCCATCTTGTTCCTAAAAACCCACTTTGTTCATATTAGATTTTTATTTTTAGGTCTAGGAACCAGTTCCCAAGTATTATTCTTCTTTATCTGATCTTACTCTTCTTTCATATCATTTATCCAAGATTCATCTTTAAATGCTTCAACTATAGTTTTTGGCTCAACTTGAAAAATCAAACATATTTCTTCTCTAACTTTTGATCTAGTTAGCACTCCCTGACTGGTATTGCCAATAATTTGGTTTTCAAGATGGTTATTTTTTACATACCTTGGTGTTTTAGGAGTCTCAGTAGCCTTACTTGTGCTAGCATCACAAGTCTCTTTTTCATTTTCTTTCTCAATGAGTTCTTCTTCCGCAGTAGTAGTAACTTCTTTTATCTCTGCAATCTGATTACTGTCATACATTCTTTCTTGTATCTGAAACTTCTCATCTATTCTTACATTGTTTCTATCAATAATCTTCCTTAATCTTAGATTGCAACATTTGTAAGCCTTACTTTTGACAGAGTAACCAAGGAAGATTCCTTCATCACTTCTAGCATCAAACTTCCCTATCTCATCATCTCTCTTGATATAACACTTACTACCCAATATTTTGAAATATTTTACAGTAGGAGTATGATCAAACCATAGTTCATAGGGAGTCTTGTACCTTCTCTGATTTGAATTCGGTTCAGTGTGTACACTATTGTCCCAAAAGCTTCCCTCTAATGTATATGTGGTACATTTCCTTCAATCAGCATTGTCCTAGCAGCATCAAGTATAGTCTTGTTCCTTCGCTTTGCTATCCCATTTTGTTGTGGAGTTTTAGGAGTAGATGTTTGTCTCTTTATTCCATGCTCTTCCCAATATGAATTGAATAAATCTGATGTAAACTCTCCACCTCTGTCTGATCTTAGACACTTTATTTTCAAGCCTAATTCATTCTCTACTTTTTCTTTAAACAACTTGAATTTATCAAATGCTTCTGATTTCTCTCTCAAATAAGTAATCCACATCATCCTATAAAATTCATCAACAAAAAGTATGAAATACCTTTCACCATAATAAGATTTCATTCTTATGGGACCACACAGATCTGTATGTACTAGATCCAACTTTCCTTTTGATGTATATGCTTTTCTTTTTTTACTGCTTCTGGTCTGTTTTCCCATAACACATTCTCTGCATATAGTATTAGATGGCTTCACAATCTTTGACATATCTCTTACAACATTAGCCATACTTGCCTTCACAATGTTATCAAAATTAACATGACAAAATATCCCATGCCATAACTAACTTTCATCTACCTTTGCAACAAAACAAGAGGCTCTAGATGTGTTTAATTCAAATACATACCTCTAGACTTTGTACCAATGGCAATCAAGTTTCCTTCTTTACTTCTAATAAAACATTTACCATTAACAAAGCTCAATTGAAATTCCTTATCCATCAGCTGTACAACACTTAGCAAGTTATGTTTCAGTCCATCAACAAGTAACACATTATCAGTGTTAGTCTTTCCATCCAAGGTAATAGACCCTACACCTATGATAGATTTAGGGAGATTGTCCCTAAACCTCACAACACCTCCATCATATTTTACTAATTTAACAAATTTATTCTTATCACCAGTCATATGATGAGAATAACCAATGTCAATTATCCATTCAGTTTTCTTGTCAACATGAGATACTAAAGCTTTTTCTTGATGTACTAGTTCATCTTTAATAGCAACAAATCCAATCTCTTCATAGTCTAAATCATCATCATTAGAGATTCCTTCATTAGAAAAATAACATTCTTTGTCCCTTTTAATCTTTTCATAATTAGGTTTGTACTTAGAAACTCTTGTAGGACATCTAGATGCAAAATGACCTACCTTATTGCATGAAAAACATTTCAAGGGTAACTTGCCTTCAAATTTACCCTTACCTCTCTTTTCTCTTCTAGCAATCAGTGCAAAAAGTTCATCCATCTTTCTTTCTTCTACCATTATTTGTTCCCATTCCTCAACATACTCACCAAGCTCTTCTTTTAGGTCTTCTTTGTTGGTGCTCGAAAGTGCAGACAATTTCTTGTGTGCGGATACCTTAAATGCAAATTCAACTTTAGGTACAACTTCTCCTAATTCTATGGCTTCAAAAGTAGTTAGCTTTACAATCAACATCTCTCTGCTAAAGTTCAGAGTTAGAGGTATAGTTTCTTGAATAGACATAGCCTTGAACTTGTAAGCAGGTGTTAGTGATCTGAGGATCTTTGCAATAACTTCTTCTTCACCATAAGTACCTCCACAATTTTTGATTCCAACTACAACTTCTATAACCCTTTGAACATAGGCCCTAATGCTTTCATCCTCATTCATTTGTAGCTTTTCCATCTTTGTTTTCCAGTTTTGTAACTTCACTTTCTTGGTATATTTGTCTCCTTCATATAATGCTTCCAATCTATTCCAAATTTCATGTGATGAATCTAAGTCTTTAACTACAATGAACTCACCTTTAGATAGTGTGTTGATCAGTGCTTCCCTTGTGACCATGTTATATGAGAATAACTTCTTCTCATCATCAGTCACAGATGGAAAATCATTTTCAGTCTTCAGGGTTACCTTCTTCTTTGTAATCATCCAGTAGTTTATGCCCAAACACAACAAGTGTGTTTGCATCTTGTTCTTCCAACTGTCAAACTTCTTAGGATAAAATTTAGGACCATCCTTCCTATAGAGTGCCATTTCCAAGATCACCTCAAGTTGTTAAGCTTTCTCTCTGAGGACCACAAGCTCTGATACCAATTGTTAGGAATAACAGTCCACAATACAACTGAGAGGGGGGGGTGAATCAATTGTACGAAATTTTTTTAAACTTTAAGCACCACTATATCAGATCCAGTGAACACAATGAATGCCAACACAATAACACAATATTTTGGTCTTGGGGAAACCCTGTTAAAGGTAAAAACCCCGGTGAGAATTAGCAACCACAAATGATGTAATGAGAGTATAGTTATCCTTGTTATAAGATATAGTCATGTTAGGAGCTTGTTGAAACATTATAGTACATAGTCCTTGTTAGAGGACAAACCCTGTTAGGAGTCAAGAACAAAAGGGAGGGCTCACTACCCAAAGAAGGTTAAATCCACCTTCAAAAATCACTTGTTCACAACACAGGTGTTTATGAAGAAATACACAATCTTTTGAACTGTTTGCCAGCAACTGTCTTTGCTTGATCAGTTCCAATGAAGTCCACCAGTAAACCTCTACTCTACATACAAAAAACACAAGCTCATAGCTTTCACAATCTCTTTATATCATATACATTCCATCCATATCTTTTTTAAAGAAAAGACCTTTTATTTATACCTTATTAAAATTCTCATGAATAGGTTGGCCCATAAGGCTTTCCTAATTAAAAATAATTACATAGACCCTTGCTAAGATACACATGGTATCTAGAACAAGTATATAATGATTACATTACAATAATTAAGGACTGACATCCTTAATTCAAGTTTGCCATCCATCATACATGCTACATCTTTGTAGTCAGCTTCCAAATAGATCACCTTCCAGAATACATGCCATAGTTGACATCACCAATCATTCCATACCTTGTGCTGACCAATGAACATCCTTCAGTATCCTATCTATCATCTTTCAAGCTCACATACCTTGAATCCAAATCCTTTGAAAGATATACTAGAAACCCAGAGACTAACTCTGTTAATTCTCACTGTTACAATCCAGTGACCAGTCTTCACCAAAACATCTATAAATCATCCAATAAGAAACATTACATGATGTAATCTTGGATATAAGATCATAACATCCTCTTGTACTCTCATCTATCTTCGCAGCATCTGAAACATCCATACAGTGTCCATACACTATGATTACCAATTTGATTCCCTCAGAGAAACATATGTTGACATCAGTGACAAAACAAAAATGACAACAATATGAGTACCCATTCAGTAACATAGTGATTAAATATATTAAATGTATCAATCACCTCTCCATGCATTAGAAATATCCAACAAAATGAACTAGCTCTTCCATATATTTATAGCCTTTTTCAAATTCCTGCTTAAAATACTTGTCATTAATGCTTGACCTACTTCCATCTCGGTGACAACTATCAACTTGGTTATTATCGCAAAACATCAATAGCTCAATTAACACATTCACTTGGTTGATACTGATACTCGGTTAACCTTGCATAATAGTCACCAACGGGTAACTCTCTACTCAATCTTGCTTATACCAACTATATGAATTTGTTAGCTCAAAATTTATAAACCATAATGCATCTTATTTCATGTAGATTTGGTATGTGTACATCATATATAAGGAACTGTATGTAAGATTAGATCAATTTGGAATATCAGTTCCATACATACCTATTTCACCTTAGGTGGAGGTACCGATGTCACCCAATCCAATGGACGAGGTTTCACCGACTACATTGCTTGACTCACCATTTTCATTTGATGCCTTTTTCCATGTAGTGTTTCTAATTCTCATGATATCTACAATGGTGTGGCCACTCTCAAATACATGTCCTTCTTTTGGTGCTTAGTCTCTGTAATCGTTGCTTAGGTGACCGACTTTATGACAATGTAAGCATGCCATACCAGTTCTTGTCCAGCTTCATGAATTTCTAGGCTATCTCTTCCTCATACAATTCATTGTAATATGTCCATACCTTCCACATACTATGCAGTTGACCCATGTGTTGTAATCCCAAATGTAAGCATTACCTCGTCTCTTTGGTTGATAAGGTTTTTTATTTTGTTTTGGTGTCCAAACTTGCTTCATCTTAGCCTTACACTCTTGTTAAGTGTGTCCATGTTTGTTGCAAGTGTAACATAGTTTCTCCATGGTAGGATTGTTAGGAGTCTTATTCAATTTATCTCTACACTCATAAGCTTGATGTCCAAATTTACCACAATAATAACAATAACCATTAAACTTAGGAGTGACTTTAGGTTTACCTTGTGCTTTACTCCTGCAAACATTTAAGGTATGTCCTAGTTTGCCATAGTGATAGTATGTTAGCATGTTAGAATAACTGAGAGGGGGGGGGTTCAGTTAATCAATGTCCCAAATCAAAATGTATAATCCAAAACAAATACTTCAACTTCTACTATTGATAAACATAAATTAATTTCACTATCTGTGCTTTTACCGATTATCTGTCTAAAACTTATAACAGTTACCAATCAAATCTAACATGTAATATGAAAAGTATGATAACAAAAAAATACCACAATCAACACATAACATGAGATATTTAACGTGGAAACCCTCTGAAGGGAAAAACCACCTGGGATCGGCAACCCAAAATATTCACTCTTCTGAAGTGAGGTCGGTGAAGACCCAACCCTGTTAAAGGTTTACAAACACACTGTTAGGTGTGACCTTGTTAGAGGATTTTAGACCAACTGTTTGTTAGGAATGAATCTTGAAGCCTTTAGTAGTCATTCTATAGCAGTGGTTATTACATTCATGGCTATGATTGTCATTGATGTCAACACAGTGATATTCTGGAGTTTAGCAGAGAAGTAGGCATAGTTTTGTTTTGCGCACATGTTATATTGAAAATTGAGTTATGTGTAGTTGATGGTATGTTCTTTGGTGTGTTATTAGCCTATGGTTAAGAGTGCAAAAAAGAAATTCATTTATTCATGAAAGTTATAAGCATTTTGGTGGAAGCAGTATTCTGGCAGTGTTCCTGAGTAGTGGTTTTTGGTAATCGGAGGATATCTCCTAAACGGGATGGAATTTGATTCTGCACAGTTAAAGGGAAGTTTGAGATTCATTGGTGGTGATGTGGTTCATAGCACAAAATTTGAGGTCACACAATTGGAAATTTATTATATCTGGAAGCCAACAGTTTTATGTAATTTTGATGTAGCGTGTTGAAATTATTATTTTGTATTTGGATGCCAACTCATTTGTAATTATTTGAGTGTGGTATAAAGGAAGGAATTTTTTCCTTATTATGATGGGATTTTAATAGTTGTGATATGAAATTTTGAAAGTTGTGATGCGAATATATGCATGAGGTGAAGAATAGAGCTAATTTAGTGATGAAGGAAGACTTGTGAAGTACAAAGATATAGATTTGTGATCTTGTGTAGAAGAGAGTGCGGTTGTGGCATAGTGTGAAGGAGGTAAAATATTTCATATTATTCTATTGAATAATCTTAAGATCTATTGGACAGTGAGTTTAGAGATCTTGCCTTGAAGTTGTTTGGGTAGTGGGTCCTTCTGTCTTCCATAACTCCTAATAGGGTTAGAATCTTTTAACAGGGATTCAAAATCTCCTAATAGAGATTCATATGTACTAAATGTATTTCATAAGACTCCTAATAGGGTCCATCCTCTAACAAGTAACTTTCATAGTAGTACATCATTTTGTGGGCATCATTCCCACTGAGGTTTACTCTTTGATCAAGAGGTTCCCTAGTTAACATATCTTGTGTTATTGTGTCATTGTATATGATTATCTTTCTATGGTTGGTTACTGCATTGATTATATGGTTTAAAGCTATTGAAGTTGATATTAAATTTGATAAATGGTTTAATTATCAGATAACTGATTCACCCCCCCCCCCCCCCCTCTTAGTTATCTTGGTGGTCTTTACTTTATAACAATTGGTATCAGAGCGGCAAGTCCTTGAAAGAGAAGTTTAACAACTTAAGGAGATCTATGATGAATTTTAGGAAAGAAAGCCCTAAGTTTGATGGAATAAAATTTGACAACTGGAAAGAAAAGATGAAGACACATCTCTTGTGTTTAGGACTAGGTTATTGGTTGATTACAAAGAATGAAAGGACTATAATTGAAGAAGACAATCTTGAAACAAGTTCTAAAGATGAGGTAGATCTATTCATGTGTAACATACTTGCAAGAGAAGCACTTTTATCAGCACTTCCGGAGAATGAATACAGTCAGGTAAAAGGTTTAACTAGGTCTTATGATATTTGGAAAGCTTTACATTCTACTTTTGAAGGTGATGAACATGCAAAGAAAGCTAGGTTACATAATTGGATTTGTGCATTTGAAGACATAAGAATGATGGAAGATGAATCTGTTAGAAGCTATATTGGTAGGATGTCAGAAATTGTTGTAGGAATAAAGTCTTGTGTAGGTGAAAAGATAGAGAATGAAGTAATATGGAAGATTTTGAGAACATTGACACTGGTATTCAGGAAAACTACACAAATGATTGAACAAGTGATACCTTGTACACCAAAATTTTCAAGAGAGACTCTTCTTGGAAGATTTGAAGCAGCAGAGATGAATTTGAGATTATCAGGAGAACTACCTAGAGTGGAGATAGCATTCAATGCTCTTAGCATCAGGCCTACTTTGTCTAGAAGTACAAGTGTGAATGGAGATTATGCCAGCAGTAGCAGATCCAAATCTGATGAAGATAAGAAGATTTAAGAAGGTATTGCCTTGCTTGTGAAAAGAGAACCAGATGGTAAGAAAATCTTTAAATGTTGGACATGTCAAGAATATGGTCATTTTGCATCTAAGTGTCCTAAGAGAGTTAAGAAGTATAGCAACAATTTTAAGCCTAGAAGATCTAAAGAATGTTATTATGCAAATGATGAAGAAATTAAAGTAGGAATTGAAAGACATTTGAGTGACAGTGATAATGATAACTTTGATGACATAGGATTTGTAGCAATTAAGGAAGAAAATTCTGAATTTAATGTTAAGGAAGAGAAAGCCTTAGTTTCCCAAGTTGAAAAGAAAGCTGATTGGATTATAGATAGTGGTTGTTCACATCATATGACTGGTGATAAAGAAAAGCTCATAAAGTTTAGCAATTATGATGGAGGAGTTGTTAGAGTTGGTAACAATGCACCTTGTTTGATTAAAGGTATAGGATCTATTAAACTTGATGGAAAGACAATAAACCTGATGATGTTTACTTTGTTGATATATTGAAACATAATCTTTTGAGTGTTGGACAATTAGTGGATAAGGGATATCAAGTTTGGTTTACTGAGAAAACTTGTGTGATAAAGGATAAAGATGGAAATCTGATTGGAACTGGATCTAGAACCAGAGGTAATGTATTTCAGTTGAACCCTACTGAGTTGACATGTTTGATGACTAAGATTGATGACAGTTGGTTATGGCATAGAAGATTCTATCATATAAAATTTGATAATATTGTGAAAGTAAGTTCTACACTTGTAGTAAGAGATTTACCTAAGATTACGAAGCCTACTAACATGATTTGCAAGGAATGTGTGATGGCTAAGCAGAAAAAGTGTTTATTTCCTAGCAAGAAGTTCACATCTACAGAGAAGTTGGAGATTGTTCATACAGGCTTGAGCGGTCCTACTAGGACTAGAGGATTCTATGGAGAAAGGTATTTTATGATTCTTGTTGATGATTTTACAAGAATGATGTGGATTGCATTTTTGAAAAAAAAATTTGAAGCATTTGATAAGTTTAAGGTCATGAAGAATAAAGTTGAGAATGAATCAGGAATGAGGATTAAATGTTTGAGATTTGATAGAGGTGGAGAATTTACATCTAAAGAGTTTAACACCTTTTGTGAAGCGAATGGTATTAAGAGATAGTTTTTAGCCCCTACGACACCTGAACAAAATGGTATTGCAGAAAGAAGGAACAGATCAGTGACTGAAGCAGCTAGAGCTATGTTGTTTGAAGGTGATTTGACAAAAACATTTTGTAGAGAAGCAGTGAATATAGCAGTATATACAATGAACAGAGTACAAATTAGAGCAAACATAGACAAGACACCTTATGAATTGTGGTTTGGACATGTACCCTCAGTTAAGTATTTTAGAATTTTTGGAAGCAAATGTTATATTAAGAGAGATGATGATATAGGAAAGTTTGATCTTAGAAGTGATGAAGGAATTTTTCTTGGATATTCTTTGAAAAGCAAAGCATATAGATGTTACAATAAGAGAACTAAGACTATTGTTGAAAGTGCAAATGTAAAAGTTGATGAGAAGTTTAAAATTTAGGAAAGAATGCTTGATTATGAATCTGATGAAGGAACTAACCCTCAGCCTAACATTGAAACTACTGAACAATTTTTTGAGACTGACAGTGAATTGTTGAATGAAAGTCATGTTGAAGAAAATAGAGAAGAAATACAGATCCATGATTGGTGGATTGCAGTACTTGACACACACTAGACTAGATATACAACATTCAGTTGGAATGGTCGCAAGATTTCAAGCTGAACCTAGAGAGTCACATTATGCAGCAGTAAAGAGGATATTGAGATATCTTAGAGGCACAATGGACTATAGATTGTGGTATGAAACTTATGATGATTTTACCCTATGTGCATTTATTGATGCTGATTGGGGAGGCAGTGTTGATGATAAGAAAAGCACGAGTGGTGGATCCTTTTTCCTTGGAGGAAGATTAGTTTCTTGGTAGAGCAAAAAGCAGAATTGTATCTCATAGAGTACAGTAGAAGCAAAATATGTAGCAGCAGCAAACAATTGTAATCAGATAATTTGGATGAAGCAGATGTTGATGGACATTAGAATCAAGTTTGATGAGCCTATTGTCATACATTGTGACAATACAAGTACAGTTAGTATGTCAAGAAATTTGGTTTTACATTCTAAGACAAAGCATATAGAGATCAAGTATCATGTTGTAAGAGAAAAAGTTGCTGAGAAAGAAGTCAGACTGGAGTACATAAGCATAAAGGAGCAGATAGCAGATATATTTACTAAGCCTTTGCCTAAGGATACATTTGAGTATCTGAGAGGTATGCTTGGGGTTATGCCCCAGCCTACTTTTGAATAATGATGCAGTTGGTTGCATTCATCCAGTGGAATATGGCCCTATCTATTTTTTGGATTGGATGTTGGTACTTCCTCTATGGGGGAGTATGTGTATTTGAGCTAAGTCATTGAGGACTCTAGTGAACATTTTTTTTCTGAACAGTGTCTTTTGACATTGAGCTATTGTTTGACATAGTGATAGAATTTATATCATTGATGTCAATGGGGGAGAGAATCATGAAAAACATTGAGGAACTACATTTGTTAGAGAGATTGAATAGGAAAACGAAGCAAGATTTGATTGATGAAGAGCAGCAGAGCAGTTGAGCAGCAGTGATTGGATTTTTGGAACATTGCATGTTTTTCATCTGTGTTGCCATCAATGCCAATGGGGGAGATTGTTAGGAATGAATGTTGAATCCTTTGGTAGTCATTCTGTAGAAGTGGTTGTTGCATTCATGGCTATGATTGTCATTGATGTCAACACAGTGATATTCTAGAGTTTAGCAGAGAAGCAGGCACAATTTTGTTTTGTGCACATGTTATATTGCAAATTGAGTTATGTGTAGTTGATGGTATGTTCTTTGGTGTGTTATTAGCCTATGGTTAAGAGCACAAAAAATAAATTCATTTATTCATGGAATTTATAAGCATTTTGGTGGAAGAGTATTCTGGTAGTGTTCCTGAGTAGCGGTTTTTGGTAATTGGAGGATATCTCCTAACCGGGATGGAATCTGATTCTATGCAGTTAAAGGGAAGTTTGAGATTCATTGGTGGTGATGTGGTTCATAGTGCAAACTTTGAGGTCACACGATTGGAAAGTTATTGTATCTCGAAGTTGACAGTTTTATGTAATTTTGATGTAGCATGTTGAAATTATTATTTTGTATTTGGATGCCAACTCATTTGTAATTATTTGAGTGTGGTATAAAGGAAGGAATTTTTTCCTTGTTATGATGGTATTTTAATAGTTGTGATATGAAATTGTGAAATTTGTGATGCAAATATATGCAGGAGGTGAAGAATAGAGCTAATTCAGTGATGAAGGAAGACTTGTGAAGTACAAAGATCTAGATTTGTGATCTTGTGTAGTAGAGAGTGCAGTTGTGGCATAGTGTGAAGGAGGTAACAAATTTCATATTATTCTATTGAATAATCCTAAGATCTATTGGATAGTGAGTTCAGAGATCTTGCCTTGAAGTTGTTTGGGCAGTGGGTCCTTCTATCTTCCATAACTCCTAACAGGGTTAGAATCTTTTAAAAGGGATTCAAAATCTCCTAATAGAGATTCATATGTACTTAATGTATTTCATAAGATGCCTAATAGGGTCCATCCTCTAACAAGGAACTTTCATATTAGTACATCATTTTGTGGGCATCATTCCCACCAGGGTTTACTCTTTGATCAAGAGGTTCCCTAGTTAACATATCTTGTGTTATTTTGTCATTGTGTATGATTATCTTTCTATGGTTGGCTACTGCATTGATTATATGGTTTAAAGCTGTTGAAGTTGATATTAAAGTTGATAAATGGTTTACTTATTAGATAACTGATTCACCCCCCCCCCCCTCTCAGTTATCTTGGTGGTCTTTACTTTCTAACACCGTTATCGTCCAACCAACATTCACTACGGGGTTGACATGATAACAATGTTCATTCTATGAATGATACATAATAAGACTTTATAGTCCACTTGATTAAGAGATTTGATTATGTACAATGGTTAAATATGTAACAGTAGATGATCTACCTTAATACAACTTCAATTGCAGATTACAGATCAATATTTAGCTCATACAAATCCTTCTAATCAATGTAACACTTCATATTCAATAATGTATCAACTTATTGTTCATCCGTAATTACTCTCTGTCGCTTGATAATGCTCTATAGTTCAGTTCTCACTGACCAATATGATCAAAATGCATGAAAACTTGTTCATGCTATAACTCTATAGTCTCTCCTTCTTCCAGCTATTTTCATCATGAAATCATCAATCTCTTATATAGACATGTAAATCATTTTCTTCTCCTCCATCGGATTTTCCTGCTTAATCATCTTCATTGATTTTTTCGCTTTAACCTTCCTTTACTAATGTGTTAATAACACATTTCAATCTGCTCCATTATATCTTCCTTGAATTATGTTAGTCGTTGATCTTCATAACAAACATTATCTGTTACATTGATTTCATACACTTTCCAGCTCATCAATCTTATCGGCTAAATTGATCATTTAATTCCTTTCTGTTCTGCTCGGTTAACAAAGAAATGCCTCAGTGAACACAAGCTTGGTTTACACTATGCTCGGTATACACTACACTCTATCAGTGTATACTGAAATGCTTCATTTACTGACAACACTACTTTGTGTCTTTCAGCTCTATTCTTCATCATAGATGAATGCAATGTAATCAAGTCAATATCATAAGGTCATAGACTCATCAACAAGTTACTCAATGTGTTCCTTATCCTCATCTGACATATACATCTTCCTCATGTAGATATCTTTGTTCTTCATCTCTTTTACCTTCCTTCAGATGTTTTGGTATAGTAATTTACAAGATAAGTGTTGTCAAACTAGTTGACATCAAGGACAACATAATACTAATTTAATAAAATTACATATCTAATCAACAACTCCTCGGTGATCTTTAATCACAGATTCTTCAATTAGATTCCAAATCAGTTGTAGTACATCAATCTCTCCCTTTGACATTGATGGAAACTCAAGTAATATGAAATATACCATATTCATACCAAACATGTATTCTACAACTCTGTAAACAAATGCTGTAAGTCAAATAGACTTAATATGTTTAATCACTATGTTACTAAACAACATTTCATAATACAACTTTACCATTCTATAGATGTGCTTGGTTTAGCTCTTAGGTTCTTGCTTCTGTTCTCAGTAACTGATCTTCAATGCTCTTGTTCCTTTCAAATTATCTCTCCCTTAGATAGTTCTCATCGGTGCTGAATAGAGGTAAAATGGATTCACCTCTATTTGAATGTAAAGGGGTAGATAGATGTGTGGGGGAGATATGAGATCTATTCCCAAAGGAGAGATCCAATTTGATCAACCAAGAGGTTAATGCACAGTCGAATCAATCTATAAAGAATATGAAAGAGAGAGAAAATCCAATGTTTCCCTATAAAGGAATTATTCTTGAAATCTAAAATAATTGAAATACAAGTACTAACCTCAAATTAGGGAAGATCTAGAAAATGCCAATTTCTAATGTTTGTGTGTACTTTCAGGCAATTCTGCAACCTATTCTAGACGGGAAACGCTGAGATGAAGAAAACCCATAAATATTTCTCCAAGATGAGCTCAGGTCGACTTTGACCCTCATAAAAGGTCAAAGGCTAGATTATTTATTCAAAGGCTGATTTTGATTCTGTTCACAGATCTTGGAAGTTTTCTGAAAAGGGTATCCAAATTCGATCTCAGATCCGAAATCTTGCACCTGTACCTGCAAGAAAATGGAGGTTTTTGTTGTATGGGGGGTTTGCCTTGGTCAAACCCCAATTTAGGAATTAACCTTGAAATTGAATTGAAATGTAATATGCATAAACAAAGCAATTGGAACAAATCACCTCACTTATGTTGAAGTCCTTGTAGAGGATTTGAATCCTCAAATCCACAAATAGGAATGCTTCAATGGATGTAGAATGAATGTAGGATGTCTCCAATCAATGGCATTTGATCTTCAACACCAATCTTGACTTGATCTTTGCATATGAGAAGGCTTGGATGAATGTAGAAGGATGGATCTTCAAGGGGACTCCAAAGAGATTGAATCCTTCAATGGCTAACAATGGATCTCCTTGATGGATGAATGCTTGAACACTTGAATGCTTGAAGACTTTCTTGAATGCTTGAATGCACTTGAGAGCTTGAGAGCTTGCAATTTCTTGAGATGAGATGTGAAAATGAGAGAGGAAGGCCTCCTTTTATAGTGAACTAGGGCACAATCCTCTAGAGGGGCCACCTTGGAGAATTAAATCCCAATTAGGTCCTCACCTTTAGAAAATATACCTAGATTAAATGAAATTATAGGATTTACCATTCTGAAATCTGAAATGGCTGACCCGGAGGCGGGGAAACAAATATCCTGAAAACCCGATACCCGAAAATCAAGGAATTTGGAAATTTGAAAGAGGGGGGAAAAATCAAGGTTGGGACTAACCTAGTTAGGTTTGAGATCAATCCTAACCTAGTAAGGTTTGAACTTGATCTTGACCTAGTTAGGATCAGCCTCAAATTTGACCCTGGGCCCAAAGTTAGTCAGAATCGGATCAGGAGGTCCCGGGGATGCCCAGAGACCTAGAAATGATATCAGAAAGGGATAGAATGCCAGAGATAGACATAAAATCCCATGATAACTATGATGAAGGCCAAGAGGATCTATTTGTAAGTCCTACCTAGAAAATAGAGCCATGGAAGAGGGAAATTAAGGAGAATCCTTGGGATCCTGACCATAATTTCACCTAGAATGAAGAAATCAAGTGCAGGAAAGAAGTGGAAAGTGGAGAGAAATCCAAATACATGAAAAGACCCAATCAAGGTGCTTAATACAACCCCAGACCACTCACTTGGAGGGCTAAACACTCTTATCATGGAAGTGCTTCCATTTTAAGATGATACAGGTGCATATTTATCTCTCCCTTTCATATTATGTATCTCTCCCTTTGACTACAATGCCAAAGAAAAAAATAAACAAATAGCTCTTTAGTAGCCAAGTAAATCTCTATATCCACTGCAGTCTTTGTATCTTTGTATACAGATATCCCAATTTGTTTCAATTATCAAAACTTAATCACAACCTTGAACATGATCCAGAGTGTGAACTATGCTGCATCAACATGAATGATCTTCTAATAAGATTAGGATGATGCAACATCTAGATCACCTTAGTGACTAGTAGACAGGGGGCAGACCCCAAGTCTAGTCCTCAAGTATTCAAATGTATCCTTCGGTAGAGACTTTGTAAAGATATCTGCAAGTTATTCCTTAGATGTAACAAATTCTAACTTCACTTTCTTCTCCTACACTTGTTCTTTTAAGTAGTGATACTTAATAGATATGTGCTTTGTCTTAGAGTGCATCATTGGATTCTTTGAAATATTAATGGCACTAGTGTTGTCACAGTATATAATCACCGGGTCAGTGATTACCTCATTCATTCCTTCCAACACTTGCTTAATGTATGCAATGTTTGACCAATTAGTAGCAGTAGCAATATACTCTGCTTCAATTGTAAACTGAGAAATATAAGCCTTCTTTTTACTTGTCCAGGTAACAATTGTTTCACCAAAGAAAAATGCTCCTTCGGTGGTGCTTTTTCTATCATCCACATTTCCAGCCCAATCAGCATCAGTGTACACCTTCAGTTCAAACTTGCCTTCCTTAGAATACCAAATGCCATAATCCTCTATCTTTTTTAGGTATCTTAAGATTCTTTTAGTAGCAATCATGTGTGATTCTCTAGGGTTAGCAGAAAATCTAGCAACAATTCCCACAGCATGTGCTATATCTAGTCTACTGTGAACTACATACATTAGCTTACCAATCATGGATCGGTAAAGTGTCTGATTTACCTCTGTAGTTTCACCCTCCTTTGTCAATTTACATCTAGTAGCCATCAGTGTTCCCATAGGTTTAGCAACTTCCATGCCAAATGTCTTCAGTACTTCCTTTATGTATTTAGATTGTGTGATGAATATCCCATCACTCTGTTGAATCACTTGTAGTCCTAGAAAGAACTTAATCTCTCCAAACATAGACATTTAAAATTCCTTTTGCATTTCATCAGCAAAGGCTTTGCATATGTGATCTTTTCCTGCAAAAATAATATCATCCACAAATATCTCAGCAATAAGAATAGTATCATCAGTATCACCTTTCATATACAAATTATTGTTTTCACTTGTTCTAAAAAATCTAATACTTAACAAGTAAGTATGAAGCCTTTCATACTAGGCTCTCAGTGCCTGCTTCAAACCATATAAAGCTTTATGTAATACCATGTCTCTATTGTCTAGATCAACAAACCCTTCAGGTTGTTCTATGTAAACCTCTTCTTCAAGTATACCATTCAAAAATGTTGACTTCACATCCATTTGATAGACTTTGAATTTCTTGTGTGTAGCATATGCAAGTAGCATTCTAACTCCTTCTAATCTAGAAATTGGTGCAAATGTTTCACCATAGTCAATGCCTTCTTCCTGTGCATATCCCTTGCATACCAATCTAACTTTATTTCTAGTAACTTCACCATTTTTATTCAGCTTGTTCCTGAATATCCATTTAGTACCAATAACATTCTTGTCCTTTGGTCGGGGTACTAAACTCTAGCTTTTGTTCTTCTCTATTTTCTCTATTTCCTCCTTCATTGCATTAATCCATTCATCACTCTCCAATGCAACTTTTACATTTTTCAGTTCAAATTCACAAACTAGACATGTACCTTGTCTTGCTTTGCTCCTAATTTGCATTCCAGCTTGTATGTCTCCAATAATTTTTGTCTCAGGATGATGTCTCCTAAAAAATCTAGCTAGAACTCAATCTCTTATCTCTTGTTCATCCTATTCAGGTTCATTAGCTTGCTCGATAGCTCAAACTTGTTCATCGATTTGTTCTTCTTGTTGTTCTGCATTGTTTTCCTGCTGACCAGTTATCACAGGTTGCAACTTCGGTAGATACCCAGGTTGTTCAATGTAAGTGAATCTACCATAGTCTTCTGGTTCCTTTCTACTTTCCTCTGTGTTCTTGTCATCAAAATCATCAACACAAACATTAGTACTTTCAATTATCTTGTTTGTAACCTTATTCAGACATTTATATGCTTTACTTTTAGTAGAATATCCTAAGAATATCCCTTCATCACCTTTTGAATCAAATTTCCCATTTCTCTCATCTTTTAGAATAAAGAATTTACTTCCAAAAATCTTGAAATAACTTACAGTAGGTTTGTGTCCAAACCATAGTTCATAAGGTGTCCGGTTGGTGTCCTTCTTTAGTTGTACTCGGTTAAGAACATATACAGCTATACTAACAGCTTCTCTCCAATATGTCTGAGAAATATTCTTTTGTATCATCAGTGTTCTAGCATAGTCAATTATTGACCTGTTCCTTCTTTCAGCAATGCCATTTTGCTGAGGTGTCCTCGGTGTAGAGACCTATCTTTTAATACCATGCTCATTACAAAAATTAGTAAATTCATCAGAGATAAATTCACCTCCTCTATCAGATCTTAAGCATTTCAATTATTTACCAGTCTCTTTTTCTACCTTGGCTTTATACCACTTGAACATTTTAAAAGCTTCAAATTTTTCTTCCAAGAACATAACAGTCATCAACAAAAAGAATAAAGTATCTATCACCAGAACAACTCTGAGTTCTCATAGGACCACACAGGTTGGTATGAACCAACTCAAGTATCTTCTTTGTTGAGTAGTCTTTGCTTTTGAAACTAGACGTAGTCATCTTACCTTTCTGACATTCATGGCACATAGCATGATCAGGTTTTGACAAGTTAGGAAAACCTCTAACTCTTCTCTTTTTGCTAATCTTAATCATGTTATCAAAATTCACATGGCATTACCTTTTATGCCACAACCATGCATCTTCATCCTTCATTAACAAACAAGAAGACTAATCAATATCAAGATAAAATAGATTGCCTCTGGATTGTGTAGCATTTCTGACAAGTCTTCCTCCATCATCATAAATCTTCACCTTTTTGCTCTCAAAAGCAAGTTGGTGGCCTGAATTATTTAGTTGTGCCACACTTAATAGATTATAGTTCAGTCCATCTACCGAGTATGCATTTTCACATTTTATTCTATCATTAATCTTTAGTGAACCTTTACCTCTTACCATACAAGGTGCATCATTGCCCATTCTCACAGATCCTCCATTGTATAAATCAAGTTGATCAAATTTCTCTACATCACCGGTCATATGATGTGTACAACCACTGTCTATGATCCATGTATCATTTTTGTTTACTCTTGAGATCAGTGTTGTTTCTTCATGTTTCTCTTCTTCCTCTGAGTCATCTTTCATAGCAACAAATACAACTTCTATGTCATCATCATAATCAGATTCAGATTCAATATCTTTGGCTATGTAACATACCTTTTTCCCTTTGTCATAACTGTCTCGGTTGTCTTTGTTGTTCTGCAGTAGCCTCTATTGAATCTTCTCCCATAGCTTCCTTCAGATCAGTCTTTGGATCTATCATCATCTTTCTTATGTGGACATCTAGCAGCGATGTGGCCAACCTCTTTACACTTAAAGCATGCCAAAGGTAGCTTACCTCTATATCTTCCTTTACCTTTGGGTAACCTTCTGGCCATAAGAGCTTCAAGCTCATCAAGTTCATCATCGATATTGCTATCACTATCATCATTCTTATTATTCTTGCTAGACTTACCAATCTTCAAAGAAGACATGAAAGTGGATTCCATAAAAGGAACAAAACTATTATCAAAGTTATTTAATTCAAAGGTTGTAAGCTTACCAATCAGGGTGTCAAGAGTAAGGTTTGATGTAGCCCTTGTTTCATGAATTGTAGAGATCCTAATTGCATAAACTGGCAGTAAAGTTCTGAGAATCTTGCTTATCATTATTTCATCATCAATTACTCCATATGATGCTCTATTAGCATGTACTACCTCTTTTAGTCTATTTGAGTACTGCACAATGTTCTCACCTTCCTTCATCTTCATATCATTGAATTTGCCTCTTATGCTTTCAGCTTGGGCTCTTTTAACATTCAAATCTCCACTATATATTAAAGTAAGTTTGTCCCACATCTTCTTAGCAGTATCACAACCCTTGATGTCTTCAAATTTGGCATCAATACATGTAGCGCAAGTTCCATCATAGTAATATTGTGTTCATGCCTATCTTTCAGTTGATCAAGAGTTAGGGGACCAGTGGTCGGTTGTATATAGCCATTCTCCATCAATTCTAGTGCAGAATTCCCAATTCTAGATATGTGCAACTTCATCCAGCTTTTCCATACTGTGAAGTTCTCTTTGTTCAGTCTTGGCACTTCCCTCTTATACATCTTGAGACCTTTGTGCTGAAGTCCTTAAAACTCTGTTCTAAGCAACCATAGCTCTGATACCAATTGTTAGAATAACTGAGAGGGGGGGGAATTGGTTAATCACTATCCCAAATCAAAATGTATAATCCAAAACAAATACTTCAACTTCTACTACTTGGTAAACATAAAATACTTTCACTGTCTGTGCTTTTACCGATTATCTGTCTAAAATTTATAATAGTTACCGATCAAATCTAACATGTAATATGAAAAGTATGATAACAAACAAATATCACAATTAACACATAACACAAGAGATTTAACATGGAAACCCTGTGAAGGGAAAAACCACCTGGGACCAGCAACCCAAAATATTCACTCTTCTGAAGTGAGGTCGGTGAACACCCAACCCTGTTAAAGGTTTACAAACACACTATTAGGTGCGACCTTGTTAGAGGATTTTAGACCAACTGTTATCATCCAACCAACATTCACTATGGGGTTCACAGGATAACAATTTTCATTCTATGAATGATACATAATAAGACTTTATAGTCCACTCGGTTAAGAGATTTGACTATGTATAATGGTTAAATATGTAACAATAGATGATCTACCTTAATACAACTTCAATTGCATATTAGAAATCAATATTTAGCTCATGAAAATCCTTCTGATCAATTTAACACTTCAGATTCAATAATGTATCAACTTACTGTCCATTGGTAATTACTCTTTGTTGCTCAGTAATGCTCTGCAGTTCAGTTCTAACTAACCAGTATGATCAGAATGCATGATAACTTGTTCACGCTATAACTCTGTAGTCTCTCCTTCTTCTGGTTGTTTTCATCATGAAATCATTAGTCTCTTATATAGACATGTAAATCATTTTCTTCTCCTCCATCAGATTTTGCTGCTTAATGATCTTCATTGATTATTCCGCTTTAACCTTCCTCGACTGATGTGTCAATAACATGTTTCAATCTGCTCCATTAGATCTTCCTTGAATTATGTTATCCATTGATCTTCATAACAAACATTATCTATTACCTTGATTTCATACACTTTCCAGCTCATCAATCTTATCGGCTAAACTAATCATTTAATTCCTTTCTGTTCTACTCAGTTAACAAAGAAATGTGTCGGTGAACACAAGCTTGGTTTACACTATGCTTGGTATACACTACACTTTGTCAGTGTCTACTAAAATGCTTCATTTACCAACAACACTGCTTTGTGTCTTTCAGCTCTATTCTTCATCATAGATGAATGCAACATAATCAAGTCAATATCATAAGGTCATAGACTCATCAACAAATTACTCTATGTGTTCCTTATCCTCATCTGACATATACATCTTCCTCATGTATATATCTTTGTTCTTCATCTCTTTTACCTTCCTTCAGATGTTTCGGTATAGTAACTTAAAAGATAAGTGTTGTCAAACTAGTTGACATCAATGACAACATAATACTGATTTAATAAAATTACATATCTAATCAGTAACTCCTCGGTGATCTTTAATCACAGATTCTTCAATTAGATTCCAAATCAGTTGTAGTACATCATAGTATCTTAGGTCTTAGGTCTTTGATTTTGATTGATATTTTCCTGTTCAGCTTGCTTGGATGATTCTCCTTCCCCGGTGTAGCCTATTCCAACTTTTCTTCCAAACCTTCTTTGATTAATTAGAAAATCATCAATCTTCTTAGAACTATCTTCAACTTTCTTCATCATTTTATTGTGTTGTAGTTGAATTTTTACTTCATTTCTCAATTTTTCATTTTCTTCCCTAAGTACTCCAATATATTCAAGTTTTCTTGATAACTCACCATTTACTTGGTTGATCTCCTGGTTTACAATCATCATTTGATTGGATATTTCAAAATGGTGCTCGGTGAGTCTTTGTATCTCAATTTATTTTTCTTGAAGTTGTTCATTCATCTGTCTTCAGTCTTCAATAGCTAGATTTCTTTCTTGTTTAGCTTGTCTAGCATTGTTCATTACATCAATCATTCTCACCATCTATGATTCTTCACCAATTTGTAGGGCTCTCACTTGTTTAGTCAAGTGAAGATTCTTTTTAGATAAATCAGAGATTGTACTTTCAGAACCATCAGGAATACTTCCTGAACTAGATCCAATGTTATCAAATAAGTCATCAATCTCTTCTTCATGGTAACTGGTCTCATTTTTCAAGATAGCTAGGTTCTTTCTCTAAACCAATAATTTATTCAATGCATCCTTAGCTTGTTTGTATTGTTCTATGAACATTTGCATCTGAATCTTCTAATTCTCTATTGTCTTATCCAACTTATATCTCTCCATGGTCAGATATTTACTCCTCAATGTTTAAACTGTCCAATAAGAGATTTGAGCTCTGATACCAATTTTTGGAATGGAGAGATAGGGTACTGAGAGGGGAGGGGTGAATCAGTGCCCACAAAAACTTTTAACTTGAAACTCAATCTGCAAACAATAGTATAATAGTCTACCCAAATGAATCCATTGTATGCATCATTCATTCAATTAACTTGTAGATGTAAATTGCATGAAATCAACAATAAATCAATCACATAACACAAGTATTTTGGTTACACAAAAACCCTTGTTAGAAGGTAAAAATTGCAGTGGGGATGACACCTACAAATACTTCAATACTGTAGATAATAAAGTTTTCATGTTAGGGGTACAAGTTGTGATCATGTCTGGTGATCTTACCCTATTAGGAGTAACAGTTAGATCAATGAGATCTACCTAGTTATAGGATTTTAACAACACTACTTGATTGTGTACTCGGTTAAGAGATTTTTAATAAATACTGTTAGGTCTACTCTGTTAAGAGATTTTTGCTAGCTCTATTACAATGATTAGAGAATAATAGGATGTATCTGCAAATGACAACTTAACCTTGTCCAAAATAGATCTATGAAATTCTAAATAAATATCACCTTGATATGTGAAAATCTTTTCTCTGAACTGCTTGGTAGCCTTGTCTGATTTTGTCTAATCTAAATATCTCTATATTTTGCTCTGTCTGATAACTGATGTCTTGAAGTTGCCTTCTTGCTTCAATATCTCCTTCACTTTTTCATACCAAACATATCATCCCTCATATGCTTATGTCAAAATGACATGAAATACAAATATATAGCATATTGTTATTGCCACTCAACAAAATTAGGTTACAGTGTCTTAGGAAAAATCCTAAGATCTACGATGTACAAAAACAACCTAGATCTAGCAAATACATAGAGATCATCATCACAATTAATGATTACATCTATAATAAATGATCCTTGATCTTGGAAAAACATTTTATGATTCTATTGTGACCGTCTGCATAGATAGATGTGCCAAAACTGATTACTATGCCATTTCTTGAGATGCTCGGTAAACACTATCAATACTGCTTGATAGTTACACTGGTGCTCGATGTCCATTCTGCTCGGTGTTTACTATTTCTCGATATCGGTATACACTAATGTTTGGTAAAGCTGGTCTAGTGCTCGGTTAGGACTAATATTTTTTTTTCTCGGTACTACTTTTATGTAGTTAACCGACTAGCATGTATAGCTTGTAGTACTTCCATTTACTGATGAGATAGCATAGGTAACTGACTAATTATCTTTGATACTAATGACAATCCTTAATGCTCAAATAGAGATAATAGGGAGTGGAATTTTTCTACCTATTGAAGAGTTTAGATAGGCTCAAATCTGTGGTTTGAACACCACTATAAAATGAGGCGGCCTATTGAAGTTAGTGATAACTATCAAAATTACCTTATTTTCCTTTTCATTGTGATCTATGATTGGCTAGTGGTGGTTGGTAACAAAATATATGGGATATGTCATGCATCTTGTTACAGTATTCCTCATGTCTATAAAAGGAATACCAAGGCCAATATTACATGTTCTAAAAAATTCTTTGTACATAAACAAGCAACATAGTTTATGTAATAGATATTTTTGTAGAAATAGAAATTATAGAGTCTTGTATTAAATGAAATGTATGAATACTTCTAAAGAAATTAATTGAAAATATCATTTGCAAATTGAATTAAGGATTTATGATTTCTCTGTGTCTATGTGTGAGTAATTCTAGAGATCTCTAAAGTAGAGATTTAAACATTTCTTGAATCACTTATATGAATCTATAATTATGTATGATTGTTGTAGATCATATTATTTCACTATTCCAATTGATTAGTACAAGGCATTAAATTAGGGAAAAGATTAAATTCATGTTTATATGTTGCAAAAGTTCAAAGAAACAATAACAATTCTATAAGAATGATGCATGGTTAGATGTAGTTGAATGTTGTGTAAGGCACTAACATTAAGAAGAGTATGCATAATTAATGTTGGGTTCATTTGATATTTGACTCTGTTACCATGGATCTATGATATTGATCCTTACTGTTCAGACTTTCAATAAGAGAAAACTTATTAAAAACAAATCATTTTATGTCTGTGAATGTAAAAATTTAGTTAATTAGCCCTGCCTCTCAATTGAATTCATCAATGTATTGAGAATATAGATAATTTTGACATGAGCCATCTTAAGTGTTTTCCCCCTACATGACAACTTAACCCATTTATAAATGCACTTGTGTAATTCATTGGTTAAGAGGTTTAATGTTTCTCCTGTCTCCCTATGTTACCAAGTTGTGTCGTGTCATCCAAGTTGGCATGCAGTGACACATTGAGAGCTTTGTTTGATCTAAGTGTGTTACCAAAAGATTTATTTGTGCTTAGGAGTTTTTTGTGACATAGAAAGCGGTGACACAGTGGGATTTCATTTCTCCTTCACCGCGTCATCGAGCGGTGATGTGGATGGAAAGTCAGCTGAGATGAAAGGTATTTTTTCATTCAATTAGTGGTGATGTGCCAATAAAAGCACGAAGTGAAAAAAATTTATTGAGCTCAAGGGAAGGATTTTGAATCTTGTTGAGTATCATTGATTTCTTTGTATCGACGACTGTGAATTAAACTTGATTTTCTTCTTGGTCCATCTTTAATTACTTACGCATGTCGATTTGATGACACAACAATCATATGTTTGAGAGCCTACTTTTAGTTATCTTTATTTCATAAATCCGAGTAGAATTACATAATAGAGAAATAATTGTGTGAGTTCAAGTAACTATTTTTAGCATCCAATGCATAGGTCTAACCCAAAAAATTGACAAATAGTGTGTTAAGTACATTTGGTTTAGCACCACTTTTAAGGAAGCAATTTATGCATAGAGGTGTTGGTGAAGGGTGAATTTTTTTCTTTTGTGTATTAGAGATGGAGATTTCTTTCACATTGAGACAAGTTAAAAATAAATTTGGATGTGTCTTATAGTTTTTTCTTCTTTGTTTCCCTATAGGTTAAGCACTAGTATAAGTCATGTTAGAATACTATTTGGAGAGCACACTAATCCATAAATCTGAAATCATTTTACTTTGCGTTGTTGATTTCGTGGTAAATTATTTGCATTCTCAACAAGAAACTAGAAGCTATAGTGAGAACTCTCTTCTGTGAGTGTTCTTGTTGTTAGGAATAGTCCCAACAGATAACTGAGAGGGGGGGGTGAATCAGTTATCTACAAGTTTCAATTCTTTATCCAATTAAGTATACTTAAACATAAAGCATAAACACAATGAAAGAAAACTTGAACACAACACTAATATTTTCATTACGGGGAAACCCAAATAGGTAAAAACCCCAGTGGGACTTGATACCCACTAATATTCTATACTAGTGTATAATGATCCTTGCTAGAAGATCCTTTACCCTGTTAGGATTAGCATTACAATATATTAAGTATAGTAGACCTGGTTAAGGGTCAGACCCTATTAAGAGTCTTTTACAATTGTCCCTGTTGGGGGAGAGGACGCACTGTCCGAGAGCTCACTACTCAAATGAGTGAAGGCTACAACCTTCTGAATAATAGATACACACTATATCTAGATCTTGGTGAACTATGCTTTGACCTGCTGACTGGATCAATTCTAATGAATATCACACATTCTCTACTTGGTCACATAGACCTTCTTCTGATGGTTCAACACTTCGCACACTCTGCTCTGCTCTACTTAATCAACCATGAACCACGCTCAAGCAATCACAAATGACTGCCTATAAATATCTTTCCTCCAAATGATATAAAAAAGGAGGCCTATTAGAACCACCTTGGAATCATATTAGAGAAACCATAATAAACTCCAATAAACATTCTGTCAGCTTTATTATGCACGCAACTCATTCTAGGACCTGTCTAATAAAATAATTATAGATGCACGCCACACACTGTTAGCTCTACCAAAACAACTAGAACTTTCTCTGTAAGTTGAATTAACTTATGCGCTCTTAACCAAACATTGATAACACTTCTCCAAGCTTAACTCCAAGGGTGCATATCCTCAAGATAGGCGCAACTCAAGAAATAATAAAATCTTTGTCGGCTCTTTTGAACAAACACAGGAAACTGCTACTGGTGAATAGCGACTACATAACTTAACTTGCGTTCATCATTAGACTATGTGTTCATAAATGAAACATCACTAACATGTCTTCAACATATATCCTAGGGCCCATACCCATAAGACAACTGTATGGACAACCATACACAGAACACTGCCTGTAACTTTGTTAGGAACACTGCTGACACAAGCTACTATATAACTATCTGTACTTATAGTTAACCTCTATGCCCATGATATCATGTAGATATCATGTCCATGAATCATATACTAAAGGCTTACTGCATAAGACTTCCACACATGCTACTTTCCATATGTTGTCATCAATGACAAACATACAGTCAGTACTGGCCTGCTGGCAAATCTCCAACAATCTCCCCCTTTGGCATTGATGGCAACATGTGGAATGAAAAACCACCATCAACCCAAATGAACATTTCTTTTATAACATTCTCCATTTCCTCATCAAAAATTCCCCAAAGATGAATCCTCCATCTGCTGCAATATTTTCTAATATTCTCCATTTCCTCAACTGTACTGCTGTCATAACTGAATGCTACTCCCCCTTAGTATATTAATCCTCTTTTTTGTTTTTCATGAATCTATATATATACTCCCCTTTGAAATCAATGGCAAAGGGTTCCACTCATTTTAAGCACCTGTATTGCTCCTGAGGTAGAGTAGTCAACCTTCCATCAGTCTCTGAGGACTGATGCCATTCTTGTTTCCTTCTAAGCAGAATCAGGGAAGGGAATTACTCCCAACTTCCCCCTGAGATACTCAAAAGTATCCTTAGGCAAGGGCTTTGTGAATATATCTACCAACTATTCTTTAGTACTCACATAGTCCAACTTGACTTCTTTCTCTGCCACTTTCTCTCTTAGGAAGTGATACTTGATCTCAATGTGTTTTGTCTTTGCATGCATCACAGGGTTCTTTGACATATTGATAGTGCTAGTGTTATCACAGTGAATAAAAATAGGATAATCAATCTGAATTCCAAAAAATTTTATCATCTGCTTGATCCAAACAATTGTAGAACAATTCAAGGCTACTACAACATACTCCACTTCTGATGTTGACTGAGAAATATAATTTTATTTCTTGCTTGTCCAAGTGACAAGTCTATCACCAAGAAACACTTATCCACTTGAAGTACTTTTTCTATCATCAACACATCCTACCCAATCTGCATCCGTGTACACATGAAGCTCAACATATTTTGAATTAGGATACCATAGACCATAATCTATAGTGCCCTACAAGTATCTGAATATTCTCTTTACTGCAAAGAGGTGACTTTATTTAGGCTCTGTTGCAAATATTCCAACTATACCAACTGCATTGGAAATGTCAAGTCTAGTTTGAGTAAGATAAATGAGTTTACCAATCATAGACTTATACAATGTTATATCAATTACTGGTGAGTCATCTTCCTTTGTAAGCTTGCATCTAGTAATCATAGGGGTTCCTACTGGCTTGCAATCATCCATCTTGAATTTCTTCAGTATCTCTTTCACATACTTTGATTGATTAATGAAAATCCCTTTTTCTATCTGCTACACATTTAATCCCAAAAAGTACTTGATAGGACCAATCATACTCATCTCAAACTCATTCTACATTTCTTTGGCAAATTCAGCACTGAGTTTGTCATTACCTCCAAAGATAATGTCATCAACAAATATAGCTATAAGTAACAAACCTTCAAATGTCTCTCTAATGAATAGATTACAATCTGTTGCTCCTTTCTTGAATCTAATCTTTGTTAAGTATCCATCTAGTCTCTCATACCATGCTCTAGGGGCCTTCTTAAGTCTATAGAGGGCCTTCTTCAATTTGCATACCATATTAGGTCTGTTTGATAAGGTGAATCCTTCAGGTTGCTCAATGTATACTTCTTCTTTTAAGTCTCCATTCAAGAATGTTGATTTGACATCCATCTAATAAACTTTGAAGTTTTTAACTATAGCATAAGATAAAAACAACTTAATAGCTTCTAATCTACTGACAGGTGCAAATGTGTCTGAATAATCAATGCCTTCTCTTTGCGCATATCCCTTACATACTAATCTTGCTTTATTTCTTACTACTGTACCATCTTCATTCATCTTGTTTCTAAATATCCAGTTTGTTCCAATCACATTCTTATCACTAGGTCTTGGGACCAGTTCCGAAGTGTCATTCTTAATGATCTGATCAAGTTCTTCTTTCATAGCATCATGCCAATCTGAATCCTTACAAGCATCTTCAACATGTAAAGGTTCAATCTGAGATAGTAAACATACCGCATCATTGCTAGCTGAGTTCTTTGCTTGTGATCTTGTTAAGACTTTGCCGCTCTGATCTCCAATGATGTCTTTCTTGGAATGATTTCTTGATGTAAACTTTGGAACTTTAGGTGATGCTGACTCATCAGCCTTAGGAGTATCTTCTTCACTTGTCTTAGGGTCATTGAACAACACACCAATGCTATCAAACATTTCCTCAATAACTGTCTCACTAGAGGAGGGTCCAGGTTCTTCTTCAATCATGGGTGAGTAATCATGATATCTTTCTTGAATCATAAAATTTTCATCAATATTTACATGAGCACTTTCAATGATCTTTTTCAATCTTAAATTGAAACATCTATAAGCTTTACTTTTAGTAGAGTAACCAAGAAAAATACCTTGATCACTTCTTTCATCAAACTTGCCCACTACTTCATCCCTCTTGATATAGCACTTGCTTCCAAAGATTCTGAAGTATTTTACAGTGGGAACATTACCAAACCATAGCTCATAAGGTGTTTTGTTAGTGCCAGGCCTTAATTGAATTCTATTGATTGTATAGACTATTGTATTGACCGCATCTCCCCAATAGGTGTGTGCAACTTTTCCTTCTATCATAATGGTGCGTGCTATATCAAGAATGATCCTATTCCTTCTCTCTATAATTCCATTCTACCAAGGTGTTCTAGGTGCACTTAATTGTCTCTTTATGCCATGTTCTTCACATTACTCATAGAATCTTTCAGAGGCGAATTCTCCTCCTCTATCCGATCTCAAACATTTTATCTTTAATCTAGATTCATTCTCAACCTTATCTTTGAATATTTTGAACTTCTCAAAAGCTTCTGACTTATCTTTTAAGAACACAACCCACATCATCCTAGTATAATCATCAACAAACAAAATAAAATACCTTTCACCATAGTATGATCTTGTTTGAGTTGGTCCACATAGGTTTGTATGAATCAGATCCAACTTGTTCTTTGCTGAATTCTACTTGCTCCTGAATGAATTTCTCACATGTTTCCCCATCACACATTCCCTGCATATAGTATCAATTGTCTTTTCTATGCTAGGTAGATCTCTTACTACTTTAACATTGCTTATCTTTACTATGTTATCAAAATTGATATGACATAGTCTTTTATGCCACAACCAACTATCAACTTTAGCAACAAAAAAACTTGCTTCTGAATTTAGTTGAAAAATATTACCTATTGTCTTTGTGCCTGATGCAATCATAACACCATCTTTGTTGTTAATGATGCATTTGTCATCTTTGAACTCCAACTAATAGCCTTTACCAAGTAACTGTCCAACACTGAGAAGGTTATGTTTCAAACCATCAACATAAAGAACATCATCAATACTGTTCTTCCCATCCAAAGTGATGGCTCCTCTACCAACTATAGGTTTAGGAGTGTTGTCTCCAAATTTGACCATACCTCCATTGTATTTGTCCAAATGAACAAACCCACCTTTATCACATGTCATGTGATGTGAACAACTGTTGTCTATAATCCAGTTTGTTCTTATACTTGCTTGGGAAATCAATGCTATCTCTTGATTCACTTTCTCATTTTTAGGAACTGACTTAATATTTTTTTTGTCTACAATAGAAATGAATCCAATTTCTTCTTCACCTAATTCTTCATCTGAGACTCCATCTCCAGCATAGTAGCATTCCTTAGAATACTTAGGCTTATAATCCTTTTTGAACTTTCTAGCTCTAGTGGGACACTTAGATGCAAAGTGACCAATCTTATTACATGAAAAGCACTTAAATGGTAATTGACCTTCATATTTTCCTTTTCCTTTCTTTTATCTTTTGGAAATCATAGAAATAAAATCATCTAGTGTTTTATCTTCATCATCATCATCAAAATTACTAGAAGTGTTTGCAGATTTCTTACCATGAACTGTTGCTTTGAAAGTTGTCTCACTCTTTGGTTCTGTCTTCAATCTTGAAATCTTTAAAGATGAGATTTTTCTGATCAAGGTCTCTCTCTTGAAATTTGATGTAAGTTTCATGGTATCATCAAGGATTTTAATCTTGCTCTCATATTCTAGAGTAAGAGTAGTCATCAACTTGTCCATAATGTCTTCCTCAGAAATCTCTCCACCATTGTTCCTGATTCCAGCAACTGCTTCATTAATCCTCTGATTGTAAGCTTTGATATTTTCTTCATGAAGCATCTCTAATGCATTGTATCTTTTCTTCCATGTCTTTATGCATGCATCCTTTGCTTGTTTGTCTCCTTCAAAAATATCTTCAAGGTGCTTCCAAATTTTATGGGCTGTATCCATCTTTTTTACTTTTGAAAATTCACCATCAAATAGGGCGCTGATAAGGGCTTCTTTAGCAATAGCATTTTGATGAAACAATTCCTTTTGAGCATCAGTAGCATCATCTTTTGCAAAGTCTTCTAATGTAGGAATCTTGGCTGCTTGGATGGTTACATTAAAAACTTCAAAAGCAATACACTGCAAATGGGTCACCATCTTGTTCTTCCAATCAAGATAATTCTCTCCATCAAACTTAGGACTTTCTTTCCTAAAGTATGCCATCTGATCAACCTCAAGCTATTAAAATTTCTCTCTGAGGCACTTGGCTCTGATACCAATTGTTAGGAATAGTCCCAAGAGATAACTGAGAGGGGGGGGGGGGTGAATCAGTTATCTACAAGTTTCAATTCTTTATCTAATTTATAAGTATACTTAAACATAAAGCATAAACACAATGAAAGAAAACTTGAACACAACACCAATATTTTGGTTACGGGGAAACCCAAATAGGTAAAAACCTCAGTGGGACTTGATACCCACTAATATTTTGTACGAGTGTATAATGATCCTTGCTAGAAGATCCTTTACCCTGTTAGGAGTAGCTTTATAATATATTAAGTACAGTAGACCTGGTTAAGGGTCATACCCTATTAGGAGTCTTTTACAATTGTCCCTGTTAGGGGAGAGGATGCATTGTCCGAGAGCTCACTGCTCAAATGGGTGAAGGCTACAAACTTTTGAATAGCAGATACACACTATATCTAGATCTTGGTGAGCTGCGCTTTGACCTGCTATCTAGATTAGTTCCAATGAATAGCACACATTCTCTACTTGGTCACATAGACCTTCTTCTAATGGTTCAACACTTCACACACTCTGCTCTGCTCTTCTTAATCAACCATGAACCACGCTCAAGCAATCACAAATGATTGCCTATAAATATCTTTCCTCCAACTGATATAATCAAATCGGCCTATTAGAACCACCTTGAAATCATATTAGAGAAACCATAATAAACTCCAACAAACATTCTATCAGCTTTATTATGCACGCAACTCATTCTGGGACCTGTCTAATAAAATAATTGTAGACGCACGCCACACATTGTCGGCTCTACCAAAACAACTAGAACTTTCTCTGTAAGCTGAATTAACTTATGCGCTCTTAACCAAACATCAATAACACTTCTCCAAGCTTAACTCCAAGGGTGCATATCCTCAAGATAGGTGCAACTCAAGAAACAATAAAATCTCTATCGTCTCTTCTGAACAAACACAGGAAACTACTATTGGTGAATAGCGACTGCATAACTTCACTTGCGTTCATCATTAGACTATGCGTTCATAACTGAAACATCACTAACATGTCTTCAACATATATCCTAGGGCGCATGCCCATAAGACAACTGTACAGACAACCATACATAGAACACTTCCTGTAACTCTGTTAGGAACACTACTGACACAAGCTGTTATATAACTATTTGTACTTACAGTTAACCTTTGCACCCATGATATCATGCTGATATCATGTCCATGCATCATATACTAAAGTCTTACTGCATAATACTTCCATGCATGCTACTTTCCATATGTTGTCATCAATGACAAACATATAGTCAGTACTGGCCTGGTGGCAAATCTCCAACACTTGCATCCATTGGAACTTTGTTCTTTGATTGTTCTTGTAGCCATTGGAACTTTTTTCTTTGACTATTCCCATAGATGAGGAAAAATAGAGTAAATTCCTATTTTTTTTCTATGAACTTCATTTATAATTTCTATTTCATTCATGTTTAGTACTCATACTATTTCTTTTCAAGCATTTTCCTTCAGTACTATTTCCTTTCCAACTCTATGTTAGTATGATTACTAGTGAGTCCTAGTGCACATACAATGTTGACCATTTCATGATCACATCCTTGGATTGATAAATAAATGATCCTTCATGATGAGTAAGATATCTACTTAGGATGGGGTCCTATGGAAGGGGGATTTCTTCAAGGAAGATATTAAATCCTATTAGATGCATTATGGTGATTTCAAGAAAACAATAGTGATTTTATGACTATAATTTAAGGGGATAAATTATAATGTTTATTTTAGGGATTGAACTCTTAAAATATTTATATATATAAAGGTCTACCTATAATGTTGAAATAATATGATATAGAAAATACAATACTAGTGCTTCTTCTTATATTTTTAGGAAGTGGATCTGTTGGAAATGAAATTTTTATGCCTATTGAAGAGTTTAGATAGGCTCATATATGTGGGTTGAACATCCCTATAAAATGAGGAGGCCTATTGAAGTTAGTGATAACTATCAAAATTACCTTTTTTCCTTTTCATTATAATCTCTGGCTGGATAGTGGTGGTTGGTAATAGAATATATGGGATATGTCATGTAGCTTGTTATAGTATTCCTTGTGTCTATAAAAGGAATACCAAGGCTAATCTTACGCATTATGAAAATTCTTTGTACATAGACAAGTAACATAGTTAATGTAATAGGTAATTTTGCAGAAATAGAAATGATAGAGTCTTGTATTAAATGAAATCTATGAATATTTAATAAATCTATGAATACTTCTCAAGAAATTAATTGAAAATATCATTTACAAATTGAATTAAGGATTTATGATTTCTCTATTTCTATGTGTTAGCAATTGTGTGAGTTATTCTAGATATCTCTAAAGTAGAGATTTAAACATTTATTGAATCACTTATATGAATCTAGTAATTATGTATGATTTTTGTAGAGCATATTATTTCATTGTTCCAGTTGATTAGTACAAGGTATTAAATTAGGGAAAAGATTAAATTCATGTTTATATGTTGCAATAGTTCAAAGAAATAGAAGAAATTCTATAAGAATGATGCATGGTTAGATGCGGTTGAATGTTTGTGTAAGGCACTAACATTTATATAAGTGTATGCACAATTAATGTTGGGTTCATTTGATATTTGACTCTGTTACCATGGATCTATGAAACTGGTCCGTACTATTCAAACTTTGAATAAGAAAAACACTTATGAAAACCAAATTTTTTTCTTACTGTGAATGTAAAAATGTAGCTAATTAGCCCCGCCTTTCGACTGAATTCATCAACATATTTAGAATAGAGATAATTATGATATGAGTCAGCTTAAGTGTTCCCCCCGACATGAAAACTTAACCCATTTATAAATGCACTTGTATAATTCGTTAGTTAAGAGGTGTAATATTTCTCCTATCTCCCTCCATTACCGAGCTATGTTGTGTCATCCGATTTGGCATTCAATGGCTCATTGAGAGCTTTGTTCTATCTCAGTACATTATCAAAAGATTTATTTTTTCTTATAATTTTTTTGTGGCGTGGAAAGAGGTGGCACGGTGGGAGTTCATTTCTCCTTCACCGTGTCATCGAGCGGTGATCTGGATGGAAAGTCAGTTGAGATGAAAGGTATTATTTTCATTCAATTGGTGGTGATGTGTCAATAAAAGAATGAAGTGACAAAATTTTATTGAGCTCAAGGGAAGGATTTTTGATGCAGGAGCATCCTGGGTGTAAGAGCAATCTTGCATCACCCAAAAATATTTCTGGTTTCTTTTCAATAAGGGCTATCTTGTGCAGAGTTGCTATTTATGGAAACTTTCTACTTTTAGTAAGTTGGTCATATGATCTCGGAATGTTCTGATTTCATAGGTGGAGGTTCATTTTGGTTGTATCAGCCTACCAATAAAGTTTCATTGCCAGATCAAGTCTAGTTTTGAAGATATTGAAAATTTTCGGTATTGGCAGCAGGGTACAGAAACTTCGAACTCAATTTTGAAGGCTTTAGAGGTCTCGAATGAGGTTGAAACTTCAATTAGTTGAAGCTTTCTTGATTGAGGTCTTGTAGAGCTCCTCACGCCCTTTTCGAATTGGGGTCATAATAGTCAATCGGGTCAATGGGTGATGACTTATGGTCTCCAGAAGTTGGGTCACCTGAAATGGCAGAAAATGATTTTCCTTCAAAAATTTTGTTTGGATTTCAAAAGTTGTTTTGAGCCGACTCTAATGTAATAAATTGTAAAATAAAATAATTCTAAGTTTGGTCGGCCTAAAGGGCTAAATTTATGGAACCTTCTCAGGCGGTGGAAATTGCCTATTTAAGAAAGGTCTGTAGTGTTATCTTAGGCAGTTCAGGGTAGTTTTGGGTAGATCTGGGTAATGATTCGAGGCTTTGTCCTACATAATATTGTAAAGGGAATGCCTATGTAGCTTTGCATATTGTAATTCTGAAATTTGTAATTCCACATTTGTGGAGACAATAAGAATCCCATTTTTTGTTCTTGCAAATTGTTGTTGTTTCTCTATTTCTGTTATGTGTTTGTGGTATCAAGGGGAGCACCCTTCATCAATTTTGGATCTTTCTGAGTATCATTGATTTCTTTGTATCGATGACTATAAATTAAACTTGAGTTGCTTCTTGTTCTAGCTTTAATTACTTATGCATGTTGATTTGATGGCACACAAATCATATGTTTGAGAGCCTGCTTTTAATTATCTTTATTCCATAAAGCTGAGAAGAATTAAAGAATAGAGAAATAATTGTGTGATTTCAAGTAACCATTTTTAGCATCCAATGCATAGGTCTTTCCCAAAAAATTGACAAATAGTGAGTTAAGTACCCTTGGTTTATCACCACTTTTAAAGAAGAAATTTATGTGTAGAGGTGTTGGTGAAGGGTGAAATCAAAATTGTTTTTGTCTATCATAGATGGAGAGTTCTTTCACATTGTGAGCATCTAAACAACATAATCCTTTCTTTGGCTCAGTTATGAAGAAATGGCTTGATCATATATTTTTGTACAAAGATTCAAGGTTGACAAGGAGTGTGCATTTGATTTTGGGTGTCATCATTGATCTACTAAGGAATAGACATAGAACTAATACATATGTGTACTCCATGATTTTGGCATGGGGGTTACAATTCAAAGAATCAACAACAAACACGAGGAAAATAATGGAGGTGATAGTTCCTGCAAAGTTTTTGGTTGGTTTGGAGTCCATTCTTGAGTGGGAGGTTCCAGGAAAGGGGATGTATTAAAGTGAAGGGATAGAAGATGAGGGTGATGCAGGAGCTAATAGGTACATTCCATTCATCTGGAGGCTTTATGAGTAATCGAGAGATGACTGAATCAAGGAAGCAAAGGGTGGATGGGATGCACTTAAAGTGTTTGTCGATTTGATGCAAGTAATAGAAGAATTGGAAAAATTAAAGGCTAGTGAAGGGATAGATGAAGGCCAGGGAAGGGCTTGTTGAAGGCCAAAGGAGGTCATTGAGGGTAAGGCATAGGGTTACTAGAGTTCATGGGGTGTGATCCTATTAATGGGAAGATGGATGGATACTATTTTGAAGATAATATCATTCGTATGCTAGAATTTTAGTGACAAGTTTTAGTGATGTTTTTTAAAATTTTGAAAAGTTTGTCAAGCCTAGGTGGTTTTAGGTCCATAGTGTTGTAAAAGGAATTTCAATAGATGATGAACTAATGTAAATGGATCTTTTGGATGGTTTGGGGAAAAATTCATCAAGGTGTAGAAACTTATTTTTTGGTAGTGGTTAGAAGTAACTTTAATGTCTACTGTGAATGTTTTATATGCGCACATTTCTAGATAATTAATAAAATAAATCATTATTACTGAGAAAAAAAAAGATTACTAAATATGAAAAACATGAAATGTTTGAATACTTTTACGATCTTGTATTAAATTAAATGTATGAAGACTTCTAAAGAAATTAATTGAAAATATCATTTGTAGATTGAATTAAGTATTTATGATTTCTCTATTGCTCTGTGTTACCAATTGTGTGAGTAATTCTAGAGATTTCTAAAGGAGAGATTTAAACATTTCTTGATGTTGACATTGTGATGAGTTTGGGAGATGTACATTGGTTGTAGTCATAGGAAGTCATTGTTTTGGTTGTCATTTATGGAAACTAAGTAAGTACGATCATTTATCATAATTTGTGAAGTGCAGGATGAAATCGGTGTGAAGGTTATGTGATCGATAAGATTGGTTAAGTCAAGAAGGTTGGTATATAGAGAGGTCACAATTTAGTAGAGGTTGTGATAAAGGAGAAAATGAGGTGCGGTCACATATATGGTATCAACATGGTCATATTACAATGTGGTTCCAACCACAACTCATTTGGTTGATTGGTAAGAGATTTTTGGTTGACACAGTCTTACAGGCAGGTAAGAACACTTGTGTTCTTGAGCATCAATTGGAAGATTTCAAATCGATAAGAGGTTTAGATGTTGAAATGATATTTGGTATTATGATGATGTGTAGTTATGATTATAGAATTAATGAGATGGTATTATTGGGATCGATGCAACAATTAAAGGAAGAGTTAAGGCAATGCATTAGAGTAGTCAAAATTTGTTTGACTATCTTAGAGATATAACCTTGAAGATCTTAGTTTGAGCTGATGCAGTCTAAAGAAATGTATTTGTAGATTTACTTTTGTTGGTGTAATTAAATATTCTTAATTACACTTTGCTTAATCTTACTTAGGATAATGCATTGCATAGTAGTTTTTCATTGAGACACCTAGGAGTTTGCACCTCATGTAAACACACGGTGTAGGAGAAATTCTGCTTTAGGTGTGAGATCCACCTTTAGTGCACATATCACATTATCATCCTCATCCTATTGCACATACTTTATTGCATAATGGAGGATGATCCACATTTGGTGGACATGTGATTACACCTAGCATAGGTGATAGCTAATAAACTCCTTATCATTCTCTCTTATCGCCTTTCCTATATAAGGAGGCCTATTATGTAAATAAATCAATTCAATGATCAGTTATTGCATTCATATCATCTCTCTTGTATTTGTTCTTTTCTTTAAGCCCTAGATCCTTGGTTCAATATTTTCTATTTGCATTTATTACATGGTATCAGAGCCATTGGAGCATTTTGATTAGGTTATTTGGAGAGATCTTGGTGCAAGCATTGAAGGTCCAAATATTCGATCTAAATACTAGCGTGTTGTGGGAGAATTTTTAGTTAGATCTGACCTCACCATTGCGTTCAAGAGGCTATTTCGGTTAAAAATGACTATAAACTCACCCATATTTGGAAAAAGTTCAAATTGAGGCAATTTTGTTTTGCAAATTGAGTCGTACAACCTGATCTGCATCTTTGTAGTATGACATTGAAATTTTATTTATTTTTAATCTGTTCTTCTCAAATTTTTTTCCTGCAAAATTTAGTTTTATGGATTGGTATGGGCCCCATTTATCTCTATCAGAGACCAGTATAGTCATTCAGGTGATGTCATCAATAGTACCAAGAAGGAAACCACAATCTAGACAACAGTCTCTCCTGATGACCACAACATGGTCCCGATAGACACAGTGCCCGATCCCATCCTAAGGCTTTCCTCTTTGGTTATATATTTATGGGCTCTCATATATAAATGGGGTTTACACCCATATCCTATTGCATATGGGACTGAAGTCCCTATTTTGACAAGCCAAAAGGTAAACATAAGTAGCATGCTCGAGATCCTCAGTGCTGCTCGCTTCATCGAGTTCCTTAGAAATGATACCTCTATGAGATCCCCACTACAAAATTTCCTCACCATAGAGATTGAGTGGACCCAATCCCCAAGGATGATTCAAGCCAGAGCCCAAGGCCTCAATAGCACAAAGCAACCCAAACTGAACCAGACTCATGCCCGAGCTCTGCCAGGCCTTTTGCCTCTAAACTGCGGATCGACATACAAAAAGGGGTTAAAACCCCCTCTCACAACCAAAGTGGGATTAATCCCATGGAGCGTCACCTATCCAACCACCTCCGCTCTGCTCCAAATCCTCCACCACTAGATCTCGCCACTAGCCCAGCGATGCTGCTTATATCTCAGCCCCCGCACCCAGTCAGTGTTGACATCTCCAGCCCTATGCAGCCATGCTAGCAGCAACAAAGGTAATGAGACCATGACACATGGTAGGAGGCCACATCACCTACAACACAATTTTTCCTAACATCATCATCTGTACACCTTGCTAGTTGCCACGTCAGCCAAGGGGTCTGCTTTTTTGCAATGACACCCAACTACGAGACTAGATTTGACAACCATCCAGTTGTCAAAACAAGGCAGATTGGCTTTTTGGTGATGTCCATATGACCAAATTTAATGCAATGAATTTCTGACATCATTAGGGGTTTGAATTTCTCAGCCTTCACCATTGGAGTATTTGTTTTTTGCAGTCTAACTTCAAAGGGTCATATCTTGCTCATTTTCGCTCCTTTTTTGCAGCATTTTTTTATTTGGGGTAGAATTTGTTGAAGATTCTAGTGGTGTATTATTTTTGTAATTTTGTTGCCATATTCATAAAAAATTGTAGATTTTCATGACTATTCTTTCTTGTTCCTGATTTGTGCAACTTCTAGGGCTTCGTTTGGACACATACAGTAACATTTTGAGGTGAATTGTTTTTGAAAGTGCATGATTTTTTGTCTAATTTCTAGATTTGCAATCAGATTTCAATGATTTGGGGTGGATATATTAGTTTCAAAAATATGTCATTTTGGGGCTATATTTGCACTTGGTTAATCTTTGGATTTTAGTTTTCTAATTTGCATCAATCATTTGAAAGAGCTATCAATAGTTATCAATCATTATTTGGTTGTATTATGGATAATTAAAAGGTCAAAATCCTTACCCCATATAACTACCATGAATGAAAACAATCTTTATGTGATCACTTGTTGAGTATTGAATTTCTTAGAATGACTCTTGGGAAGGATCTAGAACTAGCTATAGGTGTTGTAGAAAGGAGAAAATGGTTTGATCGAAGGGATAAAACACTTTTCTCTCTTTGATCATCCATCTCTCACATTTTTCTATTCTATATTGCATCTTGCACACATCCTCATGATGCTTGGGTCATATTAGAAGGACTCTTTGGTAAACCTGATAGAATGAGAAAATTCATATTAGAGAATGAGTTCATAGGTCTAAATCCTAGTGATTTTGATAATATTCAAGACTTTTTCTCTAAGTTCAATTCTATTAGATTGGAGCTTTCTACTTGTGGCATTATTAAAGGGGATGAACAATTGATCTTTTCTATTTTTTCCAAGCTAGGTCTTAAATATTCAATCTTTGTTTCTACATTCTATACTACAATGGATGCTCTTGGTAGTGTATACAAATTGTCTTATCTTGATGAATTTTCAGCTCAACTCACAAGGGAACAAGCAAAGTTGGCACACATGGGTCAATTGAAGCCTTCAATACATCATGCATTGATTCCAAATGAATCCACTTCAAAGGCTTCTAATGGAAAGGAAAGAAGAAACATAAGGATCCTAAGCCTCATGACAAAGGTAATGAATCTCCTTCACACAGTACTTCTCAATCCAAGTTCTCCTCAAGAGAGGAATCATCTAGAAGAAAGAGGGATAAATTTACATATTGTAAAAAGCCAGGACATGATGAGCATAAGTGTTTTTCACAAGAATATTGATGAGCTAGCTCACATTATTCAAAAACACAACATTAAGTTGACCTCATCAGTGTATACTCCTTCTACACATTTGGAAGCTTCTACATCTCCACCATCATCCAAAGATAAAGGTAAAGGACAATAACTCTTTTCTTACACACATCCCGAGCAAGGTAAATGGGTTCTTGATTCACGTGTATCACATCATATGGCATCTTCTATGGATATGTTTTCTCTATTGAGCCTTTTAATTCTCCTAATATTTTGATGGGTAACAACACATACATGAGAGTTTGTGGGAAAGGTTATATTCCTATGGGAGGGGAAATTTAATGATGTTCTTTGTGTACCATCCTTGACCACTAATCTCCTTTGTATTTATCAAATTACTCATGGGGCACAAGGTAAAATTGTTGATTTCACTCTAATTTTGTCTGCATTAGGCACAGGAGAATAGAGATGTCATAGCTATGGGAGTTGTTGATCATACATCACGCTTGTATTCTTTTTCTCATTTTGTTGATGATGATGATGATATTCATGATGTACCAATCCCCTTACCAAGTGAGAATTATGTATGTGAGGAGAACTTTGGACACTTGATCATTTTTTTGTGAGACAAGTGTTGAGCTTCCTACTCCTCCACCTTTTGCTTCTTCAGGAATGGGATCTACTATTCAGTAGGATGATCATAGTTCTTTTGATCTTGCAAAATGTGATGACTACTTGGATTCCTATCACATTTGTTGATTCTCATGATGCAGATTTGGTATACATACCTAAGGGGGTTTCTCTTCCCTTTGATGATGTGAGACCCCACCTATATATGGTTGTTGGATTATGATTATCTCCTAAGTTAACATTAGATTGCACATTACAAATAGTTCAAATTTTGTTTTATATATTTGTGCAATCCTTGTCTCGTTGATGCATTATTTTTCTAATGTTTTTATGTACTTTAATATATTTATTTCTTATCTACATAACTACATTTATTAGCATTATTGTGATTAGAAAATTTGGTAAATTAGGTTTACAAATGATAGTGACTATGTCTTTTAACATTTAATATATTTATATGCTTCTAACATATCATATATGAACCCTCATCTTAATTTAGCTTCGATTACAAATAATATGTACATTGACAATTACTCCCTTAATTTTAAATTATGCTTTTCATTGACCATATTCAGATTTAGTATAATGATGGGAAAATATTAATTATAATCATATAACTTTGGTAGAAAGGTTTAATTTTTAATGCTCCAAGAATCTTTTATGTTAGGAAACTATAAAAAAAGGAAGAATACATACAATGTTCCTAGAAAAATATCTAATATTAACCTAGAATGAAGCAAATAAGACTTGAAAATTAATATTGATGCAAAACCATACTATTACGAGGATTAGATAAAGAGAAATAATAATTTGATTTGAATCCTAGGAGTGAAATTATTTTAGAATTCTACTATGGAGCATTTCTTTATAAATACCTGATAAAGAGATTACTTACTATATTAATTGGTTTGCGTGTTTATATTTCATTATGTTATCTTCATATTCTTATTGATTATATGGGAAAACAAAGTGGGGAACATGTTTTATAATCTTACTTAGCAAATTTGTAAATATGCAAGGATATAAAATTAGTAGCATAAATAATTGAATAAAAATTAGGCTATTTTAATCGGAACTATCAGCGGAGTTGAGAAATTATTGAATGAGGAGTATACTATCGTTATTGAATTTATATATTAGGAATTTTTGTAGTAAACAGAAATAAAGGATGGTCTAGGCATACATATTAAAGAATACAACTAATAATAGCCCTTAGCGATGTACAAAAGTCAAGAAGTTTATTCGAATGCAATAATACAACTAACTAATACTCTGCAAAGCTTGAATGAGTAAGAGATGTGAGTAGATGGTGCAGGCTCACCCATTCACATTTATTAGAGTTTCTAGATATTTTCATTAAAAAAAGCTACTGCGCAATAAGTTGGGAGAACAAGTTGCCTTACAAAGGAAGTTTTATCCTTATAGCTGGGAGGGCAACATCCCAAGACCCTTTCTTGCCAAAAAGGAAACTGGTAAATATAGCTGGGAGGGCAGCATCCCAAGACCCTCGCTTGCCAAAAAAGGAAACTGGTAAAGACTCAGACATTTTTTTGGTATTAGCTACTCTTGAATCCTTTTTACGGCTACACATTTTTGCAAGGGAAGGGGGACTAACTTGATTTGCATGAAGTTAATGCAGGTTAGTTTGTGCATATATATTTTTCTTGTTAAAATAATTTTTTCTTTTAAAAAAGAGCAATGGAAGATGTGCGCGGAGGAGTGAGGGGAGATCATAAATAAAAACAACACAGACAAGTTTTTGAGGAAGATCTTTGAAGAGTACAATGCAGGTAGGGCAATATTAAATTATGCATTATGATGCTCAATACTGGCATTTTCTATTACTGTTATCTAAAGCTGTTTATCTGATTTGTTTAAATAGTTATCATGTCTTGTCTATATGTCAATATGCAAATATGCGGAAGTTATAGGAAACCTCTTAACTAGATTGGGGAAAGAATATATATATAAAATAAAATGGGATAGTATTCAAGGGATCTATAATAGAAGTTGATTTTGTCTTTGATTACGAGTATGAATGAAAATCATAGAATAGAAGATCTATAAATCCCTAGTAGAGAAGGAAAATAATTTTAGTGACAATAGGTACAACATCCCTTATGTTAAAATAAATGAAAATCAAAACCCAAAACAAATCTCTCTATATAAGAAGGTCTAGTTGATATCTTTGACGGTATGTTCATTGATAAATTAACTACACCATTCTAGCATTTACATTTGAGTTATTAATTATCAAATATTAATGTTTATCCAACACCCATAAGTCTTTCCTCATCACTGCATGGTGTAAAACCAATCTAGATAATATCATTAGCATGTCACGATACCTATTTTGTAGTCCATGTTTATGGATACTATTGAGCCTTACTAATTTCTGAGGTGTGGGAATAGTGTATTAGATAAATTAGCATCTACTTTTTTTTGTTTAGGATGGCCTTTGTTTTTTAGGGATAGAAATATAACATAGTTTTAGGGTGTGTGTTCAAAGTTGGGGACCATTCCGTAGAAGTCCGCGGTGAAGGAAAATAAGTAATACAAATTGAGTGCACGATATTTACGAATCGAGCACCCCGTTTAGCTTCGGGAGCCCGAAGCAATTTTTCAAATCGGGTGCCTGTTTAAAAATTAGGCACCCGTTTAGATCGGGCACCCAAAGCAAAACAGGTGCCCGATTTGTTCAAAACGGGCGCCCAATTTGAACAAATCGGGCGCCCATTTTGAAAATCTATATATTTTTTCTTTTAAACGAAATTCTTGTCATTTTCATCCACAGCGAAAATGGAATCACATTTGGTACAGCTCGAGTGCCCGGTTTAGCTTCCCAGTCGACCCCACCTGCCATTTTTTTCATCTTCCAGGTACGTACTATTCTTTTTTATTATTTTTTTATGATTTTTGCTTTTAAAAATTGTAGTTTCAGGTTAT